>OY992540.1:25899914-26276018 GCA_963921195.1 Pegoplata infirma | reverse complement strand
CCCCCCCCCCCCCCCCCCCCCCCCCCCTGGATCCGCGCCTGCATTGAAGTCTACCAAAAGGGAAAAAATATTCTACGAATTAGTGCATGAAATTTCACTGGGGAAGTATCATATTGAAAATAATTAAAATAATAAGTTATAATATATCAAAAATGTTTCAAATTTACTTTATAACTATATCACATAGGCCAGGTAAAATTTGTGACTTTGACCAACCAAGTAAAACACGGGTGGTTGGAAACAGTTTTTGCCTAAAAGTGCGAATACTATATTATACTATATTTTCTTTTTTGAATACGTATTTGGAATGTCTAAGAATAATATAGGAACAAAAACCAAAACATCGATCGAGCACTTTTTGCAGTATTCAAACGGTCAAAAAATAAACATAATTATTTTGAATGTATTTTATATGGTATGGAATTAGGCACATTTTTAAGCGCGAAAAACACAAAAACTAAACAAGCTACTGCATTTTAGATGACAGATTTGGATTCTACAGGTCCATATTATTTAAAATCCACTCTTAGTTTTTGACATTAACGCAATAATGTCTAACAGTGGTGCTACAAAAACGCTTATAAATAACATTTTTTAAATTTCTATTCCGAATATCTCGAAAACGAGAAGCTATAGAGAAATGGCATATTTCATAGAGTATGCGGTACGTTTACGTTTTTATTTAAAAATTTCTAAAATTAAAATTTTTTTTTTTTAATTTTAATTTTAAATTCAAATTTAGTTGCTTAAAATATAAGTAGCTTGTGGCACAGAGGGTAGCGTGCTGGGCTATCAGCCCGAAATTATGAGTTCGATTCTCCTCAGGTTCGATGTTTTTTAAAATTATTTCTAAAAAATCAAAAATGAATGTACATTTCCGTAATTTTAACCGTTTTTATAGTAAAAATTTTTCAGTCAGTTTTTACGGATTTTTACAGTTATTTATATAAGTAGTCTTTTTTTAAAATAAAGTTTCATTAGTTTCAAACGTATTTTCTGTTGAATTTACTGACATAATATTTTGAGTGTATGTAATGTAATAAATAAACATTTCGGTATTTATCATTATTATCAGATATCATTCCATTTCGCAAATCGCATGTTTTTAAATTTGGTTATATGACCGCTAAATTTTATCATAAAATTTCATTTTCTAGTCCCCTGGATTCAACTGCAGGACGTTGAAGTTCTTCTGCCATAGAAATATTTCATTTGCTTCTGCCTTTTTTCAAATTTTTAAATATGATCCGATTTGGCCCATTTCCGTACCTAACCAGCCTCAGACCATAAGATATATTTCTGCCAAATTTTCGCAGTCTAGCTCTTTTATTTTGGATTGTATCATGTCTTCCACAGACGAACGGACGGACATCTGCAGAATGTGTAACAATCGATCACTAATAAATAATATATATTTTATGGTTTGTTAGATAGATATTTCGATGCTTACACACGGAATGACAAAGTGAGTATACTCCTTAAACCAACCTATGAAAGTCTCCAATTTTAACAGATTTTTATACTTTTCTTTAAAAAAAAAAGTTTTGTTAAGTAAATATTTGCATAAGTTTATAGCTCTGCACTTGGAATTTCCTAAATCACAACTTAACTTTTCTGAATTCAAATGGACTTTTTATAAATTACAATTTATAGGAACCTGATATTAAAACAAAACTGTTTTGTAAGAATAATTTTTTGTTAAACTGTACAAAATAAATAAAATAGTTTTTTTTTCAAACACAAAATTTTCAAGAATATTTATTTTTTGTTGATTGAATAATACGTTATTTATTTGAATTTTTGTGAATAACCAAAAAAAATCACAAATTTTTGTTGATTATTTTGAAAAATTATATTTTGTTTGTTTGAATAAAAAAAATCAGAAAAAATTATTCGATTTTTCGTTATTCAAATAAAATCAAAATAAATATTATTCATTTTCAAATATTTAAATAATCTGTTATTTGATTATTTTTGAAAAAATATTGTTATTTATTCATTTCGTTATTTCAATCATAGCATACAGCTATGAAATTTACCAAAATTCACAAAATAAAATTCGAGAAACTACAATTTCTCATTTAAACTAAATTAATTGAACATTAATGTGTAAGAAGAAAAGGTTAATCGTATTATATTTCAAATAAAATAACGGTAAAGACTACTATTTTAAAATTTAGTATGATAAAACTATGCTAGATGTAGAGAATTCAAAACCGAAACCGAAAACCGGTTAACCGGTTTTTTCATTTTTAGAAACCAACCGGTTTCGAATAGTTTTGAATTTCGAATATTCGAGAAACCGGTTTTTTTGTGTCGGTTAACCGGTTTTTATAAATAGTTATAATATAATGAGTTTAACGGGCCTACTCACAGTTATGACTGGTTATGACTAATTTTATTTTTTTAAAACTTCATATTCCCTGTGTTTGTAAACACAATCATAAAAAGTCTCAAAATTCAAAATTATTTTCCAATTTAAAGATCAAATGGTTACCATTTTTTTAAGTAACCTTTTAAAATTGTTAAAATTGGAATAGTCTAAATCAGCCTTAATGAATATGTTAGGACAGATGTCTGATTTTATAAGGATTTCCTCTCTCAATTGGAAATAATTCAAATTTAGTTGTTACTTCCAATAAACTAAATATTACCGTCGAAATATCAAGCAATATTACCTAAAAGTCACATACTATACAAATCAGATAGTGTTTTTATTATTAAATCTACCGCGAAAATATGATATCGTTTTCGCTATCGAAAATACTGTCATAACGATAGTAAAACCGCCTTATATCAGATTTTATGGAAAAACTATCGTTATTCCTGGCGATAACCATATCGTTTCGGTAGGAAATTACGAAATAATTTTTGCTGTCGAAGTTTCCAGCGAAATTGGGCAATAGTAAAAACAACAAAACTTTGGAATGGTACCAAAATTTTGTTAAATGGGATACACAGAAAGAAATAAAAAAAAAATTTGAGTAAATTTTTAATACTATTGAGTAAAAAATTACTCAATTTTCCACCAGTAAACGATTTAATAGTATTGAGTAAATTTTTAATAAAAATTTATTAAATGTTTGCCAAAAAAATTTGAGTAAATTTTTAATTGACACTATTAAGTGCAGGAACAGAACAAGAAGCACCACCTTTTAAAAACAGAACAAGTTTTATTTCACATCGGCGCCGGCCACCGGTTTAATCTGCCAAACCGTATGGAAAAAGTCGTGCCGGGCTTATTCTGTTTCTACTCTAAAAAAAACAAAGTTTAAAAAAATTTCATATTTTTTTACAAAGAAAAAAAAACATGTTTTTTTAAACTTTACCAAATATATTTTTGTCTTAAAGACATAAAAAAATTTTATAAATATGATTACAAACTTTCATGTATATATACAAAAAACTATAAACTAAACGAGAATTAAAAAAACTAAGAAAATTCCAAAAAAAATTAAAAAAGCTATTAAATTCTTATTAAATTATTTACTCAATTTGTTTTTAAATTTTTGAGTAAATTTTTAATTGCGTCAATTAAAAAATTACTCAAAACTTTTTTTAAATTTAAACAAGTGATTACTCAAATTGTTTTTCCCCATATTTTTTTCTGTGTACCGTAAACGGTGTCATACAGATGATACTATTTTTGCTATCACTAATTGATTTTGCGTATATTAGGCTATGGCTTTTATGTAAAATATAATTAAGTTTAATTAATTTTTAACCTGAAAAATAAAAACCGAAAAACCGGTTTAACCGGTTTTTTTGCTAAAACCGAAAACGGAAACCGGTTTTTCAAAAATAAGATTTTTCGAATAAACCGAAAACCGGTTTTTGAAAATGTCCGGTTTTTTGAATACACTAGCTAGATTCAACAGTTTAATTACAAATGAAAATCCATTTTCTAATCAACGAAAAAAGTTACCACCCTAATACATATTCTCTAAAATACAATTAATATCATCCATACGCACTGTTGAACAAATTAAAATCTTTTACTCTTTCCATTAATTTTTCTATGTTTGATTATGATTACAGACAGCCTCATTCTCTTTTTGTATGCATATTAAATGGAAAATTATAATTTATGTAATTTTTGCCTGTTTTAAATTTCTATAATCAAAAAAAAAAAAAAACGCTCTTTTAAAAAAACCTATTATTTTTTATGAAAACGCAAAAAATGGCATGTAAAACAAAATTTGCTGTAATCAAAACAATAGATTCTCCTACATATTAGATAAATTGAGTAGAAGAAGACTTATAAAATGGCAAAGAACATTAACATAATGATGTCATGTCAAATTATAAAAATGCACAAGTGTTAAAGAAACATTATCAAATCACAGTTATTACAGAAAAAAAAATATATTAAAATGTAAAAAGCAGCAGCAAAAAAATTCAATAAAATCACACTTAAAAGTGTTTAAAGAAGTGTAAAAAATTTGTGTTTAATTCAAATTTATATAAAACGAAAAAAAAGTATAATAATTTACATATTAATAGTCTTTGACAAATTTTTTCAAACAATTTGTGAGATAAACTGATTATAACTAAACGATCCATGGATAACTGCAGCTATAAGAGGCAGGGATTTAAAAATAATGGGTGAGTAGAAAAAATTTAAATTTTAAAAAATGTCTAGACCTTAATTGTAAGAATGTTAAAAATTTGTAAATTATGTTAATTTTAATAAATTTAATTTGGCGATTTAAAAAAAAATCGCTAAATTGATACATAGTGTGATAACTCAAAATATGTCGTTTTTGGGTAAACGATACAGAATTATTTGTTATATCATGCTTTATATTGAGTCAAAAATTCGTATTAATATATTTTAAACTCACCGTTTGAGAAGAGAACACGCCATTATAACATTTTCTATGTACGGCAGGGATGATAAATGACATTTTCAAGATTGTACTGACTTGACTAAAAAGTGTACTTTTTTTACCCTCATTGTACTAAAAAAATTAAAATTTTTTTTTTTTAGTTTTTGTTAAACAAGAACACCAGTTTTTCCCGGAAAATGGGTCCCGAGTACACGCATGGACCGATACGATCTATCTTTAGTTAGACCCTTTGATAAGTGTAGAAAACCTTTCTTTTGTTGCCAACTGAATATAGTGCAAAATTTGTATATAAGTCCAAAATTTCAAAAATGGGGCCTATGTCCAATTAAAATCGGACTTGATTAGGTTACCAAAGTAAGCGTTCAAACTTACTGCAAACAAAATTTATGAAATTTGAGAGATCTGTGGTTATGTGAGAATCTGTGGTTTGTATTAGGACCACAAGTGGAACTGATCCGATTAATTTAAAATTAATATCATGGTGATTTGTAAAAAAAAAGTATGTTTACCTGCCAAATTTCGAAAGGATATATTATAACACGGTTATTATAATAATTTTAGCCAAATTTAAAGGGGACGTTTGATTTACAATTTCAATAGGCTTCGTCCTTAGGCCAAAATCAGCTCAAGTTTTAAATTTCAGGTTAATTGATCGAAAATTGCCACCTGTATAATGACTCAAAAAACGTGTATCTAGGAACTATTTTTCTGGAAGTTACAAATATCTGCACAAACTCGATATATTCTGTACCACAGTTTAGAGCCAGCGCTCGATCTGTACTAAAAAAAGAAAATCAGGAGAATTTTTAAATTGTACTAAATCAATCATTGGAGTACTGCCGAACTTTTGGCCTCCGAATTGTACTGAAAAAAGTACAATTGTACTGACTTTATCATCTCTGATGTACGGGCCTTTTGCAATGTAAACCAAGTTTCAATTGTAAACTATGAAATTGTCGACTATGAAATTTTCTACAGAAAATTTTTAAGTTATCGATAACTATGTAATTGTCTATAGAAAATAATGAAGTTATCGATATATCGATAACTACACAATTTTTTATATACAATTTTACAGTTACCGATGTATCGATAACTATACAATTTTCAATGGAATATTCTAGGATTATCGATAACTATACAATTTTCTATATCGATATATAGATAACTATATATAACTATATATATATATAGATAACTATACAATCATCAATAAAACATTATAAAGTTAATAATATATCGATAACAATTCAATTGTCTTCAGAGAATTTTAAAGTTATCGATTACAAATTTTTAGGCTATCGATAAAACGATAAATTTCAAAATTTTTCCTTAGAATTTCAATAAAAATTTTATAGTTTTCCATACATCTAAAACTTTAAAATTACATAGTTATCGATACATCAAATATGCATAGTATTGAAAACTTTAAAAATTTGTATAGACAATTGCATAGTTATCGTTATATCGATACCTTTAAAATTTTTCTGTAAAAAATTGTATAGTTATCATTAAATTGCTAATTTTAAAATTTTTCCGTAGAAAATTGTATAGTTATAGATATATTGCTAACATTTAAATTTTCTATAATAAAATTGTATATCGATAACATAAAATGTTCTATCGATATCTTGAAAGTTTTCTAAATTGTAAAGTTATAGATATATCGATAATCTTAAAATTTTCCATAGAAAATTGTAGTTATCGATATAGATAACCTTACAACTTTAAATAGAAAATAGTATAGTTATCGATGCAAAATTTTATATAGAAAATTTTCAATCAGAAGAAGAATTCTGAAGAAAATTTAAAGTTTTTGATATGTCGATAAAGTTTTTAAATTTTTTATAGAAAAGTGTGTAGTTATCGATATGAAAATAACTATAAAAATTTTACAGACATTTGTATAGCTATCGAAATATCGATAACCCAAGATTTATTTTTGATAATTTTATAGTTATCGATATATCAGCAACTAAAAAATTTTATAAATATGCAAATAAAAACAATTTCCATTAACAAGACAAACCGACATTTAAAATCCTACCGATGATAACACTAACTGGAGTGTTTGAAACCGGTATGGGAATACCAGAAATGTCTATAAGTTTTAGAAATTCAATTTTTCTGCTGCATTTTTTCAACTTGAACCCTTGTAAAAAAATTTATATTGAAAATCGTGCAGTTATCGATAAATCGATAGCTTTAAAATTTTCTGCTTACAATTTAATAGTTATCGATAAATTTTCTATAGAAAATAGTGTAGTTATTTATATATCGATAACCATAAAATTACAAAAAAAAAATGTGTTGTTATCTTCTCGTATATATCGATAATTTTAAATTTTCCGTTGAAATTTTATAGCTATTGATATATCGATAACTTTAAAATTTGATAGTATTTGTTATATCGATATCTTTAAAATTTTCCATAGAAAATTGTATAGTTATCAATAAATGTATTTAAAATTTTAAAATTTTCTATAGAAAATTCTATTGAATGTTTTTTTTTATCTTAAATTGTTTAGTTATCGATATGTTGATAACATTGAAATATTCTATAGAAAAATTAATAGTTACCGATATATCGATAATTTAAAAACGTTCTATACAAAATTGTATAATTTAAGATATATTAATATATCCATAAAAATTTGTACAGTTTTCGATACATTAATAACTTTTGAATTTTCTATAGACAATTGCATAGTTATCGATATTACGATTTGTCTATCGATAATTAATTATTTGTCGTTATAACGATAAGTTTGAAATGTTCTATAGAAAATGGCATATTTATCGAAAATGGTATAACTTAAAATTTTTCTATAGAAAATTGAGAACATTAAAACTTTATATTGAAGAAATATCGATAACTGGAAAATTTGCTATAGAAAATCATATAGAACCTTTAAAAGCTTTTATTTAAATTTATATCGATAACTGTTTAATTTTTAATAAACAATTTTTAAATTATAGATAAAATTAAAAATTTTTTAAAATATAGATATCGATTCCTTTAAAAATTTCTATAGAAAATTGTATGGCAATTGGTATTTCGATAACTTAATTTTTTTTTATTTTTTATTCCAAAGTGGATAGTTGTCGATATACCGATAACTGTAAAATTTTTACAAAAAATTGTGTACTTATCGGTATATCGATAATTTTAAAATTTTCTAGTTATCGAGTCATCAATAACATTAAATTTTTCATTAGAAAGTTGTATAGTTATCGGTATACCATTATCTTTAAAAATTTCTATAAAAATTTTTTAGTTATCTATAAATTCGCAACTTTTAAATTTTCTAGAGATAATTATATAGTTATCGATATATTGATAAATTTAAAATTATGTTAAGAAAATTATATGTAACATTTAAAAGCTAGTGCTATTGATATATCGATAACTCAAAAAGTTTAGTTAACGATGTATCGATAATTTTTAATTAAAAACTTTGTATTTATATCGATAACTATTTAATTTTTAATAGACAATTTTAAGTTATCGATAATTTTAAACTTTTCTATAGAAAATTGCATAGTTATCGATTTTCGATAACTTCAAAATTTTCTATAGAATATTGCATATTATTGACATATCGATAACTTTTAAATTTTTTATAGAAAATTGTTATTGTTATATCGATAACTATTCAATTTTCTATACAAAATTGAATAGTTATCGACATATCGAAAACTTTTAAATTTTCATTAAAAAATTGTATAGTTATCGATTTATGATTAACTGTAACTTTCTCTATAGAAAATTGGTTATCGATAATTTTAACATTTTCTATAGAAAGTTGTATAGTTATCGATTTATCGATAACTTCAAAGTTTTCTGTAGAAAATTGCATAGTTATCGATTTATCAATATTTTTAAAAGTTTTCTACAGATAATACTAGAGTTATCGCCTAATCATTAACCTTTGAATTTCCTATTGAAAATTGTATAGTTATCGATATATTGATAAATTTTAAATTTTCTGTAGGAAACTGTATAGTTTTCGATACATCGATAAATTAAAAAATATTGATAAAAAATTGTATTTATCGATAGTTATTCGATAAATCGATAGCTTTAAAATTATTTTTTTTTTATAATTATCAATAATCTTAAAAGTTTCAAAAAATTTTCTCTAGGAAACTGTATAGTTTATGATACATCGATAAGTTTAAAATTTTCGATCAAAAATTGTATTGTTATCAATATATCGATAATTACATAGTTATCGAAAAGTCAGTAACTTTAAAATGCTCTATAAAAACTTGTATAGTTATTAATAATTTTAAAACTTTCTTCAGAAAATTGTGTATCTTGTTATTGATTTATTAATAACTTTAAAATGTTCCATAGAAAACTGTAAAATTTTTTATCGATAAATTGAATACTTTACAAATAAAAAATTGTGTAGTTATCAATATATCGATATCTTTAAAATTTTCTCCTATAAGAATGGTTAATTACATGTGTATAACTTCAAATACTAGTTACTTAAAATCACAATGAAATGTTTAACAAACTGAATAATGGTAGTTATGAATGATGTGTGACTGATTTGAAATTCACAAAGAAAAACACAAAGTTAAATGATGTTGTAGGAATACAAGAAAATTCTTGGAAAATTCATAGCACAGCATAGTAGTTTAGCTGAGCAAAAAAGAAAATTCTGACTAAACTAACAAGCAATCAAATCGAATGCAGACAGGTACATACAAACATATTTATAAAGTGTAGACATAAATTTCGTTAGAAGTGTTGGTAGAGATTTTTCTAAATTAAATACTTGAAGCAGGGAGGGGTGTATTTGCTTTCGTTGAAATGAAAAGAATTGTATAAACAAAAGTATAAAGCTTCTTGTCTATGCTTTTCACACATAAAAACATCATAAAAAGGAAATAGCGGCTTAAGGAGAACACAGCATGAATCATTTGTGAATACACTAACAATGAGACGCATCAGTGATAGAAGTTAATATTATTCATATTTCAGTGGGGAAAAAAATTAAAAGCTCCATGGGCCCAATCAGAAGGAAACTAAATTTATTAAAATGTTTGATCATGCTCAATATTTTGTGTTATTTAACAAAACTTAATTTTTTTAGAGAAAATAGAAAATCATTTAAAGAGCTTTAATAAATTTTTTGTTTTTGTTTCTTCTGAATTTTGCTGATACTTACGAAATTTATACATGTTAAAAAGTTCACGAAAATTTTGGGAAAATATAAAAAAATTTAAGAAAATTTGAAAAAATTTAAGAAAATTTGAAAAAAATCAGGAAAATTCAAAAAACTTGTATGTAAAATATTTGAAGTAGGTTAATTCTAGCTCGAGGTCATTATTTCCATTACTAATAACGGTGTTAAATACCGCGCTCCTTTGCACATAAATATATACATAAATCTGAATCTTAAATTAAACTGTACTATTTATTAACAAGCAGGAGTCCGTACATAAGTTTTTTTTTGAAAATAATTCGGCCATTCTGTAAGTACTGTACCGATTGCAGTGAAATTTATACCGACTATAGGTAAAGTAATTTACAGCTTAAGTTTGGACGCAGTATTCCACATGTCCAATAAGGTCGCCTCCAGGGGCCCTTAAATTGTGACACCTTTTGCATACACAGGATTTAAGTGCTTGCCAATTTGTTGTTTATTATCCGATTTATATGAATTGGATTTTTTTTAAAGCGCTAGTA
The DNA here is from genome assembly GCA_963921195.1 of Pegoplata infirma. Taxonomy (NCBI): domain Eukaryota; kingdom Metazoa; phylum Arthropoda; class Insecta; order Diptera; family Anthomyiidae; genus Pegoplata; species Pegoplata infirma. The sequence continues at coordinate 26,265,464 of OY992540.1, read as the reverse complement.
AATACCTAAAAAAACATGCTTGAAGTAGTCTTTATCTCTTTTACTTTCAGATTTATAGCCAATCTATTCCTAACCAACCTATTCCCGAAAACATGTATCAGGATCAGAAAAAAATTAAAATGTTTCTCATTTAAATGGCTATAAATCGGAAAGAAAAGAGAGATAACGACTTTTTCATGCTTGTTTTTTTTAAGTATTTTAAAAAAATCAAATTTCATAAAAATCGGATTATATAAAACAAATTGGCAAGCACTTAAAGCATTTGTATGCAAAAGGTGTCCTACTAGGGAGACGCCCCTATAGGACATGTGTGGTCCTCCGTCCAAACTTAAATTACGAACTTACGTTAGCTATAATTTGTATAAATTTCACTGCAATCGGCCCAGTACTTACTAAATGGTCGAATTATTTCCAAAAAAAATCGATTATAAACCACTGTGCAGTGGCTCACGGCGATCAAAGTTTGGTATTTATAAAAATTAAAAAATAAAAAAAAAAATTAAAAATATGTCTTGCAATAAATACATCATAATTATTAATTTTGATGTGCTGAACCCGAATATCAATAATAAAATTAAAATCGGTGGAACGGTTTTCGAGATATCGCTATTTAAAATTTGCAAACAATGGAGGTTATTGTTTATGTTCAAGAAATTAAAAAAAAAAAACTCAAAACCTCTTTTCCTTAACGTTTTCATAGAGCTTAAGACAGTCTTTTAATTAAACTTAATTTGAGCCAAATCCGACAATTTTAAACCGTAGAATTTAAAATTTAAAATTTTTGATTTTTGGAAATTTTTGATTTTTGGGAAATTCCTACCAAAATTTTGGATGTTTGACAAATAATAATAAAAAAAAGTAACTTGCAATACATTATTTTTAATAATTTCGGTATGTTGAATATCAATATCCAAAAATATCGGTTAAGCGATTTTCGAGATATCGCCATTTCAAATTTGTCAAGAAATTTCTGAAAATGGCGGTTTTTTCTACGTTTAAGAAATTTAAAACAAAACTCTCAACATTTTTCGCCACTGATTATTTTATAGAGCTTGAGAGAAACATTCATGGAAACTTAATTTGAGCCAAATCAAAACATTTCAACCCATGGCACCCTACGATCAAAGTTTAGAGTTTTTGGTGAACATTTTTGAAAAAACTAAAACTTTGATCAAAGGGTGGCATAGATTAAAAAATCGGATTTGGCTCAAATTGGTTTTAAATGAAAGCTTGTCTCCAGCCGCTACGAAACGTCAAGGGAAAGAAGTTTTTTTGATTTTTTATAAATAATTATTTGAACGTAGATAAAATCAAAACTTTGATCAAAGTATGCCATGGGTTAAAAAATCGGATTAAATTAATTTTAAATGAAAGCTTGTCTCAAACGTCAAGGAAAATAAATTTTTAGATTTTTTATAAATAATTTCTTGAACGTAGGAAATAATCGCGATTTTTTGTAAACTTCAAATAGCGATATCTCGAAAACCGGTTAACCGATTTAATTTTTTTTGATAATAGTGTTCAGCGCATTAAAATTAATAAATATAATGTGTCGAAAGACATACATATATTTTTTTTAATTTTTCAAAAATCCCAAACTTGGATTGCCAGACGTCACGGGTTAATTTAATCCGATTGGCCTCAAAATTATGTTTAGGTCTATTAGAATCAAAATTTGAAAAATCAAAAGTTGAAGAAAAAATGTCACTCTACACACCGCTCTTCAAGCAAGTTGACAAAATCGGCTAATGGCATTTCACTCCTCTTTATTTTGAACTTTAAAAATCATTAACACGAAAATTCTAGCTGATCCTGTTTTTGAGTTATATCTAAATAATTACACTGTTCGACAACAAAAACCTACCAATGAAATATCCAACTGATTCTTATAGATTTTGCTCTCCTGAATCTAAACCTGCCATCCAATTTTTTCTAGCAAGTACCGTTTTTGAGATATTCGCTGTTAAAAAGTCAAAAAACTATAATTTTTCACTTTTGGTCCACTGTTACAGATTCTTCTAAACATAGGACTTGGTGGAGTATAAAATGGAACTTCTGATTCCAAAACTACAATCCAAATTTTTCTAGCATGTTCCGTTTTTGAGATATTCGCGTTTACAAATTTTTCCACGCAAAAATCTCGAGCGCGAATATCTCGAAAACGTAACATCCTAGAAAATATTAGATTGCAGTTTTGGAATCAGGAGGTCCAATTTATATGAAATCAAGTCCTATTTGTTGAAAGCAACATAACAGTGTACCCTCAAACGTGTGAAATTATATAGATATATAGTGGCACACACAAAAATAAAAAAATATTTTTGATTTTTTTTTTGTTTTACCGCAATGAAAAATGATTAACTCACTAATTACTCACGCAAAAATTTGACTCACACACTAATCACTCAGAGAGATTTTTTTCAATGCACAATTATTCACTATCAGGTGATTGAAATGAAAATCACTCAAATAAATTAATAAATTTGAATGTTAAAAAAAATTAAAAAAGCAAAAATTTAAAAAAAAAAAAAAATCTTCTACCTCTTGACCGTCATCTGTATATGAATAGTGCTTTAAACTCTCTTTTCATATTATGTACCTACCTATGTTATATATGTTGCCAGTACAAACATATTAGGGCGTCCCGTCAAATATAAACTTTTGAATTTCGTATCGTGATACCTGCCGAAAGATGGCCATGGAATAGCTGATTGTGCGAAAATTTATGAACAAATTTTGCAATGTCATCTTCAGTCGGCAACCAGCGGTCAACGTTTGAAAAATTTAGTTTTTCGGCTAAAATTCATGTCCGATGTTTTTTTTTTAAATCTACAAAAGAGATTTTGCTCCACAGATGCTGATAAGTATTTTTGGACCAACATCGTGTTTTTATATTTATTTTAAACCTTTTTCACAAACATACACAAAATTTTCCAACTATTAAGGCCAATTTGGTTAAAAAAATTTTATGTATAAAAATCAGCATCTGTGTACCAAAATCGCTATTTTGGAATTTTGGAAATAATTTTCTTATAAAATACGCAAAAATTCCTTATTTTTGATTTTTTTAAACTTTGACCGCTGGTTGCCCATTAAAGATGCCCTTGCAAAATTTATTTTATAAATATTCCCACAATCAATTTTTTAGTGGCCAGCATTCGACAGGTACACTCAAAGAACTTTAAAACAATTTGTCATAAAAGTTCGTCCAATGAAAGTTTTTAATGAAGTTTTCATAAATATTATGAAAATTTTCATAAAAATAATGAAATGTTTCATAAGTACTATGAATATTTATAAAACATTTCATAAATATAATGAAACAGTTTCATTGGACGAACTTTTATGATGAGTTTCATTATATTAATGAAGCTTTTTCTTTGTGTGTATTACGACATGAAATTCATAAGTTTCGAATTGACGGAACGCCCTAATGCACATGTAGTTTATGCCTTAAAACCTTAAGGCATTTAAAAAAAACTATTTGCAACAAAAAGTTATACATTTTTTATGAATTTAAACTAAAAAGGACTATTTTTATCTTGTTTCTTTTAATAATTACGAGTACCTAGATATTTTGCTATTTTTATGTTTTCTCTGTTTCTTTTTGAATGCATAATAAAAAGTGAAGGTAATAGTACAATTACATAAAAATATTTACGAAAAAAAAAATTTGAAAAAAAGACGGCATAAACATAAAAGACAAATAATAAGAATACCCCAATCCCTAGGTCTACATAAAGTTTTTATATGAGGGAATTAACCTTTGTGCATTTTTCTTTAAAACAGAAAAGTAATAATGAAAGAATGCTATAAATACAGATGTGACAAAACTAAAATTTTTCAAAACTTTTTGGAAGTTCTTGATTTTTTTTGATTATCTATTTGGAATACTTGAGATGTTTAACAAATTTAGTGTTCTATCTATTGTACGAAATTGATCATGTTTAGACATGTTACATGCGAAATTAGATAGATATTTTAAATACCTTTAATTTGCTACCAAACATGCCTATGTTTAGTTACAAAAGGAAAGAAACACAAAAAACTTAAAAAATACTTTTTATCGTAACTTTTTATTCTCTCAACCGATTTAATCCATTTTAATAAACAAATTACCAACATCCATGTAGACGATTTTAGAATTAAAACCATCCTCCAGAAAATCGTAGTTTTGATTAAAAAGTGATTTCAACAGACGAGAATAGCTAAATTACCTTAAAATTGAACGATCTTTGAAAGAAATTTAATTTACTACCAATCATGCCTATGTTTGTTTGGTTACAAAAGGAAAGAAACACAAAAAAATCTTTTTGTCATAACTTTTTATCCTCCCAACCGATTTACCCCATTTAAACATAAAAACTACTATTTTCGATGACAACTATGATAAATTTAAAACCATCCTCCATGAAGTCTTACTTTTGCTTAAAAAGTGATTTCAACAGACAAACCCTGCTAAATTATCTTAAAATTGAGCGATAGATGTATCATTGTGTTACAAACGTAATGTCAATCTGCTTAAACATAATACACAATGCGTTTTATGAGCTTTTGATGTTTGTACTCGTATTTGCATTATAATCAGTTAACAGGTCTTCTGTAACAAACAGAATGACGAAAATGTAGGTTAACAGTGATTATGTTTGTGTAAACTATGACATAGTTACATTTAGCACGGCATTTTTTAAATACATACATATTTTATGTTGTATGTGTTTTTATATATTTTTTTTTAATTAAATATAATATAAAGTAGACTTTTAGTTTAAATTAAATGTGATAAAAAATACTCTTGATTTATGTTGACCTTATTTCCTTTAAATCTTAAAAAAAAAAACTGTTAACTAACTAGATTATTTTCCCTTAACATACAAAACAGAAGAGGGGAGGGGGTGATAAAAAAATGAAACTTAATTTTGTTTAATATACCGTTCAAATAGTCAGTACCCTCTATATCTACGACAACAACACTTGACATGCTTTTTTTCATTTCATTGGATTGCATTGCACTACTAACACGACGGCTGCTGCTGCTCCTGATGCATCTAACTATTGCTAACAAAACTTGAAGGATTAGTGTGGCAATTTTTTTTTAAATGATAAGAAGTTCATGACTGAATTTAATTCAGTACTTAAAAGATTTAAAACGAATATAAAATATTTTTAAAGCTTTACAATAAAAATTAATTGGGTCGCTTAGCAAAAATTCGTATCCTTTTTTTCCCCACTTCCAGATAAAACAAATGATTCAAGTTAAAAATATTAAAGATTTTTACATTTTAAGATTTTAAAGTTAATAACGAAACACATAAAACCTAAATAAAAGCTTTTGTTTTTCTAAAACAAAAACAATTAACAATCACATACCCATGTCTAAAAAAGGTTATAGAAAAACTAAATACAGATTTAAAATAAAAGCTTTTTAAAACCAAAATTGCAGTTTTAATGTAGAGCTCTTACAAAAACAGGAGTACAAGATTAAAAATATTTAAAGCTTTTAAAGCTTTTTTTTTTTGAAACCTAACCTTTTTTAAAAAGCTTTTAAAGTGAAATCTAAAAGTAGAAATCCACAAAGCTTTTATTTTTTCAAAATAAATCTTTAAAATTTAAAGTTTAAATCTTTTAAAAAACTGAATACAGATTTTAAGTGAGAGCTTTTTAAATATAAAGATTAGAAGAAAAAATTATTAGTATTATTAATTCCATTAGAAAAGTATATTGGATTCAGATTAAACAGTCAAACTTAAGTTTTAATATATTATCAAGCTAAAAATTAAAAAAATTAAACATTTAAAACAACTTTAATCTTAAATGAAAAATAAAAAACGTAAAAGCTTTTAAAACACTTAATATTTTAAAGACGACTGAAAAACACACAGAGCTTACATTAAAAGCTTTTATATTTCTTAAATAAAGACTATTAAAATTCACAAACCTAATACTTAAAAGATATAAAATGAAAAAAGCATCGTTAAAGCTTTAAAAGCTTTACAATTAAAATTAATTTGGTCGCTTAGAAAAATTTCATTAACAGTTTTCCCACTTCCAGATAAAACAAATGATTCAAGTTAATAAAACAAATGATTCAGTTTAATAACCATAAATACACGTGTAAAATAAAATAAACAAAAGCTTAAAGAAAACCTGAATACAAATTTAAAATACAAGCTTTTATAAACCATGATTACAGATTAAATATAGAGCTCGTAAAAATCATGGGTTACAAGATTAAACAAGTGAAAAGCTTTTTAAAACCTTAAGCTTTTTTAAAAGCTTTTAAAGTAAAATAAAAAACAAAAGATTCAAGTTAAAAACTATGAAAGCTTTTAAAACCTATTAATATTTTAAATTCAATTAAAAAACACACAGAGCTATTTAAAGGCTAAAAAAGGCTATTAAAATCCACAAATCTAGTACTTAAAAGATATACAACGGAAAAAGTGTGGTTAAAGCTTTTATTTTTCTAAAGTAAAAAAGCTTGAAGAAAAACTGAATACAGATCTAAAACAAAATCTTTAAAATTCCATGGTTTCAGTTTTAATCAAGAGGATTACAAGATTAACCAAATTTAAAGCTTTTTAAAACCTTAACCTTTTTTAAACAACTTTTAAAGTAAAATAAAAAACTAAAGATTTAAGTTAAAAATCATTAAAGCTTTAAGAAACCTCTAATATTTAAAAGTGAATAAAGTTAAAGTCTAAAGTTAAAGCTATTTAAAATCACAAAATCTAGTACTTAAAAGATATAAATGGAAGAAATCATCGTCAAAGCTTTACAACAAAAATTAATTGGGACGCTTAGAAAAATTTCGTTAAAATTTTTTCCCACTTCCAGATAAAACAAATGATTCAAGCTAAAATAAAAAAGTTTTGAAAATCTAAAGTTTTTAAAGTTTATTACAATACACACAAACTGAAATTAAAAGTTTTTATTTTCTAAAATCATAAATCCACAGATTTGACATAAAAATCTACAGATTTGAAATAAAACAAAGATTACAGTTTAAATATAGAGCTGTTAAAAATCAAGGTGTTAGAAGTTTATCATATTAAATGCTTTTTAAAACCTTAAGCTTTTTTTTTAAAAAAGCTTTTAAAGTAATATTAATTAAAGTCTTTCATATTTCTTACAGAAAAATTATTAAAAGTCACAAATCTAGTTGTTAAACAATATTTAGCGAAAAAAGTATCGTTAAAGCTTTAAAAGCTTTACAATTAAAATTAATTTAGACCGCTAAGAAAAACATACGTGCCCACTTTTTTCCCACTTCCCGATTAAACAAATGAAAAGAACCAGGGTTACAAGATTAAACAAACTAAAATCCCTTCATTTTTTTTAAAAGCTTTTAAAGTAAAATACTAATGCAACTAATAAGTTAAAAAAAAGAAAAGCTTTTTAAAATCTTTAATAACATGTATAATAAGGGTGTTCTTATCAGTAAGGGAAAATTTTAAAATGTTTTAATTGCTTGGCACTGGGCAGAATTTCGTTCCTTTGTACTAAAAAATGAATAATAAAAAATTTGAAGGTAATCCGATAACTTTAAGTGGACGCGGAAATGACATGAAGTTTGGAAAGCGGATTACAAGGGGAAAATTTGACTTTTTACTCATTTTCTTAATTTTTTTGATATTTAAAGTTAAGTTTGAATTCAAATGGTTACGGAATTGAGATGTAGAGTACATTACCTTTGTAATAAGGCAATAAAAACTAAAATCGGTTAAAAATCAGCCAAGTTATTACAACTGCCCCAGGCAACTAGAGTGTGGCAGACCACTTGATCAAAGATTTCGAGTTCAATTTTTGAAATTGATTGAAATTATCTACTATAGCAACATTTTTTTATTCTTTACTTCCCAATGTACTAAGGTGATAGGTATTTTTCATATTGTGTTATGCTAACTTGTTTTAAATTAATGTTAAAAAGGTCTAAATTTTTCAGCCCTGTTTTCAAATCTCCAATTTTAAATTTTAATTTTTTTAGGCAAATAAAATTTAAAAAATCGACCATTGGACCATAGGATTTTATTAAGCACATATAAGGGAATAAAAATTACAAAATTGTAGACATTCCTTTTTTCATTCGGCTAGTTTAGCGATTTTATTTCGGCGGATTTCGAGATAATAGTGATTTTGGTAACTTTCTTAGCTTTTAGTTAATTTTTTTATTTTTTTTTTAACAAATTTCATATGTTTTCTACCGAATTACTACAGAATAATATAGAATACTTCAATTCCTTTAATCAGGGCAAAATTGAGATATGAAAAATTGACCCAGTTAAAGGTCAATGGTCAAATTTGAGAAAAATTTTAATTTTTAAAGATTAACAAATTTTTTGAGCGGATATTTATAAAACTCCTTGATGTTATTTTAATATGACTAAACATAAATGGTTTATTATTAAAATTCGGAAAATTAACCCATAAGTGCTATTGGGGTCTATATATTTTTTTTATTTAATGGAGAAAATATAAGTATATTATTTCATGGGGTCATATAGACCCCAACAGCACTTAAGGGTTAATGTTCTAAATTTTAATAATAAACCATTATTTTTAGACATATTAAAATAACATCAAGGGGTTTCATTAATATCCGCTCAAAAAATCTGTTAATCTCTAAAAATTCAAATTCTTCTAAAATTTGACCTTTGACCGTTAACTGGGTCAATTTTTCATATCTCAATGTTGCCCTTATTAAAGGAATTGAAGTATTCTATACTATCCTGCAATAATTCGGTAGAAAACATATGAAGTTTGTGTAAAAAAAATAAAAAAATTAACTTAAAGCTAAAAACGATACCAAAATCACTATTATCTCGAAATCCGCCAAAATAAAATCGCTGAACTAGCCTAATGCAAAAAGGAATATCTACAATTTTTTTAGTATTTATTCCCTTATATGTGCTTAGCAAAATCCTATAGTCCAATGGTCGATTTTTTAAATTTTTTTTGCCAAAAAAAATAAAAATTTAAAATTGGAGATTTGAAAACAGGGTTGAAAAATGAAGACTTTTTTACAATTAATTTTAAACAAGTTAGCACCACTCAATATGAAAAATACCTATAACATTAGAATATTGGAACTTAAAGAATAAGAAAATGTTTCTATAGTAGATAATTTCAATCAATTTCAAAAATGGAACTCGAAATCTTTGATCAAGTGGGCTGCCACACGCTAGTTGCCTGGGGCAGTTGTAATAACTTGGCGGATTTTTAACCGATTTTAGTTTTTATTACCTTATTACAAAGGTAATGTATTCTACATCACAATTCCGTAACCATTTGAATTCAAACTTAACTTTAAATATCAAAAAAATTGAGAAAATGAGTAAAAAGTCATTTTTTCCCCTTGTAATCCGTTTTCCAAACTTCATGTCATTTCCGCGTCCACTTAAATTTATCGGATTAACACCAAATTTTTTATTATTAAGTTTTTAGTACAAAGGAACAAAATTTAGCCCAGTGAAACACAAAAATCCGAAATAAAAAAATAAGGACACCCCTAATGTATAATCTAAAGCTCTTAAAAACCAGAATTATAAGGTTAGACAAGCTAAAAGCTTTTTGAAACCTTAACTTAAAAAAAGCTTTTAAAATTAAATCTCAAACAAACGATTGAAGTTAAAATCCTAAAAGGTTTTACAAAACGTTTTTAATTAAAAAACCAACATAGCTTTATTTAAAAGCTTTTTAAAATCACGATAACGAATTTGAAGCAAAATCTTTTAAAATCATGATTACAAGACTAAATTTGCTAAATTTGACTAAGATTTACATTTCCCGTAAATACAAGATTTAAATAAAAGCTTTCTAAAAGTCTTTATCAATTGCTTTTAATAACCAGGGAAACATATTAAAAAAGCTTGTAAAAATTATAATTAAAAGTTTGATTCCAAAGCTTTTAAGAAACACAACAATTATTCTTAAATAAACGCTCATAATTAAATGACTTAATAAGATCGTTTAAGCTTTCCATTACCAGAATAAATAGTAATTAAAAAAGGTTGTAAAAACCCGGCCATTAAAAAGCTTGTTTTTTTAATCATAAACCCAAACAACAAAATTATATTAGCAATCGTCTTATCTTGTTAAAAGTTTAGCTTAACAACTTTTCAAACTAATTGTAAACTAAAATGGAACTATGTAGTTTGCTCCTAAAGCTTTTTATTACTAATTTTATGAATATATAATAAAAGCTTTAAAGCAAAAATGTAACAAGTCTCTGAATATAAGTATAAAATATGTATAAGCTTTTATCTACGCTTGATTATGTCAAATTAAATGGAAATAGCTCCGATTGAAAAAACAGAAAAGTAGTATTCAAAGTTCATTCAAAAATCTTAAATAAAGTTTACAAAACTCAACTTATAACTTCTTGAAACCTCAATCAAATTTTAAAGCCTGAAAGCTTGTTAATGTCAAATTAAATTGAAATAGCTCTGATTAGTAATAAAAACAGATTGGTAGTATTCAGAGTCCTACTAAAAATCTTAAATAAAAAAGCTTAAAACCTCAAATTCTTGAAACCTTAATCAAATTCTAGATCTTGAAAGCTTTTAAGCCACAAGTTAAATTAGAAAAAGCTTATTAAAATCAGGACTAAGGTCTTCAACTAAAAATGGCAAAGCTTATTTATACATAGAATAAAGTATAATAATTTTTTTTAAATCAATTTACATTAAAAGTCATTAAAAAAAGCTTTTGACAAACGTAAATTATACGCGAAAATTAAGTAGTTAATACGCAAAAAGGAGTTAGCTATATTTTAAGAAATAAATTTTTGTATTCTCCTACTATGATCCTTTATAATCCTATTATTAATAATAAAAAAAAATTTCAAAAATATTTCTCCCCTTAATATTTACAAGAGCTTTTTCTTCTTCTACAGCTACAATTGCTGCCCCACAACTAAGGACTAACCGACTGACTCAGGTACTTAAACTTACCTGGTAATATTAAACATTTTAAGGTACTCGTATTATTTTTTTTTTCCTTTTTGAGTGCTGTTCTCAAGTAATTTTTTGTTTTCACTTTTTTTTACTATTTTTCTGCTGCATTTGCTGTTCTTCTACTTGTTAACTTAAGAAATGACTGGTGAAATGAATGAAATGTCTTTAAACAGAAAAACTACCGCTAGCAAAAAATGTCCTTCAGTGCATTCTTCTCATTTTAAAAATGATGGAGATAACACAAAAAAAAAAGCTTAGCAATAAATATTTTTTTGGCTTAAACTATTAAAAATTTAATAAAAGTTTAAAAAGTTTATGAGTTTCTATGAAAAAAGAAATTATTATTTATATTCAAATAAAATGCAAGAGTTTCTAGTTAATAAACATTTTTAACGGTGCAAAGAATGTTTAAATTAAAAATATAATTTTCTGTATTAACTAAACTCATTAAGGTATAAATGCATATTAAGTTTAAATGAAATTTACGGAATTTTGTTGATAAAATCAACACAAGATTTCCTGTTAATTTCAAATTTGCTATAAAAGCTAAAATTTAACTGGAATTTGGTTTTCAAAGGAAAAATAATTTTTGTGTATATTAATGTAGCAAGGTAAAAGATTTTGTGCAATAAAATTGCATTAACCTTAAAATTTATAACAAATATATAAAAAACAGGTTAAATTTAAATTCGGCTTATCCGAATTTATCGCTTCTCTTCCTTTTTTTCAATATTTTTTGATAAAAAACCTGTGTGTTAGATTTGTCATGATGTTTTTTTTTTAAGCACTAATTTTGAACTTATTGTCATGATTTCAAAAAACTCTTTTAGTTTTGCAGTAAAATCAAAATGGGCCAACACTGGCTCGGTAACATAAATGGCAGTTTTTCAAAGTTTGGTTAAATTATTTAAATGTAAGCTTTTTCCTCCTTGTCCGATTTCGTCCTTTTTACCAGCATATGAACACAAGACATATTCGTTCCAAATTTTCTAGAGTCTACCTCTTTTGGTTTGGACTGCAGTGTACTTTCCACAGGCAGCAGAAGCTTTGTTACAACGTCATAATTTTTAGTATTTAGAAGCTTTTCCCTTGTGAAAAACAATCTAAAAATTAATAATATTTATACTCTCTAGTTATTTCTATCTGAGTGGCTTAAAACCTTAACTTTTTTCGGTTTTTGGAAGCATTTTCTTAAAGATTTGATTTATGGTTCTTAAGACATTTTATTAGAGTTGTCTTGGGGTTTAAAAGCAGCTGATTAAGAATTGTATACTGTGGTTTTAAAAAGCTTTTCATTTATACCTTTCTTATGTGATTTTTAAAACATCTAAATTAAGACTTCTAAAAAAATTTTATTAAAGCTTTTTCTTATGACTCATTACACAGCTCAACATGAAAATGCGTATTGGATTCTGGTAAGTGATTTAGGTAGTGTTTGTTGCGCTGATTCCAAATCTTCCACCCAAATATGTCTATCACGTCAGGATGGAGTTATTCGCGGTTAAAGTGCCGAAAAAGGCCATTTTGGACCCATTTTGAAAGCTAATAATGTAAAATCCTGACATGCGATTGACTTGGTATGTGATTTTCTCTATAAGACAAAATAAAATGTTCTTGGAATTTAATTTTCTAAAATGGTATAAAAATCATTAACAAAAAACCTTCCAATTTTTAAATATTTAGTTTATTTACACAGTGTTTTTTTACCAAATTTCCATACAAATACACACGTAAATATTAGATTTAAAGCCCTTGTGGCTAACGTTTTTTTCACCATTATAAAAAATTAAATTCCTAGAAAATTGGATTTTGTCTTAAAGAGAAAATTACGCACTTTCGAATGAGCTTGATATCAAGGCATTCGCATGTAGGCGCTCAAATATGGCCAAAATGGGTCTTTTTTGACACTTTAACCACGATTTTCTCAAAATTGTGAAGTGATAGAAAAATTTGAATGACCGTTTGGAATCGGGAAACCAAAACCTATAAACTTTTTTTGGTTTCACTCAAAACGCAGCGACAAACCTCAGATTTGTAGAGTGGTGTTATCCATTTAAAAAGCTTTTAATTTGGACTTACATTTTATAAAGCTTTTTAAAATATGATATTAAAAAGATTTTTAAACATTTTTCGTCTCAACGTTAATATTTTTAATATTTAAAAGCTTTTGATTTGTTGCCGTAACTTTTAAAAGCTTTTTGTTTAGATATTCTCTGAAACATTATGAAAAATAATCTTAAAAGTACGAATATATGTTTTCTAATCATTTCTATTTGTGTAGTTTGAAACCTTCAATAATTCTGACTCAACAGCAGAAGCTTTCTCACAACGTCATAAGTTTTGGTACACTCAAAAAATTATGACGGTAGATTCCACTACAAAAGACAGTTAAAACTACTACATTTGCTGTTGTTTAGGCGTCCACTACATTTTACGGTAAAATCAACCAAAAATTGTTGTTGTTTTTAACTATCAATTAACAACTACAAAAAACGGTAAAAACTACTTCAAATTACAGTTATTTTTACTGTAACTCAAATTGTCTGAATTTTCTTCTAAACTTAAAAACAGTTAAAATTATTTGGAAATAATTCCTGCTGCATCTAACTCGTTCAACACATCCGTTTTTCTAAAAATTTCTAGAAAATTGTAAGTTTTTTTATAGACTAAAAACAACTACATAAAACAACTGTTACTACAATGTAGTAATTTTTTGTATTTATTTTTTAAAACGACTACAAAAAATAGTTGTTTGAGATTTTTCACCCAAAAACAACTGAAGTTGTAGTTGAAAACAACAACTACTACTTACTACACAAATGACCAGCATGTAGTAACTGCAATAATTTTCTAAGTGTATTTAAAAGCTTTGGACTTATTTTCGTGGTTTTAAAAGGCTTTGTTTTAGATAAACGGTGGTTAAGTTTACTCTGCAACATTGTGAAGAACAATATGCAAATTAATAATATTTATGCTATGGTTTTAAAACATTTTATAAAAGTTGTAGCCTTGGGTCATAAAACTTTTAATTAAGTCTTGTATTCTGTAGTTTATAAAAGCTTTTCACTTATGAATTTTTTCGTCAGTTTTTAAAGTTCTTGGTTTTTAAAGTTCTTTTGGTCTCTCGTGGTTTTTGTAAGCTTTAACTTATGACCTATTATCCATTTTCAAGCTTTTAATTTGGACTTTAAATTATATAAAGCTTTTTAAAATATGATATTTAAAAGCTTTCTAAGACTTTTTTGTCAACACGTCATCTATTTTAGTATTTAAAATCTTTTGACTTGTTGTCGTGTTTTTTTAAAAGCTTTATGTTAAGATATGCTTTGGAACATTATTAAAAATAATCTAAAATGTACTAATACTTTTAAATATTTTAAAAGCTTCTAAATAAGACTTGTATACTTTAGTTTGTAAGCGCTTTTCACTTAATTTTTTTTGTGATTTTTAAAGCCCTTGATTGAGACTTCTGGTTTCTCATGGTTTTTTAAAGCTTTTACTTATAACTTAAATATCAATTTCAAAAGCTTTAAATTTTAACTTAAATTATATAAAGCTTTTTAAAATATGATATTAAAAAAAAGCTTTTTAAGATTTTTTCTTCAAATTATCATAATTTGCAAGTGCTTAAAAGCTTTTGACTTGGTTTTGTGGCTTCTAAAAAGCTTTTTGTTAAGATATTATAATATCATTATGAAAATTAATATAGAAAGTACGAATATTTATATTTATAATCATTTCTATCTGTGTGGTATAAAAGCTTTAATTTTTCACGGTTTTTATAAGCATTGGGGCTTGTTACAGAGTCAATTTCGTTTGAAAAGTTTACTAAAAAAAACTTAAAACAAAACTTTTTTTCGGAATGAAACCATTTTCAACAAAGTAGGTTTTAAGGAAAAAAATCCTTTTCCGAAAGGTATTGACTTTGTGACACCCCCTTTTCTGGTTTCTCTTATGTTTTTTAATAGAGTTGTAATTATAGACTTTAAAATCTTCTGATTTTTACTGTTTTCGTGATTTTAAAAAGCTTTTGGTTTAGTCTTCTTATCACGATTAAATAAAATATCATGAATTTTAAAAACTTTGAAATAAATAGCTTGCACTTAATTTTCATTTGTGATTTTTAAAGCTCTTGATTGGGACTTCTGGTTTCTCATTAGAGGTATTCAGAGGCTTGTTTGCCAGCCCTGCACTGGTAGTAAAAGAGCACTTTTCAAAATTACTTTTCAAAATACATGTATTTTTTGAAAGAAGTTCTCTTTTGCTACATTGTTAGGGGTGGCAACAAGACTCTGAATACCTCTATTGTTTTTTCAAGCTTTTACTTATGACTTAATTATCAATTTTAAGAGCTTTAAATTTTAGCTTTAAATTTTAACTTAAATTATATAAGGCTTTTTAAAATATGATATTAAAAAAAAGCTTTTTAAGATTTTTTTGTCACATTATCATAATTTGCAAGTGTTTACAAGCTTTTGACTTGTTTTTGTGGCTTCTAAAAAGCTTTTTGTTTAGATATTCTTTAAAACATTATGAAAAATAATCTAGAAAGTACAAATAATTATACTTTATAATCATTTCTATCTGTGTGGTTTAAAAGCTTTAATTTTTTGAAGCTTTTGATTGTAGTTGTAATAATGGTTTTTAAAAGCTTTTTACTTTAAATCATGATTTTTTGACTTTAAATCATGATGTTTTAAACTGAATATTATTGAATGAATTAGAGTAAGCTCTTTAAACAGCCTCAGTTTTTTTACGGAGTCCCTTTTGGAAGTTAAAAAACTTTTCTGATCGAAATGATCTTTTTGCCGTTAATAAGCTAATAAAGCTCACTAACATTCAAAACTAAAAATATAAAAATACAAAAAAAAAAATTTTTCTTGTATGGATTTTTTTTTACCTTGTGAACTTGACCTCTTACGGGCACGGGTTAAAGTTATCCGATTTGGATCAAATTTGTTCTGCATCAGTTTAATACCATGTGGCCTAATATTGCGCCCGAAAAATGGTGAAAATCCAAAGTTAAAATTTCGCTCCCATGGTTTTGGAGCTTTTATAATAGCCCTGGTTTTTGTTTAAACTTGTAGTCAATGGTTTTAAAAGCTTTTACTTTAGACATTAAACTTTTTTTTTAACCACTTCTCGACTTTATTTTGTGTGGGCGTGCTTAAGAGGAAACATTTCAACATTTAAGTGTTTGAGTTCATATATCCAGAATATTATTATATGCAGGTATTACCTACTAGGTAATTCTTAAAAGTGCCTTGAAATACCTAGAATTTATTATAAGGTTTTTTAAATTTAATTTAAAAAACTTCAAAAGCAGATTTAAGTAAAAATTTAAAAACATTTAACCAAATTTCACTTTAATAATGATTTAACTCCAAAAGCTTTTTATTTAAAAAAAAAATCCATTAAAATGCCATATTTAACAAAGCATTAAGTGCAATTTACCACAAAAAACTTAAATAAAAACATAAAATTAATTTCAACAAACCATAAACCCACTCAAACACTAACAAACAAACAAAAAAAAATTATAGTATTTCATAAAATGACAATTTAATAATTGCCCAAAAACCAGAATTTCCATTTCATTTACTTAAATAAAGCAGACTACAAAAAGATAAACTTAAAATATAAATTGTTGGCATTTTTGGCAAAACATTAAATATGAAACAATAAAATTCATCATCATTATTATTTCAATCATTATTAACTGACAATTGGTTGCTGGGCTATTTGAAATGGCTTCAATTTCATTCATCTTGTATAGTTTTTTGTGAATAGGAAAAAAAAATTATTGTATTATCAAATATCAAAATAACTAAATAACAACAATAAAAATATACTTGAAAATTTCCAAATGAATGCCTACATGAATTTTTTTGTATTAATATGTATTATGTATTTATTGTACTTGTTGGTCTTTTATTTAAGTGATGAAGTGGCACAGTGGGGCCAAACGGCGTACCTTTTGAAAAAAGCTTACAATGCAAGTATAATTTTTAAGCCAACGACTTTTAATCTTTTTTAAATACCAACCATCCAAATCAGTCTATGTATATCAAAAGCTTTGTAAAGAAAACATCGCTTAAGTACGACTTCACATGAGTTAAAAGCTTATATTTTAATTTAAAAGCTTTTATTAAAAATTATTAAAACTTTAAGTCCTAATCATAAGCTTTTTATACTTAGTATAAACAAAAATAACTTTAAAAATTTAAATTACTTTTTAAAACTCTGTAAAAAAACATACAAATAGAGCAACTTTTAAAGCTAAATAAAGATGAAAAACTCAAACTCAGCGTATTAATTTTTTTTTTAATTACAAAAGAAATATTAAAAGTTTTTTCCCCAAGCTTTTCAAAATCAGTAACAACTTTTTAATTAAAAGCTTTTATAAATCAAGGTCTTGAACTAGTAGATATTAAAAAAAAACAATTAAAAGTCCTCAATAAAATCTTTCGGAAGCCAAAGATTTTGTTTAAATTGTACATGAAAAAATCCATAAATACGTGTCCTGAATTTTTTTTTAAAAGCTTTTTAAAAATATACTAACAATAATCTTAAGTAAAAGTTAAACAACAAGATTAAAGCTAAAGCCTTTTAAAAACTTTTTAAAAATCACAAATTAGAGTCTTAAATTAAAGTTATTAAAATCCACTTTAAAAAGCTTTTATTTAAGAGTTTTAATAAAGGTTTGTTAAAAAAAAAATTTCAGGCTAAGGTTTTTACTATTTTGTTTTTTATTTAATACTATTTTAAGTAATTAAAGTCTTGAATAAAAGCTTTTAAAATTAAAAAAACTTTGGTCGGACAAAACTAGCTTTTAAAAACCTCGATTTTAAGTTTTTCTTTTTTAAATTTAAGTAAAGATTTTTTTTTAGTTTTCATAAATTTTGATTTATTTGATTTGAAAACTTAGATTAAAACTGTTAAAATCTCTTGAATATCAGTATTATAAGAACAAAATAAAAGCTTTACAATTTCCAAAATTTAAAGTCCTTTAGTAAAACTTGCTTTATAATTCTAAAATAATTCAAGTTTAAAATAAAGTCTTAAAAATCTTATCTCAAGAACAGGAAAATTGGTACCAAAACCGGGAATACCCAGAAGCGGAAAATGGAAAGCATTAAACATTTTAAAAGCCTTTATAAAAACAATCATAAATTAAAGCATTAATTTTAAGTCCATAAAATAATACAAAAGACTTAATTTAAAGCTTTTAATTAATGTGTTGATTTAAAATACTTAAAAACTAGATTTGAATGACCTCGATTTAAAGTCTTAGAAAAAAGCTTTTTGATATGTTGTGAGTATTTCTCAGTATAACGGTTCGAATTCTGGTTTTAACGAAAATAAGAGTTCTTAAAGCCCTACTATATTTAAATTTGATTAAAAAAAATTATAAATTCTTTTTCGTTTTATATTGTTTTTATATGCTTTTTTTCAATTACATAAATAGTTATGCTTAAAGACTTAAAAAGTTTTTTTTTAGTTTTCAGTTTTTTGAGAAGCGTTTATTTAAGACTTGAAATTGATGACTACTGCATGGATGGAAAAGTTAGTACTTTAGTATTTTTTTCGGTACTTTTTTCACTCTGTACCAGACTTTTCATACATTTGTTCAACCAAATCTAAAATCTACCGATTTTCATTGGAAAAAGGCTTCAAAAGCTTGGAATAAATGATAGTTTTGATTAAAGTCAACCTTTTTCGGATTTTTTTCTAAAAAATAAATAACTGAATAAGGATGTTCTCAACTTAAGAACTTTTGTATTGAATTATGCCAATATTCGCCTGCGACGAATAACGTTCGTTGTACAGAAACCAGACAATTTTTAGTACCGTCGAGGGCGAAAAAGTACTTTTTGTTTCAGTTTCAGTACCATTCTGATTTTCAATCCCTGGACTACAGTGTTTTTGTTTTTTAAAAGCTTTTATTATAGAGTTTTAATTAAATATTAAATTTAAAGCTTGTAATCAAGACTTTTATCGTGGATTATAAGATTTTTATTTAAGACATAATTTGTGATTTTTAAAAAGCTTTTTTAAGGTTGAATACTTTTAGTTGGGCTTTTGTTTTAACTTTTATACATATAAGGAAGCTTTTAAAAGCCTGTCAAAAAACTGTTTTAATACTTTTATTTGTGGGTTTTAAAGTTTTAATTCACACATATAATCGTAAATTTTAATATTTATATTAGGGATTTTTTTAAACTTTTATAAAGGACTTTAAATCATGAATTTTTCTTAATGCTTTTATATAGTTCTTATAACTATGGTCCCTTTAAGTTTTACTAAACACGTTTTATCATAATTTTTGAAAGCTTTTATTATACAAAGCTACTTTTTAAGACAAATATTTAAAGAGCTTTAATTATACCCACTCTGTGATACAGGGTATAATAGCCCAGCAAAAACATGGTAATGAGTTGTGAAAGTACACCAAGTACATTATTTATAAAGAGCACCCATTACCATTAACATTATTTTAAGCCCAAAAGTAACTACTTCTCAGTAATGTTACAAAAGCACCTCTAAGTAATAATATCTTCTTGCACTTGCAGTTTTTAACCTTTACAATTCAATTAACTTAAAAAGTACTTCAAAACTTAATAAAAATTACGCAATTTTTAAGTTTTAGTAAAAACAAGTTAAATTTTAAAAATTTTAATTAACTAATTATTTTACTTCTTATTGGTAATGTGTTTTTACTCCTTATTTGTAATCTGAGGCAGTAACTACTTATTTATCTCCATACTCTTCACTAGTTATTTTTGTCTCACGCCCTTGTTAAAATAATTAGTGTTTCATTCAATAAGTAACTACTTATTAACATCTGTTTCGGATTACAAAACCCATTACTAGTAATGCCAATTTTTGCTGGGAGGCTATGCTGGTGTTTGTACTACCCGAAATATTGGTTCTTGACCCGCCTTTACACGCAGAGAAGAAATATTACTTGTTTGTAGCAACCATAACATTTTTGGAGCAATCATGTTATGATCCTAAATATTTAGGACCATAATATGATTGCAACAAAATGTCAATACTGCTATAAACATAATATAAAGTTTTTAATCATAATATGACGTTTTTAAATTATGGTTGCCACAATCATATCTCTTCTTTGAGTGTAAGAACACCGATCATCATAGAATCGCTTTTTAAGTCGATTTAGCGAAGTCCGGCAGTCCGTGTGTCCATGTTAACGTTGTTATTACGTTACAGGTCGTAATTATCAATATATTTGGCTAACATTTAAAAATTAAGCTTCTTTTGGTCCGAGGACAAAACCTATTGAAATTGAAAAAAATCGGCCCATGTTTTGACATAGCCCCCATACAAATGAACACTGCTCTATTAACCGTATTAAAATAGGTATCCTCTCGGAGTTTGGCAGTTAAACGCATTTATTCGCAAATCACAATTTGGAACAGTTGTACTTGTTTGTAACTATCTGCCGATATTCACAAAAAATCTCTCAAAATTCATAAAAAAAATTTAATTGAAATTTGTGTTATAGATGTTAAACGTGTTCTTTTGTAACCTTATCAAATCTTATTTTAATTGGATCATTTTTGGACTCAGTCATTGTGACCTATATATATTCATGTAAATCGGTCCATAACAGCAAAAATAAGTCTATTTCGCCCAAATTTGTGTTTGTGTGTGATTTTAACATAATATAGATCCAATCGGTCCATGATTGGACTGGGGATCCATTTTCTGGAAAACACTGGTGTAGGATATTATAACTATAATATAATTTTCTTAATTGTTTTATACTTTTAAATTATTTTGGGAATTTTTTTAATTATTTTGAGATGTATTTTCCTGTTATTAGCTTTTCTATTTTTGCTCCACTGTGGTTTTATGTTCTGTAACAACATTTTTGCCATTTTTGTACATAAATAATTCTACACGTTTTATTTATTTCTTTTCAATAAATACTTTTTTTGATTGATTACAATGATGTTAATGTTGTATTTATGTGGGCTTATATTGTCACAGTAATTTGCAATTGTAAATTCAAACAACACAGGTAGAAATTGGCAATGTTACAAAAAAAAAACAAAGCACTGGCAAAGCGTTGGTTAATAATAGTAATAAAAATAGAAATTAAAAAGGGTCAATTGAGTTGGCTGATAACACTGTGCTACAGTGGAAAAATACTTTTGATGTGACATAGTATAGGTTGTTGGTTTTGTTGCGTAGATCACAAAAATGCCCATGAAACTTGCCAGACACCCTCAAATTTTAGAGTTATTGTCAAAAACTTTATTTTTGTGAACTTTTCTCACTAAACCTTGAGTAATTCAGAAACTTTTCAATAGATTTTAAATTTTTTAACTCTTTTGGATAGAAGAAGAAATTTACACACATGAAAAGCCCTATTCTTCTTCTATTCAAAACAGTTCAAAAATTAAAAATCGGTTGAAAGTTTCTGAGTTACGCGTGGTTTAGTGAGAAAACTCCCCAAAAAAAACGTTTTTTTGACAATAACTTTAAAATTTAAGGGTGTCTGGCATTTTGGCACAAGCGCTTTACTAAAGCTTTAAAAATTGATTTGAAAACGTTTCAAAATGCAAATGGCAAAGTTTATATGGGCGTTTACATTTTCGGGTTGGTAAAGCACTGTTAATTTTTAAAAACTTTCATTCTATCAACATTAAGCTGTTTATCAATGCTTTGCCATTCATATTTTTCCACCTGGGAATATTACTTTTAAAATATTCTATAATACTTATATATTATTCATTAAAAAATGTCTGATTGAAAGTGCTGCATATTGTATTTAATAATACTCATACAATCTGATGTCCAGTTTGACATAACATGTTTGTCAATTCGTATAAGTAATAAATTAAATATTACTCATACGTATGATGTTTATTAAAAGTGGCAATTGTAAATGAATATTTTTAATTTAAACTTAAATATCTGTAACAATAAGTGATAATAGCATAAATCGGCTAAAGAGGAGTTTCAGTTTATGAAAAATTGTTACAAAACCAATTCCGGAGCACCTCATTTTGGAACGTCCCTTTAGATCAAAACTAGATAAGAAAATGCAATTTTATCGGTCCGTCCTAAATGTTTGAAAATATTTTAAATAATGATAAAATTGTTTAAAAATTTTATTCAACCATTTTTTTAAACCCTTAAGGGTTTTCGACATAAGCTGCTATCCTTTAGTGCCAATAGATATGTTCCCAGAAAAGTTTTTTGGAACAGATTTCTATTGAAATAGATTTTAGAATATATTCTACGGTAATTACAACCAAATTTTGAATGTTAAACAAATTTTTTCAAAAAAAAACAACTTGCACACGTAAATAAGAGATATGATTGTGGCAACCATAATTTAAGGCCGTCATATTATGATCGAAAATTTTATCATAATATGTTTACAGCAATGATAAAATTTTTGTAACAATCTTATTATGGTTCTAAATTATAATTTTATGATTATTTGGTTATGGTTGCTACAAACAAATTATGATACAATTTTCAATCATTATATAAAAATCTTAAATTATGATTGCCACAATCATATGTCTTCACTGTGTGACCTAAAAAACGATTGATTTTTGCAAAATTTCAAACAAAAATCATTGTTTCTGGAACGTTAAGTATAATCAATCGCAGGATAATATAATGGTTTCAGGAACTAATTATTTGGCACGTCAAACTTTGCTGGGTTTTGCTGATTTGGTATATTTTAAGTTCATTACATTCTATTGAATTTTAATATCATTATATGTATTCCAGCTCTACCACATTAGTATCTGTATAACTGTCATTAGAACTATAAATACATATAAAATCAATTACTTTAGGGGATTTAAATAATGTACAATAAATAGCATTAAAATTATATTAAAAATATTCGTATGCAGTTACAAATTGCAACTTATGCATATGCATATATGCACAAAGTCACCTGAGACACTAAAGTGATATTTGAATTTTAAACTAATCCTTGAAATTAAGTAGATATAATAGAATACATCTGGGATGTAATTAGAAATAGGTTTGAACAAATATATATTAAAATTATTTCATATTGATAATGTTTTCAATAAAATGAAGTAGTAATATTAATGAGACTGTTAAATTCGGCACAGGGGACACATTAAAACTTCATGAATATAGGAAAATTACACGAAAAGCTGCATAAAGTGCCTCAAAATTGCTCAAATGTCGAAATATTTTAATTTTTTCCATAAATTTAAACTATTTTTGGAGCATAGCTGCCAAGCTGTTGGAAATTCAATTAAGTAATCTTTAGAGAAAAATATTCCTTAAGGTGCGTTCAAACGTGAAAGAAATCTCGATAAAAAATCGAAAATTTGTCAACTCTAGCCTTTTTAAATATCATCTCTAAAAAAAATTAATTTTGTTTACGTTATAATTTTTTAATTAAACAAAATACAGACTTCAAATCAAAAATAATAGCAATCTCTTTCAAAAATCTGTAAGAAATAATTCGTTTTAGAGGAATTTGATTTGACACAATTATTGAAAAAGTCAAATTTACAGGTCGTTTTTTGGTCTTTGTCTAGCAGTTTTCTCTCACGTGTAAACGCGCCTTTATACTAATTATAATTCATGATTTTTCAGAACATTATAATACAGCACTCGGTAACTTCTAAAATACTTACACTGCGTTATTTAAGCTATTTGGAAGCCAATTTGACTAAATCCATTTTTTATATTATTTTTATTATTTGTTTACAAATTTGTGAAAAACGTCATTTCATATAATTATAGTTAACACAACTAAAACATAAAATTAATTTGGCTCGGGAGAAAAAAAAAATTCCGAAGCCGAAAAGCCCAACTCCTGTATTTAATACAAATTAAAAAATCTTTATATCTTTTTGGAATTTTCCATTATGGTTTTAATTCTTTATTGACAAAAAAAGATTAAAGTAATTTCATGTTTTTATCTTACTTGAATTTGCTTTGAGATTTGAGAATAAATAAGAAAAAATATGATAAAGAAAATATGTATTTTTTAATGACTTTTGGATGTTTTGGGCTCGAAAAAATTAAAAAAAAACTTCATTATTTTTTTCTAAATCTTAAAGCAAAATAAAATAAAAACATAAAATTATCTTAAAATTTTGTTGTTGAATGAAGTTTTTTTTTCAGAGGCCAAAATGACCAAATCCTAATACAAAATTATTTTTTCTTTAGAAAATTTTCTTAATGATTTTTTTTTGCCTAAATCCTAAAGCAAAACAAAATAAGATAAGACATTTTTAAAAAAAATATAGTTTTTAAATTTTAGATTTTTCTGAATTTTTCCCTGACCTAAATGACTAAATCCATCTAAAAAATTAATTTTTCTTAAGAAAACTTGTTGAATGAAGATTTTTGCTGAGGCCAAAATGACCAAATCCTAATACAAAATTAACTTTTCTTTAGAAAATTTTCGTATGGATTTTTTTCCTAAATCCTACAGCAAACCAAAATAAGAAAAAAAAATCTTAAAAAAATGTTGCTATTTAATAAAGATTTTTTTTGAGCTTTTCCGTGGGCAAAATGACCAAATCCATCTAAAAAAATTAATTTTCTTAGAATTTTTTTTTGTTTTTTCTGAATCTCAAAAATATTAAATAAGATAAAATCATAAAATTTCTTATTTTAAGGAATTTTTGGTTTTTCATTGAAGATATTATAAATTCAGATTTTTTCAAATTTTTCTGAGGCGAAAATGACCAAATCCATAAATTTTTTTTTACAATTTTTTATTTCTTAATCTTAAAACAAACCAAAATAAGTTAAAAATATAAAATTAACTTAAAAAAAATCATTGAAATTCTTCCGAGGCCAAACTGACTAAATCCTATTTCAAAATTAAGTTTTCTTAAGGAAATTTTCCTTAAGAGTTTAATTATTTTTTTCTAAATCTAATAACAAAAATATAAAATTAACATGAATTTTTTTATTAAAATTTTTCAAAGCAAAAATGACCAAATCCATTCAGTTTTTTTTGAAATTTTTTATTTCTAAATCTTAAAGCAAACCAAAATAAGTTGAAAACATAAAATTAACTTAAAAATAAATTTTTTTAATGCAGATTTTTTCAAATTTTTCTGAGGCAAAAATTACCAAGTCCTTCTAAATCTCAAAACAAACCAAAATAAGTTAAAAATATAAAATTAACTTAAAAAAATTTCAATCAAAAATTTTTTAACTCATTCCGAGGCTAAAATGACCAAATCCCTATAAACAAATTTTTTTTAAGGAAATTTTCATTAAGATTTTTTTTTATTTTTTTCTAAATCTCATAACAAACAAATTACAAAATAAACTTAAAAAACTATTTTTTTAATACACATTTTTTTTAAAGGCAAAAATGACCAAATCCATAAAAAAATATTTTTTTTACAATTTTTTTTTCTAAATCTTAAACCAGACCAAATAAATTAAAAATATATAAATAACTTAAAAAATTTCAATTACATTTTTTTTTTTATAAATTTTTTTGAGGCCAAAATGACCAAATCCAATTACAAAATTTGTTTTTCAAAAGGAAATTTTCCTGAAGAATTTTTTTTTCTAAATCTCATATCAAAATAAGACAAAAATACAAAATTAATATAAAAAATTTTTTTTGAAGCAAATTATTTTTTAAATTTTTTTGATGCAAATATGACCAAATCCTTCAAAATCTTAAAGCAAATTAAAATAAGACAAAAACATAAAATTAAGTTAAGAAAAAAAATCAATGAAGATTATTTTAACTTTTTCCGAGGCCAAAATGGCCAAATCCCATAACAAAAATAATTTTTATTAAGGAAATTTTCCTAAAGAGTTTTATTATATTTTTCTAAATCTGATATTAAATCAAAATAAGATAAAAATATCAAATTAACTTAAAAAACATTTTTTTAACGCAGATTTTTTCAAATTTTTCCTAGACAAAAATGACCAAATCCATTAAAAAAATAATTTTTGTTTATAAGGTATTTCCTACATCTTAAATGAAACTGAAATAAGATAAAAAATATAAAATTAACTTAAAAAAATGCAATGAGGATTTAATTTTTCCGAGGCCGAAATGACTAAATCCTAGTACAAAATTAATTTTTCCTAAGGAAATTTTCCTTAAGAACAATTTTTTTTTTTCTGAATCTCATATCAAATCAAAATAAGATGAAAATATAAAATTAACGTAATTTTTTTTTTTCAAAGAAGATTTTCAAATTTTTTCCGAAGCCAAAATTACCAAACCCAATAACAAAATTATTTTTTTTTTTAGGAAAATCTTTCTTAAGAATTTAGTACATAAGGAGGCGTTTTTCTAAATCTCAGATAAAACCAAAATAAGATATAATTATAAAATTTACTTTAAAAAATTTAAATTAAGATTTCTTAAATTTTTTCCGAGGCCGAAATGACTTAATTCCTTTACAAAACTATTTTTTTTTTAATTTCCTTAGGATTTTTTTATTGTTTTCTTAATCTCATAACGAATCCAAATAGGATAAAAATATAAAATTAACTTAAATATACATTTTTGTTAATGCAGATTTGTAAAATTTTTTTTTGTGAATCTAAAACTATTTTTTTTTAAACCAAAATGACTAAATCCCATTATAAAATTATTTTTTATTAAGAAAATGTTCATTAAGATTTTTTTCTAAATATCAAAGCAAACCAAATTAATATAAAAATATTAAATTACATATTGAAACTTTTTTTTGTTTTAAATGAAGATTTTTTAAAATTTTTTCGGCACCAAAATGTAAAAAATTATAAAAAAAATTATTTTCTTAAGAATTTTTTTTTCTAAATCTCAAAAAAACCGAAATATGATAACATTTAATTAACTTAAAATTAATTTTGTTTTTCAATGAAGATTTTTAATATTATTCCGAGGCCAAGATGACCAAATCCCAGTTAAAATTTACTTTTTCTTAAGAAAATTTTTAAGGTTGAATTTAGCTTTCATAAGAAGAAATTTTGAAACACCTTTAAAAACAATGATTTACTTGAAATATTGTTTCAGGGATTTGATCACATTGTCTTCAGAAAAGCTTATTTTATGCTTTCAATTTATGTTTTAACTTAAATAACTGTTATTGATACTAGATATCAGCTTAATATCCATTAAAAATGTTTTTTTTTCTTTAAATTTGCCATTAAAATAAAATAATCAATAATAACGATTTAACGTGGCAAATTGTTGTTCAAAGGAAATTTATATACATAAAATATGCTTCTTACTTTCGATTTCTTGGAATTTTAACAGTTGTTTTGTTTTAGTCTATCTCTTTCCCGCTGGCAATTCTTTTTTTTTTTTTGTTTCTTGTGGTAATTTGTTAAACATGCTTAATACAGCTACATAAACACACAAACACAGACAAAATAATACAAAACATTTACATTAATTCCAGAGTTGCCACTTAAAAAAATTTTAAATTACACTTGGATGCAGACAAAATTACACATGTAATTTCACTCATGCTTCGATTTAATGTCGATTTAATCTTAATCTTTAAAAAATGGTATTTGAGACCAAAAATTATTCAACAATTATGTAGCACCAATCTAAGAATAAGTAAATAGTACTATATGATAAAAAGTGCCAAAATTTTTGATAAAAGGAGCCAATATAGAACATTTTAACAAAAGTACTATTTGTAAGATATTTTTAATAAGCAAAACCATATCATAAAAAAGTACCAGAAAAGTACATTCTATAAAAGTGCTACAATAATACTTTTTATCAAAGTATATGCCGTATAAAAAGAACCAACAGGGGACCTTAGTAAAAAAGTACCAAAGTAACACGTAAAAAATACTGAAATAATACATTTCTTAAAAAGTAGCAAAATAGTACTTTTTATAACAAATCCCAAAATAGCATGTTTTTATAAAAGTAACAAAATGGAATAATTTGTATATAAAGTACCAAAATTTTACTTTTTTATGTACTTTTGTGTACTTTAAAAAAAAAAATACTTTGGTACTTTTTATAAAAATTTACTATTTTGGCACTTTATATAAAAAAAATATATTCCTGTACTTTTTATAAAAAATTAACTATTTTGGTGCTTTTTTTAAAAAAAAAAAGTGTTTGATTTGACACTTTTTATGACTCTTGATAAAAAAGTACTATTTTGGTATTTTTATAAAAATGTACTATTTTTACATTTTTTATAAAAAAGTACTATTTTGGTACTTTTTATAAAAAGTATTATTTTGGTACTTATTATCAAAAAATACTATTTTGGTAATTTTTACTTATTCTAAGATTAGTGCTACAAAATTGTTAAATTATTTTTTTTTTGTTTCAAATGACATTTTTTAATATAAAGATTAAATTCACATTAAATCAATAGAAGATTTTTGCATAAGTGCTAGATAAAGAAATTACATAAAATAGTTAGTTTTTTTAATAAAAAATACTTAGTATAAAAAAAATATATTTTGGTACTTTTTATAAAAATGTACTCTTTTTACATTTTTTGTAAAAAATTACTATTTTGGTTCTTTTTATAAAAAGTAATATTTTGGTACTTTTAATCAAAAAGTACTATTTTGGAAATTTTTACTTATTCTAAGATTAGTGCTACAAAATTGTAAAATGAATTTTTTGGTTTCCAATCACATTTTTTAAGATTAAATCCACATTAAATCAATAGAAGATTTTTGCATAAGTGTTAGGTAAAGAAATTACATAAAATAGTACTTTTTTATAAAAAGTACTAAAATAGTACTTTTTTTATGCAACATGTAAAAACAGTGCATTTTTATAAAAAGTACCAAAATAGTACCATTTTATCAAAGTGTTAAAAGTTTTAACTTAAAACAAATACTTTTTTGTAAAGTATCAAAATAGTGTATTTTTCATAAAAAAGTACAAAAATATATATTTTTTAAAATAAGTAGCAAAACAGTAAATTTTTTTACTAAAAGTATATTTTTTTTATAAAAAGTACCAAAATGTAAAAACAGTACATTTTTATAAAAAGTACCAAAATAGTACCTTTTTGTCAAAGTGTCAAAACAAATAATTTTTTTCTGAAAGTACCAAAATAGTGTATTTTTCATAAAAAGTAAAAAATATATATTTTTTTATAATAAATACCAAAACAGTAAATTTTTATGAAAAGTACCAAAGTAATATTTATTTTTTTAAATGAACTACAAAAAGTATATTAAAAAAATGTCAATATTATTGATAAAAGGAACCAAAATGAAACATTTTAATAAAAAGTACTAAAAATATAATATTTTTTTATAAAAAAGTACCAAAATGTACAAAATGTAAATACAGTATATTTTTTTAAAAAGTACCAAAATAGTACCTTTTTATCAAAGTGTTAAAACAAATACTTTTTTGTAAAGTACCAAAATAGTGTATTTTTCATAAAAAGTACAAAAATATATTTTTTTTTATAATAAATACCAAAACAGTAAATTTTTATGAAAAGTACCAAAGTTTTATTTTTTTAAATGAATTACAAAAAGTATATAAAAAAATGGCAATATTATTGATAAACGGAACCAAAATGAAACATTTTAATAAAAAGTACTAAAAATAGATTATTTTTTATAAAAAGTACCAAACAAGTACTTTTTTATAAACTTTTGTGTATTTCTTTAAAAAAAATATTACTTTGATACTTTTTATAAAAATTTACTTTTTTGGTACTTTTTATAAAAAATTATATTTTCCCGAGTAAAAATAAACATATATAACTTGATACAAACATAATAAATCATATATGATTATACATCCCGTGAGGTAGTTTCTAATTTTTTTAAATGCAGTCATATGTTGTAATATATAATTTAATCATGATTCGGATTAAAAGGTATACGGTTGATATAAATATATGAAATAATATTAGGGCCAATACAAAATTTGTTTTTCTGTATAATTTAATATAAAATTATATATAGCTTAGGTGGTAAGTGGCTGCTGACGTTTTACGTCAACAAACGTAGACTCTGAGGTCCATTGTATATAGCTTATTCTGTTCCATATATAAATGTTTCCAATTAAATGTTTCCAATTAACCAAAAATGTTCCAAGTTTTTTAAGTATAAGAAACTTTTAAAATGTTCCTAAACATTTCCTTGTTAGGGTTATGTATATCACCTATCTGGTTCGAAGCGTACCCAAACATTTTTTTGTTTTAGAAAATTATATGTTTGGTGAATGTATCGTTGACCTGTGGTGTAACTCACCCAAACCAAAACACACCAAGATTTTTTATGTTTTTATGCAATTAGATCTAATTGGATCCAATGAAATATGGCAATGTCTGGTCAAAACTCTGATGAAATCGAATCATATTTTATACAAGTTGATCTTTTTTAATGCAAAAACATCCACCATTATTCAGATTAAATTGCGTATAAATATATATTGTGTTATATATCATTATGTATTGCATCATATAAAAATTTTTACTCGGGTTTATACTTTTTATGAAAGATGTACAATTTTGGTACTTTCCAAAACAAAATTATTTTGACACTTTTTATAACTCTTGATAATAAAATACTATTTTGGTTATTTTTAAAAATATGTCTTCTTCTTATCATTTGTTTAAAAAAGTGCTATTTTGGTAATTTCTATAAAAAAGTACTATTATGTTACTTTTTATAAAAAAGTACTATTTTATATAATTTACTTATACAACACTAATGCAAAAATCTTCTATCGATTTAATGTGAATTTAATCTTAACTATCAAAAAACTGATTTGAAACCAAAAGTTCATTCAACAATTTTGTAGAACAATCTTAGAATAAGTAAAAAGTACCAAAATAATACTTTTTGGTAAAAAATTACAATATTATTGATAAAACGAACCAAATGGAAAGGTTTAATAAAAAGTACTAAAATATTTTTAAATAAACAGAACACTGTCATAAAAAAGTACAAAAAAACTTTTTATGACGCTTGATAAAAATATACTATTTTGATACTTTTTTAAAAATATATTCTTTTTACATTTTTTTATAAAAAGCACTATTTTGGTACTTTTCATAAAAAAATACTTTTTTTATATATTTTCTTAATCCAAAACATTAGTGAGGAACGATCTTAGAATATGTAAAAAGTACGAAAATAATATTTTTTGATTAAAAGTGACAAAATGGAGCCAAAATAGAACATTTTAAAAAAGTACTGAAATATTTTTAAATTAACAGAACCATGACATAAAAAAATACCAAAAAAATTACCTTATATAAAGTACCAAAATAATACTTTTTATCAAATATAGAAATACCAAGGTACTATACCTTATTAAAAAAAGTAGAGTTTGCAAATAATCGAGATATTTCATAATCGCGATTACGATTAAAAAAATTGCCGTTAATCGCGATTATCGATTAATCGAATTTTTAAAATAATTTGAGTAGCAGTTGCTTTAATAAAAAAAATATTTTAAAATTTACTTACAATTCAAAATGCACGAATGTACATAACGTAATCCCCAGCAAAAATTAGTCGAGATTTTGGTATTTTTAATATAATATAGCACAATGGTTCCCAACCTTTGATTCTCGCCCCACTGGGGGACAATTTGCAGGTTCCAGGGGGGCAACGAGCAAATTTTCAAGATTTTTTTTTGTCAAATTAACTACAAAAACTATTTTTTTAGCAAAATTTACTACAACAATTTTGTTAATTGCTTAAAATTTTTACTAAAAACTTAGTTTAAATGCTTATTTTACAAAAACTTTGTTGAACCTGTAGTAATTTTTCATTAGAAACAATAATTAGAAAAATTTACAAATTTTTCTTGAGTGTAGTGCAATTTTTTAAACTTAAAAGTGGGGCGTGGCGTAAAAAAGGTTGGGAACCATTGACATAACGCATTGAAAGAGCGCTCTTGCGTAGTTTTCGTTAAGATTTTATTGTTTAAAAACTTACAATTTTTTTGATAAAATTTCAAACATACATACTAGACTGCCCAGAAAAAAAGCGAAGTTTTTATTTTCTTGGGGGATACCTGCAAATTTTGTTCCTTTTTGTGCAAAAAAATTTCTGTTTTTTTTTTGGGATTTTTAAAATAATATCTAGAGGTCGCGATCTCGCGTTTTATAACGATTTATTTTTTTTGAGTTTTTTATTATTTTAAATTGTTAAATATGATTAATATGATAAAATATTAATAATTTCAGACAAAAAAAAAATTAAATTAAAAATTAAATTTCGCTCATTCCATGAGATGTCTCCCAGCATCAAATCAAATGATCTTTAATTTATTTCAAATTTTGCACACATGAAGACTATGAAGCTATTAAAATAAATCAGTTGTTAGTTCCGAGAAAATCCGTGAATTCGCGAATATATTAGCGTTCGCGAATTCGTGGATTTTCGCGAAACTAAAAACGAATTTATTTTAATTGCTCCATAGTGTACCTGTGTGCGAAATTTCAAATAAATTAAAGAACATTTTATTAGATGCTGGGAGACATCTCATGGAATGAGCGATATTTAATTTTTAATTTAATTTTTTTTTTTGTCTGAAATTATTAATATTTTATCATACACTCAAAGAATTATGTAGGTAAATTCCACTGAATATTCACTTAAAACAAATGAAATTTTATTTAAAAACCATTTCACTGTTTTTTCATTTAAAATAAAAACACATTACAGTCAATTTTAAATGTTAATTTAATGACTAACCAAAACATTAAAAAACTAGTGAATATTCAGTTATTTTGTATTGAAAAACAGTAAAACTATAGAAGAAATATTTTACTGCCGAAATTAAATGTAACAGAAAATTCGTTTTTAATACAGTAAATATTTTTTTTTAAACTACAGAAACAGTAAAAAAAATAAATCCTTTATAAAATAAGTGATTTTTCTTTTAAAATGACTTTACTGATTAATTTTTAAAATAACCTACAAACAGTTAATGACATAATTTTCTTAGTGTATTAATCATATTTAACAATTTAAAATAATAAAAAACTCAAAAAAAATAAATCGTTATAAAACGCGAGATCGCGACCTCTAGATATTATTTTAAAAATCCCAAAAAAAAAACAAAATTTTTTTGCACAAAAAGGAACAAAATTTGCAGGTATCCCCCAAGAAAATAACAACTTTGTTTTTTTCTGGGCAGTCTAATACATACTCTCCTTTTGGACATTTTTAACACTTTTTAAATGAGGAATAATGATTTTTGGAAAAAAATGCAAAATTAAAAATACAGAGAGAGCTTCAGTATCTTTATCTCTGCTACCAAAGAGTGTTATAAACTGTGACATTGCCCACAGAAATAATACCTGAATTCAGGTGGTTTGGATGCGTTTTTTGACTCGTGATCCCTTTTCAAAAGCTGCCTTTTTAAGGGCCTCTTCAGTCGGCAAACAACGGTCAAGGTTTGGAAAAATTAATTTTTTCGACAAAATTTCATGTCCGAATTTTTTGGCCAAAAACCAAATTTATTGGTTACTAAGATCAGAATTTAAATTTTACTTTAAACTTGTATGACTCTTACAAGAAAAAAAGGAATGAGAAATTGAAAACAAGTTAAATTAATTAATAATTAAACCCAGAAAAATTTTCCGTTCCTAATAATCAGTTGCAGAACGCATCATATTATTCTGCAATCGATTCTACTTAAAATTCCAGAATCAATGATTATTGTTTGAAATTGTGCCAAACGCAATCGTTTTTAGAGCAAATAGCTTTTTTGAAAAATAATTTTACAAAAAGAAAATTTTGTAGTGATTATATTCAAGAATCTATTGCAAAAGGAGTCAGTTCTAAAAAAATTTGAAAATTCGTTTAAAAACAGTGTATTTCATAAAAAATGATTAATCGTAATCGCATGATTTTTTTGTCAATTACGATTACGATTAATTGGTGCGATTAATCGCAATTACGATTACGGTTTTAATCGATTTGCAAACTCTAAAAAAAAGTACCAAAATAGAAATAAAAAAAAAACAAAATACCGAAATAATACTTTTTTTTAAAAAAGTTGCAAAACAGTACGTTTTTATAACAAGTACCGAAATAGAACATTTTTAAAAAAATTTCCAAAATAGAATACTTTTTATGAAATGTACCAAAATACTACTTTTTTATATACCTTTAGTACTTTTTATAAAAAATATTTATTAAAAATTCATATACCACTTTTAATGAAAATCTACTATTTTGCACTATTTTTCTTACACTTTTTATGACTCTTAATAAAAAGGTACTATTTTGTTTTTTTTTTTTTTTAAAGGAGCACTATTTTATAAAAAATTCTTTCTTATTAAAAATAGTACTTTTTTGACACTCTTTATACAAAAGTACAAAAAAAGTACTCTTTATAAAAATGTAATATTCTCGACATTTTTTTTAAATAAAAAGTACTTTACTTTTTATGAAAATAGTACATTTTCACAAAAAGTCCCAAAATAGATAATTTTTTATTAAAAGTACTAAAAAAAGTACTTTTTTATTTTGTACTTTTTGTAAAAAATATTTATAAAAAAACACATATATTTTTTTATTAAAAAGTTCTTCACTTTTTATGAAAATAGTACAATTTACAGTTTTACAAAAAGTCCCAAAATAGAATATTTTTGATTAAAAGTACTAAAATTGTACTTTTTTATATACTTTTTTGTACTTTTTATAAAAAATATTTATAAAAAACACATATTCTACACAAAAAATACTGCTTACCTATGAGCAGGTTTGTTAGCGAATGCATTTTAATACTCTCCCAAGGGCTTATATCGGCGCAATAAATATGAATTGAAATCATGTATTTTTGAAAATATTTTGAGTGTTTTTTAAAGTTACTGCATTACTTTACTGCAACCGGTATGCAGGTTAGTAAGTGAACATGATCTACTGCATACGGTATGCAGTTAGTGAATGTAAAAAAACAACAACATCAAAAATCATTCGCTTACAAAAGTTCTAAGATCTCACATATTTTTTGCTGGTCTACTTTTTATGGAAAATACCTAATTTGGTACTCTTTTAAAAAAGAGCTATTTTTGTACTTTTTATGGAAAAGGTACACTTTAATTACTTTTTATAAAAAAGTACTATTTTGGTACTTTTTATAAAAAAGTATTTTTTTTGTTCTTTTTATAAAAATTATTTTTACTCTTTTGATACTCTTTAAAAAAATTGCTTTTAATGGTACTCTTTATAAAAGAAAAATAATACCGCCCTTTATTATTTAAAGTCATTTTTATTAAAACAGTAGTTTTTATAAAAAGTGCCAAAAAATAACTATAAAAAGTACCAAAATAATATTTTTTTTATAAAAATTATTTAAAGAAATGAATTTTTATTTAAAATGTCCAAAATAGTATTTATTGATAAAAATTACCAAAATAGTACTATTGTTTAAAAGTACCAAAATATTACTTTTTAATAAAAAGTACTAAAAATTACATTTATTTAAATAAATTTCCATAATTTTGAGAGATTTTTGGGCATTCCAAAAATGTAAAAAAAAAAATGTTTTGGATATGGAAATTTTTTTTTGGAAATATTCAGAACCTTTAACTCAAATTTACATATTAAAGCTATTACACATAAGCTACAAATTGCACTTGAAATGTACATTAAGTGGCAACCCTGAGTAGCTGATATATAACTATACATATTTTTTTTGATTTATTGTTTTGCGTATTATTTTTCTATTTACCCCTAAAATTTCTTTTGTATTTGCACTTTTTTTCATTGTATTTGTTTATGTATTTGAAGGAATTATTATTCCCCTATATATTTTCAATATAAATAAAACAACAGAATGAAAAGAAAAATTATAAGAAAAAAAGTATTCCCTAGGAATTTTCTCTTTTTGGCTCATATATATGAATAATTTATAATGATTGAGGAGTGTCCTTGTGACTGTATTTCAAAAAAAAAAAAATACGAAAAATACAGAAAGTGAAAGAGAAAAACTTACTAAATCATAGCTGTTGTTATATTTTTGTATACTTACTTGTTTAGACCTAGACAACTTTTTTTTTTTTATATCGTACACCTTAGAATGATGATATTTCCAGTTAACTTCCTTATGTATTTTTGTTTGTCATATTGATTATTTTATGTGTAGGTACTGTGGGACAAAATATCTATAATATATTTGACTTCCTGAAACATTTTTGTTGCCTACATCAGTTTAGCTTTGATATAATTTTAACCAGTGCCAGCCACAGAATCAAAAACCAGCCTTTTTTTACAACTTTTTAAAAAATTCCTAAAAATAAAATATGGACCAATTTGGATTAACATTAACGTTTTTTAAAACCGACTAAAAGAAAAATTTTGGTAAAAAAAAATAAAATTTAAGTAATTTAAACATGTCAAAAAATGCAGTTTTCAGAGGTTGGTTTATTGTGAAATATTTCTGATTCACAGAAAAATGAGTTAGTGGCCCATAGTTTTGTTTTGTATAAGAATTATACGGTGTTATTAAGATTTATTTGTATGGGTGTCACGGATCTAGGCACATAAACATGTGTATGTGTCTTTAGTCAACTACATATATCATCTTTCAAAGCACGTTAGTAAATACACTCAAAAAAAATTTGTCTGTAGTGGATAACTGAAAAACCATTAAATATATGGGGCATTCCATGTTTAATCGGACACTTTGAATTTTTTTTTTTTAGATTTTCCCAATTTGTTTACTGTTTTTAGTATCCTTCGAAAACTTCTTCTTAGTAAATTTTCAGATTTTTTTGATGACCCGTTCAAAAGATATCGAATTTTTAAAAATTGGTAGTTTGTTCCTTTACTCAAACTTCTTTTATTCATAACTTCTTCAATAATGGTCAAAATTTTAATTTTTATACCCTCCAACCACAGTATGGGGGTATACTCACTTTGTCATTCCGTATGTAACACATCGAAATATCGGTCGGGGACCCCATAATGTATATGAGGCATTCCACACCAAATGTCCGCTACAGAAAAACATGTGTCCCGTAAATTTCTGAATAGGTTGTTTGGATAGCCCTATATGTAACTAAGAAAATTGCGTTTTTGGACCCCATATTGTATATGAGGCATTCCACACCAAATGTCCCGCTACAGAAAAACATGTGTCCCGTAAATTTCTGAATAGGTTGTTTGGATAGCCCTATATGTAACTAAGAAAATTGCGTTTTTGGTTTTTCAAATTTTCGAAAACTGGGCTTAGGAGGCGTGGTCAAATATTGGAAAAATGGTAAAATTTGTGGCGAGTTGCCTTGATTAAATATTTATCACTTTAAAACGGAATGCACCACAATGTCAAAAATTTACTTTCTTATATAGTTTTGTATGGGCTATCGATTAACATTTTTTTTTTTGGAAAATTTTCAGAACCTGTTCTGAAATTTTCCATTTTTTAAAAAAGTCAATTTATCAAAAATCCGGCCACTTTTTTTTTCTTTTTTATTTATTTTTTTAAAAGTTTAGATGTTTGTCCATCCACACAAAAAAAAAATCAGAAACACGTTCATCTTTTTTTTCGAGAAAATCGCATTTGAACTTTAAATTTGATAACAATTTTGTTATTTGCTTGTATTTCTTTGTTTTAAAGTTGCGAATGAGTAATATTAATTGCATAAATATTCGTCATACGCTCTGTTGACACAAGAAAATACAAGCAAATTACTAAATTGTAATGAAATTTAAAGTTCAAATGCGATTTTCTCGAAAAAAAACGAAGAACGTGTTTCTGATTTTTTTTGTGTGGATGGACAAACATCTAAACTTAAAAAAAAAATTTAAAAAAGAAAAAAAAGTGTCATGTTTTTTAATAAACTGACTTTTTTAAAAAATGGAAAATTTCAGAACGGGTTCTGATAATTTTTCAAGGAAAAAAAAAATTATTCGATAGCTCATACGAAACTATATAACAATGTAAATTTTTAAGATTGTGGTGCATTCCGTTTTAATGTGATAAATATTTAATCAAGGCACCTCGCCACAAATTTGACTATTTTTCCAATGTTTGACCACGCCTTCTAAGCCCAGTTTTTGAAAATTAGAAAAACCAAAAACGCAATTTTCTTAGTTCCATATAAGGCTATCCAAACAACCTATTCAGAAATTTACGGGACACATGTTTTTCTGTAGCGGGACATTTGGTGTGTAATGCCTCATATTTATAAAAAAAATTTAAAATCAAATAAATTTTTATCGCTTTTTTTTTAAAAAGATTTTTTTTTTTAATTTTATTAAAAATTTTTTTCTTTTTTTTGATAAAAAACAATAATTTCAAACAAGTTTTTATGACTTAAATTGAACACTTTTGTATTAAACATTACCAACATTTTTTCGTGTACCCCTCTTTATTCACCTTAATATGTGTCTCATGCTGGCATTAATATGTTGTGCCAGTGTGTGGTTATTATGCTAAAAGTGAATACCATTTTTTTAACTTCTCAGTTGATTTGCATAATTTTTTTTAAGGGTAAAAAGATTTTTTATTAGCATTTTCATTTAACATTTTAGAATATTTATTATTCCATAACATTAAACCTTAACAAACAGATTTATGGCCTTAATGATACATATTTTTACTTTGGTATAATATAAATTTTAAATTTAGTTAAAACAATTTGGTTAAAATACCTGTGTCAGTCACGGCTAAGAGACATAAACATTTTAATAATATAAAGGTTAAAAAAAAGAGTTTTCATGCTTAAGTTGTCAGTAAATACAAATTTAACGTTGATTAAATTATACACCCAAAAAGCACTGCTTCTTGTGAGGAAAATTTAAACAAATTTAAATTGGTTTTTACTGACAACAAATTATTGCTACGGACTTAATTTATAAATTGGTTAGGTAAAAAGCAGATTTCTTTTTGGCATCCATTACTGTAATTTTTTTGTGAGCGTATATGTATTAAAAAGAAAAACAATAAATTTTAACTTATTTATTAAATTTTTATATACGAATAAAATTGATTTGGGTAACAATACCCGCTGACAAGTTTAATTTAATTGTTCAGTATAACTTAAACAGTTTGTTTACCATTTTTTTTTAATTACACTGTGCTACAAAAAATATTATTTTTTTCTTATTCTTTAGTAGGTTGTAGGTCTCGTCAAATAGATTTCAAAAATGCATAACAAACCTTACAGACCCCCATCAGATTTATAAGTCATGGTGTAAAGTTTTAGTAATGTTATTTTAGCTCGAGGTAATTTTTCTTTACTCATTGATTGTAAACCCTTATAAAAAATCATTTTATTTGACCTTTAAAATATTTTATTTTGAGTAGGTTAATTCTAGCTCGAGGTAATTTTTCTTTACCAGTTAAGCTTCACTCACACGCACGTTGACTTACAAAACTCTTATTTATACAAAAAAAAAAAAAAAAATCGAAAACTAAAATTTCTAATATCTTTCAAAATTTTCAGCAAAATTTAAAGTTTAGCTAAGTTGTAAATTTTTTTCTGGACGAAATCTTAAGTTAAGCCAAATTTTACAATTTTTAACATGATAAAAAACATTATAGGCTGGTGTCTAATTTTAAAAATGTTGCAGGACGCCAACTCAAAAATTTTAATAACTTGTGTTTGTAACGTGGATAATAATTCACCTTATAGTGAATAAAACCGTTTTTCACCAGCTGGTGAATAAAAAGTAACATAAGTATTTTTCACCAAAAAAAAATTTTTTTTATCAAATTTTTTATACCCTCCAACCACAGTATGGGGGTATACTCACTTTGTCATTCCGTTTGTAACGCATCGAAATATCGGTCGGGGACTCCATAAAGTGTATATATTATTGATCTATGTTCGATTCTAAGACATTCTGTGAATGTCCGTCTGTCCGTCCGTCCGTCCGTCTGTCTGTAGATAACACAATGCAGTCCAAAATAAAACAGCTAGACTCCTGAAGTTTGGCACAAATATGTCTCATGTTCATAGGCAGGTTAATTTCGTGAATGGGAAAAATCGGGCCAGGGGGAAAAAAGTTCCCCCTTGAAGAACTAAACTAACATCTTAAAAAAATAAAATTTTTTTACATATTTTTTTGTATTTTTGTTAAATAAGTTAAACATTTGGTATATTCATCGTGATGGAAAGGTGCGTTCAAAGTCCCCCACTGACCCCCCTCGTCCTACCCCCCTCATCCTACCCCCCTCATCCTACCCCCCTCATCCTACCCCCCTCATCCTACCCCCCTCATCCTACCCCCCTCATCCTACCCCCCTCATCCTACCCCCCTCATCCTTCCCCCTCAAAGAAAAAACGCCCCTGACAATTTTTTTAATTTTTTTTTTTCATTTTGGAGGGTATAAAAGATTCGGCACAGCCGAATTTAACACTCTCACTTGTTTTTTATCAGTTTTTTTTCATAAAATTTTTTTTTCCATAAAATTTTTTTTTTCATCATTTTTTTTTTTTGTCATCAATTTTTTTTTTCATTAAACCTTTTTTTTTATTACTTTTTTTTATCAATTTTTTTTTTATAATTTTTTTTTTTTTATAATTTTTTTTTTTTTTATAAATTTTTTTTCATCAATTTTTTTTTTCATCAAATTTTTTTTTTCATCAACTTTTTTTTCATTAATTTTTTTTTTTCATAAAATTTTTTTTTCGTAAATTTTTTCATAAATTTTTTTTAGCATATTTTTTTCATCAATTTTTTTTTCATCACCAAAATTTTTTTTTTTCATATTTTTTTTTTCATCAATTTTTTTTACATCAAAAAATTTTTCTTTTCATCAAAAAAATTCATCAAAAACTATTTTTCGTCAAAATTTTTGTTCACCAAAAATTTTGGGTTCATTAAATTTTTTTTAACATAATTTTGTTTTTCGTGAAAAAAAATAATTTTTTTACTAAAACTACTTTTTCACCTAAGTCTAAGCTTTCCGCATAAAAATTTTCCATTTGTTTATCAAATGTACATAAAACAAGTGAGAGTGTTATATTCTTTGGTGCCGAATCTTTAATACTTTCCAAAATGTAAAAACACTTTTTTGTACTTATTTCTGCACTCACTTACGAAATGTACAGCTCTTTTGGTTTTTTAATGGGGTCCTCGACTGATATTTCAATTCGTTTTGCATGGAATAGCAAAGTAATATAACATTATTTTTTCTAAAAAAAAACTTTGCTTTGGCAAGTACACCCAAATCTTCTGCAAAACATAATCATGATTTAATTAAGGGTGTCGCGAATATTCGTCACTATTCGGTATTGGGCATATTTGGCATGTTTTTTGAATATTCGGTTGAATAAATATTCGTTAACAGTTTGCCGAATATCAGACGAAATTTAAATTTGTTAAAAAAAAAACACTTTTTATTAACGTTTGACTCTTTTTTGTAATCATTTCAGTTTGTTTTTTATACAAAAAAACTTGAACACTTGATTAAAATTCGAATTCTTAAGGTAACAGAAAAAATAGTGTCAACAACAGCTTTGTTGTTTCGTAGTCTGGTACTTTTTTTTTAATTTTTTACATAGGTACAATACAGGCGTATGAATAATTTAACTATTCGGCAATATTCGGTTCAAACCGAATACCGAATAGTAAATATTCGGTAAAATGCCGAATACACTATTCGCGACATCCCTAGATTTAATGTTTTGGGCAACAGTACGAAATTCGCAGGCATTTTTTGTTGCTTTTTTTGTTACGATATAAAGAGAAAATAAATCACGCAAACTCACGCAAAG
Organism: Pegoplata infirma; assembly: GCA_963921195.1. Taxonomy (NCBI): domain Eukaryota; kingdom Metazoa; phylum Arthropoda; class Insecta; order Diptera; family Anthomyiidae; genus Pegoplata; species Pegoplata infirma. The sequence goes on along the minus strand of OY992540.1, from coordinate 26,223,841 downwards.
AAATCGACGCATGCACACTTACTCACGAAAAAATCTTACTCACGCACACTCACTCACGAAATTTTTTTCTCCACTTACACTCACGCACAATCACGTGAGTAAGATAGAATTCAGTCACACTCACACGTGATCACGCGTGAATGACTTGAATCACGCTCCAATCTGCTCATGTGCCCATCTCTTGTTTCCAACACTACAATTCTACTTTAATTCTATTTAATTCTATCTATTTATTTTTAATAAAAACACAGTGAAACAACCATTTTTCATAACAAAACCCTCAAGGTTTTTTTATGTAGTTCGAGATTTTTTTTGTACTCGCATTTAAAGTTGGTGAACTATTACACTGTGCTAGTCGCAAAAATTAACGAGCTGGGCACCCTGCTGGTAAAGCTAATTCGGGTACGCTGAATTCAATGGCGCTAGTCGTTTTTCGAAGTTAGCGCTTGTTGTCGCGATATTTGCGATTTAAAATTGTGAAGCCTAGGTACTACAAAAATTAAATTTTTATGCATTTGGGAAAGTTTATAAATCTAAAAAAAAATTTCCGCGAAAAAAAAAAATTCCGCGAAATTTATTTTTTTTTTTTTTCGAAAAATTTTGTTTCTGTTATGTATTGTATTTTTCTCATTTTCATAAATTAATAGCAAAATTAAAAAAATGGAAAAAAAATTTTGCTAAAAAAAAATTCGCGAAAAAAAATTTCCACGAATAAACTTTTATTTTTTGAATATTCAAAAGAGTTTAGATAATAAACATTCAGCAATTATCTAAATAATATGAAAAAATATTTTTTTTTTACTTAAAAATAAAAAAAATAATCGCGAATATCGCTAATACATACGCTAACTTTGAAAAAAACTAATATTACAATGGGATTTAGTGTACACGAACTAGCTTTACCAGACGACTAGTCCCGACTGTCGTAAACTCAAACCAAACTAAAAATATTTGTATTGAACCAATTTTTTCACGAAAATAAAGATTTTTCGCGAACAAAAAATTTTTTCGCGAAAAAAATTCACGGTATTATGGTTTGTTATGTTAGTTTAACAGACTTGAATGGTTTTAAATTTAAAAATGATCACCAAAGTTACAAAAGATCGTTTTTATTGTAAATGAGCATCAAAATTTTAAATCGCGAATATGAGCGCTAACTTCAAAAAACGGCTAGTACCATTGAATTTAGTGTACGTACTCGAATTAACTTAACCAGTAGGGTGCCCAGCTTATTTAAAATAAAAAAAGGGTTAAATTCGAGCACAGTGTTATTATAATAACATGAAAAATGTACACTCAAAATAATTCTACAGTAAAAGGTTTAGTAAGTGATATTGCACCAAAATCTACTAATTAGTTACTAATTTTAGTATCTTCAAAGTACTAAAATTAGCAATTTTTACTAGTTTTCAACAATATTAGTAAAAAATTTTAGTATTGGTTACCAATTCCTGCACTAGGTCCTTTTGAACTAAAATTTAGTTAAATTTTTAGTATTGAATACCCACGTTTTTTTTGGGTGTATAATATTGTAATTTCCATTAAATAACAATCATACGCAACGGTGCACAGTTGTTTATTTTTAATAATTCTTCCATTTAATAAGTACAATACCGATTGCAACGAAATTCATACTGGGTATAGCTAACGTAATTTCGATCTTAAGTTTGGACACTGGACCACACAAATTTAATAAAGGCACCATCAGGGGCTCCTAAAGTAGAAATCATTTAGTATGCAAAATTTTTCAATGCTTTAAAATCACCAAATTCACCTTAAGGCCTTAGATATAAAGACAAAAATGACCCCTAAAAAAAAAATAGGAGGTTGATATGTTCTACGAAAAGAACCGAATTTAAATTTAAATTAGCAATATGTCTAAAGTTGTCCTTATTTTGAAACTTTGGATTTTATTTTTTAATTCGGCGCGATATTTCTAATGGAAAAAAATGCAAAATTTTGTCGATCAAAATCTTTGCAAACTAATGTTACTTTTTCAAAATAAGGAAATAAAATAAAAAAATTGTAATTCGTAAATATATTTTTTTTGAGTGCATGAAATTTTTTTTGTTTAGAAACAAGAAATAATTTATTCATTAAACGGTTTAAAATGTGTTGATTTATTGAAAGTTGCTTTATAAAAATTCATACAAGTAATACAAGGCGTATGATTATTATTTTTAATTGAATAAATAATAATCATACGCACGGGATGACCACTGAACACTAAAAGCACCCCAAAAATATGCTACACTATTTTTTTAAACTTTATTTCAATTGTGTACGAGGCTAAGATTTTTCTACAGGAACTCATAATCTAAAACTTTTTCTAGAAAAAACAAGTAAAAAAGTAAAATTCGACCTTGCCGAATGTAGTGATATCCTCCACAATTTCATAACGATTATTGAAAAAAACTTTATTTAAAAGGAAATTATTTAAAAAAATTTTTTTTTTTTGAAAAAAAAATTTCCGCGAAAAAAAAAATTGGTAAAAAAAATCCGCGATTTTTTTTTTTTTTTTGTCAAAAATTATGTTTGTACTTGTTTAAACACTATTTGGTGTTCAATTATGTTCACATATGTCAACCAGAAGCCGAATTAAAGCATTTTGTATTTTTAGGTTATGTTGAATGTACTGAAATTTTTGAGGTGTGCTTACATTTTCGTTCATAACTTTTGAACCGCTGAACCGATATCGTTCAAATGCAATGCCAAACTTCTCGGGAGAACTTCCAATAAATATGTTAAGTTTCAGTCATCTTTGTGGAATATTTTGTCCGCGACAGCATTTTCCACAGACAGACAGACGGACATCGCTAGAATGTCTTAAAATCGATCGGGCATCATGAATATATATCTTTATGGGGTCCCAGATCGATATTTCGATGAGTTACAAACGGAATGACAAACTTATATATACCCTCTATCACTAAGTGGAGGGTATAAAAATTTTAAAATCTGCGACTGTTTCTATGAGAAATTTTTTTCAGAATCTACGACCTATTTGCTGAATCTTCACCTGTTTGTCTGCACTTTTATATTAATATATTAATTACTTATCATAAGTAGATTTATAGAGGTTCTTAATTAAACTTTGCTATAAATCGTTATTACATTTAAACTCATAATTCTTTTATATTATTTTTATCAATTATATTTATCACAAGTGATTAATTCTTTTTACATATAATTTTTTTTTGTGCTGTCATATAATTGAATATCATCATATATATTTAATATAAAAGGAATTTATGATTAATTTTAATCATTGCTATATATAAAACCAAAAAAAAAAAACACGTGCCTTATATATTTCCAATAAAGTTCATTGAATAGAAGTTTTATCATATTTGTGGATTACCTAGGGTACACTGAAAGAAATTTGTAAGTAGGCACAATATTTTTTTTTTTAGCTGGTTAAGTATTGATTAATTACACAGTGATACAAAATCAAACTTTCCAAATCGGAATAGGATGAAACCAAAAGGAAATGAAAGTTGTCATTTTACATAACAAAATATTAAATTTTTTTTTTAGTTCAGTTGTAGTTTTTTTTACACGCATTTGAAGCTGGTGATTTTAAAGCACTTAAAGTTTTTGTGTACTAAAGATGTCCCACTTTAGGGGCCCATACTGGTGCCCTTATTAGACATGTGGGGTCCAGCGTCAAAACTAAAGCTCGAAATTACTTTAGCTTTAACTGGTATGAATTTTGTTGCAATTGGTTTGATGAATAGCCAAATTATTAAAAACAAACCACTGTGCACCATTGCGTATGATTGTTATTTACAGGCAATTACAAAATTAAATATACTCTACTTATACAATTTTCAAGTAATTACTCTAATTATAATAAAAGTTCAACAAATTTAAATGCGTGTAAAAAAAACCCAGCTGTGAACAAAAAAAAGTCTTGAGGGGCTTGTTATGGAAAATGTCAACTTTCATTTGCTTTTGGTTTCATCCCATTGCGATTTTAATTGTTGCACTGTGTTACTAATTGGTGCGCCCTTTTCGATAGGTTTTTTAATACATCTTAAGTACCCATTACTTATTTTTTTTGAGTGTACCCTTATACAGAGTTCATAAACCAAACCTTTTTATAAACAAATGCAGGTTGAATGGAACTGCATAATTTTGCAAATATAAGGAAAGATAAACATTTAATTTTTATTGTTGTTAATAAAATATCAACAACATGTCTATAACGATGAAATTGATTACGATACTGATGATGATGATGACGACGATGATGATGTTATCATAATCATCATCATCGATGTTTGTAATCATAAAAATTTTCATAATATATACCGGCCATTCCATGAGAGACCGCCCAAAAATGTCGACTTTTTGACCGACGGTCTTTAGATTTTCCTAATATTTTGCAGAGAAATGCTCTATGGGCCCATATAAAGATTTCACTTTTGAGTTCGTCAAAATTCAAAAAACTCGCGATTTTATTAGATTTTTTAATTTTCGAAAAACCAAAAAATCTGTCAAAAGTGTCTCACTTTAAAAATCCATATCTTTAGTAATTCTTAATGGATCTGAATGCTGAAAAACGTGTTGGGATAAGACTATCGTTCACTTTAAGAAAAAAATTACAAAAACATATTTTTCGCAAAATAAGCTGCATTTTTCCGCAGTTGCATTTTTCAAATGCATTTTTCGCTGATTTGAGTATCATCCGATTTATTTTTTGTTAGCATTTTTGGAAAATTTAGAATTTTTACTTTAAATTGGCATCCTCAAATCTCTGGGACGCGCACTTTTATTATGTTGATTTTATTTTTTAAGAAACTTCTTCCAAAATTTTTCTTTATTAAAGGCAAAAAATTTCAAACATTAAGTTTTAAACTTTTTTTATTATGTAACAATCGAATAAATAACTTTAATGAGACATAAATTCTGTTATAGTGATTATATCTGAATGATTTAAAAAGTATTTTATTGTTATGATTATTTTATTTCATAAAAAGAACTTAAACATCAATTAACCCAGCAAACATTGTATGCTAATATGGGTGGCTCGAAATATGACTGTCGTCGAATTTCGTCGATTGCCAGGTAGATTATGGTTCCCATTGGTCTAAAAACTTAACACTATTTCCAAATTCAGCAAATAATACACTGAAAAATAAAACTCTAAAATTTTCACCGTCAAATATTTCGGCGGGTTGTAAGAAAATGACTATAAAACATATATGGCAATTTTTTATCCTAACCTAAAATTGTCTTTCTTTTCAGTGTAGCGTTTTTTACATATTTGGAACAATTTTATTTTTTTTAATTTAACTTTTGGATTTGAAGCAGTACTTAAAGAAAATTATAATGGTATGCCTTTAATGAACGCGAATGTTGCAAAATTGCAAAAATAAAAAATCGCCATTTTTGATTTTTTTTAATTTTTTTTTTTTTTTGTTTTTGTTAAATTCGGAGTCAGAGCCCCCTAAAACATATAAAAAGAGCTTTTTTATAAAAAAAACTACAGCGAAAAAAAAATGACCGGGTGTTTCTTCTATAGGATCCACTGTGCGCTGCAGCGCGGTGGTAAGAAATGGGTTAAAGATAAAATTCTTATTTTCTAAAAGTGCTAAAAAAAATCGGATGGTACTCAAATCGGCGAAAAATGCATTTAAAAAATGCAACTGCGGAAAAATGAAATGCGGTTCTCAAAGTAGATTGCAATGAATAACAAAATGCATTTTTATTCAATTAAAAAATTATTTTACTTCTTTTTATGAAATAAAATAATTATAACATTAAAATGCTTTTTAAATCATTCAGATATAATCGGTACAACAGAATATATGTCTCATTAAAGTTATGTATACGATTGCCACCTAATAAAAAAAAAGTTTAAAACTTAATATTTGAAATTTTTTGCCTTTAATAAAGAAAAATTTTGGAAGAGGTTTCTTAAAAAATAAAATTAACATAATAAAAGTGCGCGTCCCAGAGATTTGAGGATGCCAATTTAAAGTAAAAATTCTAAATTTTCCAAAAATGCTAACAAAAAATAAATCGGATGATACTCAAATCAGCGAAAAATGCATTTAAAAAATGCAACTGCGGAAAAATGCAGCTTGTTTTGCGAAAAATATGTTTTTGTAAATTTTCTGTTAAAGTGAACGATAGTCTTATCCCAACACGTTTTTCAGAATTCAGATCCATTAAGAATTACTAAAGATATGGATTTTTAAAGTGAGAAACTTTTGACAGATTTTTTGGTTTCTTGAAAATTAAAAAATCGAATAAAATCGCGAGTTTTTAGAATTTTGGCGAACTCAAAAGTGAAATCTTAATATGGGCCCATAGAGTATTTCTCTGCAAAATATTAGAAAAATCTAAAGACCGTCGGTCAAATTTTGGGCGGTCTCTCATGGAATGGCCGATACTTATAAGAGTATAGAGAGGGGGCAGATTCGCCAAAGTGGTACCCTCGCCATCTCCACTTATGTTTGGAATTTAGAGACGTATTAAATTGTGATAAATTAGTGAAATGTGTATTTATCGATCATCTTTCATGACATGTACCTTGACAGTTCTACTTTACACGTGAAGCGGGCAGAAGTGATTTGGTATTTTCGAGGTTCCTGAAAAAAATAATAGCTATTCAGTTTATTTTGTAATAACTTTTTGATCTTTTTAGTTATAATATATTGTTCATTGTGGTAAACCATTACTATCCATTAAAACAGCAATGATTTTGTTATAATAAGTATTTATTAAGTGTAAAAATTATATTTCTAAGTGAGCGCTCGCTCCTGGGGCACATTCGCCAGATTGAAGACTGGGCAGTTTAGCTGGAAATTGTACTCCATTGGGTTGATACGCCCCTCTAAAATGGGGGTAGTTTCGCCGGCGAAAGTTCCCCATGGGGTTTATTCGCCGATGAAGGATGATACGCCACTTAGAATAGGGCAGTTTGTCGAAAAATTAGCCCCATTGGCGATTATATTTTTTTTAACAAAATTTGGTTTCTTTAAAAAAATATGTTTTTAATTATAATTAACCAGATAAAAAATAATTTTAAACAATTTCCAGTCATCTTATTTCTTGGCGATTGTGCCCTATACTCTTGCAGAATGTGCCCCACGGATTGGGCAGTTTCGCCAATGTGGGTTCCTTTAAAAATGCAAAAAAAATAATAGAAGGCAAACAGATAAATATCATTTGGAGTATACATTTTAAAGCTAATATATGTAAGGGACGAATGTGCCGCTCTCTACCCTACAGGGAAACCTCTAACACTGCGCACCACGATTTATATTTTGGATTGTGGGAAAAAAAAAAATAAAGTATCCCATGTAAAAATCAATTTGATCTTATCAAATCCGCTTTGATCTGATAATATAAAATTGCATCTGATTGTTTATAATTGTATCTGATCAGATATAATAAAATGTCAAATTTGTGCTAATGTTTACCAAATCCGAGATATAATTAGATCTCGATTTTGGTCATTTCAGATATAATTATATTTAATCAGACATGATCATATATGATGCATTTTTTTAAAGATTGTAATTTTTCTAACTTAAAAAAATCAACAATTTTGATTAGAAATATTTTATTTTGAGCAAAAAACTTTTTTTTTTATTAATTTTTGTAAAAAAAGAAAAATTAAAATTTTTTTGAAGTGTACAATTTTTTTCAAGTGTACATTTTTTTTAGTGTAAAAATATTTTTGAGTGACAAAAATACTTTGTAAAAGCAATTTTGTGGCTTACCAATGTTTTTAAAGATTGTTTTTTTAAAGCTTAATTTTTTTTAACACGTGAATTTAAGGTGAAACTAATCTGAAATTCACGGTTGTGCTAATAACTTTTTAACGACTAGGCTGATTTGGCTGAAATTTAATAAGAACTAGACCACAAGAACGAAAAACATATCTGCCAAGCTTCAGCATCCTCAGAATTGTCTTTCGAAGGTTGGCGTGTTTTTTTTATCTCGTAAGTTCGCAAAAACCCCTTGCCGAAATTCACTCTTTTGCTTATAACGTTTGAATTACTTTCCGATTTCGCTAAATTGCTATACCAATCTGACCAGGTGAATACCTAACATATATCCCAAGCTTCAGTGGCCTCAGTTAAGTCTTTCAAAAGTTAGCGCGTTTTCAACAAACATACAGACGGACAGATTGACGGATGAACATCGCTAGATCGACTTAAAATCGGTTGAGAATCACGAATATATACACATTCTGGGGTCCTACTCTCAAAAAAAAGCTTCTATATATTTATGAAAAATATCCTAAAATATCCTTTTTTTTATTAAATTTTTTGTTACATCAAATTGTTTTTTCATCATTTTAAACAAAAAAAAAAAAAAAATTTTTTTTATCAAAAATTGTTTTTTCATCAAAATATTTTTTACCGACAAAAATTTTGTTTTCATCAACATTTTTGTTATCACAATTTGTTTTTCGTAGAAAAAAAATATTTTTTTTTTACCAAAACTACCAATTATAAACCTTTGACATAAAATTGATCCATTTGTTTAACAAATGTACAAAAAAAAAATCAATCAATGCAGAAAAAAGCGTTTGATAACACCGTCCGACAAAAAGTTCAAAAAGTCGTTGAGACGAACTGGATAATGTACACAGAAAAAAATATGGGGAAAAACAATTTGAGTAATCACTTGTTTAAATTTAAAAAAAGTTTTGAGTAATTTTTTAATTGACGCAATTAAAAATTTACTCAAAAATTTAAAAACAATTGAGTAAATAATTTAATAAGAATTTAATAGCTTTTTTAATTTTTTTTTGGAATTTTCTTAGTTTTTTTAATTCTCGTTTAGTTTATAGTTTTTTGTATATATACATGAAAGTTTGTAATCATATTTATAAAATTTTTTTATGTCTTTAAGACAAAAATATATTTGGTAAAGTTTGAAAAAACATGTTTTTTTTCTTTGTAAAAAAATATGAAATTTTTTTAAACTTGTTTTTTTTTAGAGTAGAAACAGAATAAGCCCGGCACGACTTTTTCCATACGGTTTGGCAGATTAAACCGGTGGCCGGCGCCGATGTGAAATAAATCTTGTTCTGTTTTTAAAAGGTGGTGCTTCTTGTTCTGTTCCTGCACTTAATAGTGTCAATTAAAAATTTACTCAAATTTTTTTGGCAAACATTTAATAAATTTTTATTAAAAATTTACTCAATACTATTAAATCGTTTACTGGTGGAAAATTGAGTAATTTTTTACTCAATAGTATTAAAAATTTACTCAAATTTTTTTTTTATTTCTTTCTGTGTATGTTTGAAACTAGAGACTAAATGTAGTAAAACTGCATTTACAATTTTTCATTTCGTGATCCTGTTTCCTTTTAAAAGGACTTCAAAGTTTAAGGGGATCAAATTTTATAAAATATTTTTTTAATATTTGTACTTGTCCTAGGATGCCACTAATGATAGCAAATGAAAGAGAAGGATCCTGTTTCCTTTAAAAGGACTTCAAAGTTTAAGAGGATCAAATTATATAAAATATTTTTTTTTTTAATATTTGTACTTGTCCAAGGATGATAGCAAATGAAAGAGGAGGATCTCCCCTAATTTTCCTATTTTATTATTTTTACATGTCAGGAAAAAGGAGGCAAGTTACGTCCATTCAAAAATGTGTCCTTCAATATCATTAAAAATTTGAATTTTCAACAAAGTATTTTGATAAAGTTTTCAAATGACTTTATTCACATCCTTTTATCCTGATGTTTAAAAATATAAAATGGAAATTAGGGAAGATCCTTATCTTTCATTTGTCTTCACCAGTGTCATCCTAGGACAATTACAAATATTTCAAAAATATTTTACAAAATGTATCCTTTAAAACTTTAAAGTCCTTTTAAAAGGAAACAGGATCACGAAATGAACAAATAAATACAGTTTTACTCCATTTGATCTCTACTTTCAGACGTATTTCATCCGGTTCATTTCTAATATTGGCTGTCGGATGGTGTAATATATAAACTTAATGGGCCCTCGACCGATATTTCGATTCGTTTGGCATGAAATGGCAGATGAATATAACATAATTTGTTCTAAAAAAACTTAGCTTTGGCAAGTACACCCAAATCTTCAGCAAAACATTATCATGATTTAATGTTTTGGGCATAATTCGCAGGCATTTTTTTACACGCATTAGTAGTTGATGATTTTAATGCATTTAAAGTTTTTATACCCTCCACTCTAGTGATAGAGGGTATATATAAGTTTGTCATTCCGTTTGTAACACATCGAAATATTGGTCTAGCACCCCATAAAGTATATATTTTCATAATCCCCGATCGATTTTAAGTCGATCTAGCGATGTCCGTCCGTAGAAAACACGCTAACTTTTGAAAGACTTTACGGAGGCTACTGAAGTTTGGCATATATGTTGGTCATTTACCTGGTCAGATTGGTATTGCCATCCAGCCAAATCGGTCCAGAGGTTCAAAAGTTATGAGTAAAAGAGTAAATTTCGGCAAGGGTGTTTTGCGAATTTACGAGATAAAAAACACGATAACTTTCGAAAGACAAAAATGAGACTGCTGAAGCTTGACATATATCTTTGCCGTTCCCCAGTTCTATTTGGTATTAAATTTCAGCTCAATCGGTCTAGTGGTTCAAAAGTTATAAGCAAACCCCTGAATTTCAGAAAAGTTTCATATTTAATGCCACGTGTTTAACAAGTTTTAAAAGCATTGGTGGTATCTTACCAATGCTTTTCTAACTTGTTTAGTTTTAAAGCAATGCTTTTTAAACTTGTTTAGTTTTAAAAGCATTGGTAACTTAAAAATTACACTCGAAAAAAATTTTACTCTCAAAAAAAGTTTTACGCTCAAAAAAATTTTACACTCAAAAAAAAAATTTAGTTTTTTTTTTACAAAAATTAAAATATTTTGTGTACATACGTACGTGCATTCACTCAGAATTATTTTTACAGTAATAAAACATTACACTCGAAAAAAATTTTACACTCAAAAAAAAAAATTAGTAATTTTTCTTTTTAAATGACAAAAAAAAGAGTTTTTTACTCAAAATAAAATATTTCTAAACAAAATTGTTATTTTTTTTCACCTTAAAAAATATACTATCCTTTAAAAAATGCATTGTGGAGGGTATTCATAGATTCGGCAAAGTCGAATTTAACTTTTCTACTTGTTGTATACTAAATTTGTCCTACCTTAGCGGCCCCTGGTGTGCCCGTATTGGACATGTGCGGTCCAGCGTACAAACCTAAGCTCGATTTTTATTACGTTAGCTATAACCGGTATGAATTTTGTTGCAATTGGTCCAGTATTTTCTGAATGGCAGAATTATTAAAAACGAAAACTGTGCCGCGTTGCGTATGATTGTTATTTAAAGTCAATTACAAAATTAAGTATACGCCTTTTACACAGTTTTTAACTAATTTATATTATAATTATAATAATATTTCACCAATTTCAAAAAAGTATAAAAAAAAATTTAGCACTTCACAAAAAAAAGTGTTGTTATGGAATATGTTTTTTACTATTACTTTCATCCCATTTCGATTTTAATTGTTGCACTGTGTTATTGTTGCCTATTAAACTCATATGCATGATATTCATCATAAGCAGTTACTGATAAAACCCATAATAATTCTTATTGAAAATTTTGTAATTTTGTAATTTTATTGCTTATTTATGATTTATTATCAAGGGGTCATAAAATTATATAAATAAATAACAAATAAAGTGAAAAAGTCAGGTACATACATAAAATATTTATAAATATCTAATTGAAAGAGCAATAAATAAAAGTAGACTTTGTACAGGGGAATATTAAATAAATAAGTACAATAAAATTCGTAGAATTATTTGTTTTGTTTAATATAGTGGTCGTGGTTGTAGGTGAAAGTTTTACGAATTTTCTAAACTGTTGTGACAAACATATTTCTGAAAAAAAAAAAAAAAAAAAAAATTAAATTCTTGATAAATTTCGATAAATACAAAACTATTTGGCATGAAGTCAAAGATAAGACCCAAAAAGTTCTTCTTCCGATTTTCAATGTCTGGGCAATATTTATTTTCCTTTTTTAAGGCTAATCGGATTAATTTTACCCAATACGCCGGCGACAAAAGATTTGGATTTTTAAAAATTAAAAAAAGAATCATTAAAAATCTTCATAATTATTCATATTAATGTGCTGAACACGAAATCAAACAAATTAAAAAATCGGTCGAACGGTTCTCGAGATATCGCTATTTTTATTTAAAAACAGTTTTTTTTTTCATTAAAACACTTTTTCAGTTATGACCGAATATGAACTTTTATTTTAAGCAAAAAATAAAAAAAAATTAATTTTTTTTTTTCACTTTGTTTGAAACTTTCCGATTTTCAAATCAAAAACAGAACCCAAAGCCATTGTCCAATATTTGTGTGTGTTACTATCGACTCTTAACGCCAAACTTTCCCAATCCCGACGTTTTCGAAATTCAAAAAAAGCTAAATTTGCTCCACTCTAATGGACAAACATTTTTCACCGGGAATAGCAAACCCCTTTATTAAACAAAAGATCATATAAAAACAATTGCCTAAATCATTTAAAAATAATTGAACTTATTTAGTAAGAACAATGTTCTAAAAAACAAATGAAAAAGTATTCGATACAAATACCCATTCAAGCATCCGTTTTTCTATAAAACTCAATAATTCACAATTTTATGTAGTTAAAAGCCTTTTTTCCTCAGAAATCACTTGGTTTATGGCATTGTTTTAATTTCCTATACACGAGTAGGTACTAGGGTGTTCAGTCGATTAATTCTTGTTCAATTAATCGAAAAATTTTAGGCGATTAATCGAAAAATTTTAGACGAATAATTTTTCGGTTAATTTAAAATTGCTTATTTTTATTAAAGGATTATTCGAAGAATTTAAGACGATTAATCGAATAATAATAATGTATGGATTTTCTGGAAATATGTACACTCAAAAAATTATGTTAGTAAAATCAACTGAAAATGGCAGTTAAAATAACTACTTTGTAAGTTGTTTTGGGGTCAACTACTTTTTCAGTTAAATCAACTAACAATGTTAGTTATTTTAACTGACAAAAAACAACTGACTTATGTAGTAAAAACTACTTACATTTGTAATAATAACAACTAAAATGTAGTAAAAATAAAATAATCAATATATAATTTTTTTTTCAAAAAATTTTTCAAAAAAAAAAAAATTTGAAGACCAAATTTTTTCCAAGTTTTTTTTTTTAAAAAAGTTGTGAAAAATAAAAAAACGAAATTTTTTTTTTATTTTTTGGAAAAAACTTTGGAAATTTTTCAGACATAAAAAAATAAAATTAACTATTTTAAATAACTGTTACTACATCACAGTACTTTTTTGAAAGTTGTTCAAAAAAACGACTTAAAATAACTAACAGAAATAGTTGTTTGATATTTTTCATACAAAAAAAAAATGACTTTGTAGTTGAAAACAACTAACTAAAGTATACAAATAACTAACATGTAGTAACTTACATAATTTTCTGAGTGTACAACATTTTTAAAGTTAAATAAAGAAACCAAATGTATGAGGCCGTGGATTTCACAAAAAAAAAAAAAAAGTTTACTAGAGTGGTCTTTATTTTAAAAATTTTGATGTTAAACGACCTAAAATAAGTAGCTTATACAATTTTAGCCCAAACAGTCAACTCTACGAGCGCGATGAAATCGGTCAAAGTTTCGAGTTTTGACAAAAACACCCCACTAAATTATAAAACAAAAATTAAAATAAAAATTTTATGAATATACTCAAAACAAAATATCTTTGTGTAACATTTTCCCAAATGTAGTCAGAAAATCAATATAAAAATTTTTTGATATCGGTTATTCATATAAATTTGTTAATACAAATTATTTTTGAATTCTACACTTTTCTAAACCTCCAAAATATTTTTTTTTTTTAATTTTCTAAAATTGTAAAAAAAAATCTTGTAATTAAGAAAATTTCTGTCTGTAAAGTATGTAATTATTCGATTAATCCATCAATTTTAAAATATTATTCGTTTAATAGAATTAGTCAAAAATGCCAAATGTCGATTAATCGTTTAATCGAACAATAAAAAACCCCGATTAATTGAACACTCTAGTACTTAGATACCAACAACATTGTTGTTTGTTATTATTGTAGCTGTTGTTGTTTGTATGAACAATGTACAACTAAATTCAATTGAAAATTTGGCCAAAAACAAAAAAATAAATAACATGTTGGTACAAATGTACAATACCAGTAAACAACACGACCACAAATACATTTTCATGAACTCATACTAACACTAAAGTTTGAATATTGGAGTGGCACTTTTTTACATTTTATCAAATTTTTTAAAGTTTTTTAAAATATAATATATTGAAAATTCCCTAAAAATTTTTTTAAATTGTGATACGAATGGAAATTTATCTATATTTCTTCTTATAACTTAATTCTATTATTTGTCGATAAATTTTGTTAGTAAAGTTTATTATTATTTAATTATATTTCTATAATTTTAATAACTTTATTCGATTAATCGAATATTTTTATTCGATTATTCGAATAATTTTATTCGGTTATTTGAATAATTTTATTCGATTACTCGAACAATTTTATTTGATTTTTCGAATAATTTTATTCAATTGTTCGAATAATTTTATTCGATTTTATCATCATATATATGAGGTATTCCACACCAAATGTCCAACGAAAAAAACACGTGTCGCACGAATTTCTGAATAGGTTGTATGGATAGCTCTATATCAATGGTTCCCAACCTTTGATTCTCGCCCCACTGGGGGGCAATATGTAGCTTCCAGGGGGGCAACGAGCAAATTTTCAAGACTTTTTTAGTCAAATTAACTACAAAAACAATTTTTTTAACCAAATTAGCTACAAAAATTTTGTTAATCGCATAAAATTTTCACTAAAAACTTAGTTTAAATGCTTATTTTACAAAAACTCTGCTAAACCAGTAGCATTTTTTCATTAGAAACAAAAATTAGAAAGATTAGCAATTTTTTCTTGAGTGTAGGTGGGACAAGTCAATTTTTTAACTTAAAAGTGGGGCGTGGCGTAAAAAAGGTTGGGAACCATTGCTCTATATGGAACTAAGAAAATTGCGTTTTTAGTTTTTCAATTTTTCAAAAACTGGGCTCAGGAGGCGTGGTCAAATATTGGAAAAATGGTAAAATTTGTGTCGAGTTGCCTTGATTAAATATTTATCACATTAAAACGGAATGCACCACAATCTCAAAAATTTACATTCTTATATAGTTTTGTATGGGCTATCGATTAAATTTTTTTTTTGGAAAATTTTCAGAACCCGTTCTGAAATTTTCCATTTTTTAAAAAAGTCAATTTATCAAAAATCCGGCCACTTTTTTTTTTTTTTTTAATTTTTTTTTTAAAGTTTAGATGTTTGTACATCCACACAAAAAATTTCAGAAACACGTTCGTTGTTTTTTTTTCGAGAAAATCGCATTTGAATATTGAATTTTATGACAATTTTGGAATTTCCTTGTATTTTCTTGTTAAAACATGGCGTATGAGTAACAAATTTTTGCGAAACCAACGAGTTGATCCCATTTTAATTGTTTTTTGATGTGTGGTACAATATAGAGATGGGCGTGAAAGCGATTTGACCCACGCAAGAAATATTAAAGTCACTGACGACTCGCTAATATTTTTAGTTTACTTGTGCAATCACGTGAGTCAATTTACTGTTACTCACGCTCACGCAATTTTTGATTACGCTCACGGTTGCTCACTCACGTTGATGATGATTTTACAAAAATAATAAAAACAACAAATTTTCTATGAAAACAAAGCACTGAAAACGGAAACTCAAAAAAAACAGTAAAATTCCAAAAAAGATAGTTAAAAATAACAAAAACTTACTTAAGAAAAATTTTAAGCATTCACTCATCTCGCTTAAATGCTTAAATGCGTACATGCTTAAATGCGTAAAATGCTTAAATGCGTAAAACTGATAAGATGCGTTTATAAGAGTTTTTTTTAGATATGCATCAATGTCCTTCTGACCGTTTATATCGAAAACAAATCGTCAATTGTTAAAAAAATTTGTTTTAAGATTTCATAAAGATTTCAATTTAAAGTAAAAAAAAATACAGAATTACTCGCTTAAATGCCTAAAACTGGTAAGAGTAGTTTCATACAAATTTTACTGAAATATCAACACTAAAATGAGTTCAAAATCTTATGATCACTTGATGTGCGTTTATAAGAGTTTTTTTTTATGTAAATGCATCAATATCCTTCTGATTTATTTAATATTTTGGATAAGCGCATTTAAGCGGGAGCAAAAAATCGGACACTACATTATAGGTACATATCCTTTAACGTTCAACATTTGAAAAAATTGACTCGCGAGTCACGTACTAAGCTATTCACGATATTAAAGAGGTAGCGTGAGTAGAACATTTCGTGAGTGATTAGGAAGTCCAATTTTTGCGAGATGAGTGAATGCTTAAAATTTTTCTTAAGTTTTTGTGATTTTTAACTATTTTTTTTTTTGGAATTTTACTGTTTTTTTGAGTTTCCGTTTTCAGTGCTTTTTTCATAGAAAATTTGTTGTTTTTATTATTTGTGTAAAATCATCATCAGCGTGAGTGAACAACCGTGAGCGTAATCAAAAACTGCGTGAGTAACAGTAAATTGACTCACGTGATTGCACAAGTAAACTAAAAATAATAACGAGTCGTCAGTGACTTTAATATTTCTTGCGTGGGTCAAATCGCATTCACGCCCATCTCTATATTGCACCACAAATGAAAAAATAATTAAAATGGGATCAACTCGTTGGTTTCGCAAAAATTTGTTTTAACAAGAAAATACAAGGAAATTCCAAAATTGTCGTGAAATTCAATATTCAAATGCGATTTTCTCGAAAAAAACGACGAACGTGTTTCTGAATTTTTTTGTGTGGATGGACAAACATCTAAACTTAAAAAAAAAAAAAAATTTTTTTTAAAAAAAAGTGGCCGGATTTTTGATAAATTGACTTTTTTAAAAAATGGAAAATTTCAGAACGGGTTCTGAAAATTTTCCAAAAAAAAAAAAATTTAATCGATAGCCCATACAGAACTATATAAGAATGTAAATTTTTGAGATTGTGGTGCATTCCGTTTTAATGTGATAAATATTTAATCAAGGCAACTCGACACAAATTTGACCATTTTTCCAATATTTGACCACGCCTCCTCAGCCCAGTTTTTGAAAATTTGAAAAACCAAAAACGCAATTTTCTTAGTTCCATATAGGGCTATCCAAACAACCTATTCAGAAATTTACGGGACACATGGTGTGGAATGCCTCATATATATAAAATAATTATTTGAGTAATTTACTTCCATTATTTGAATATTTTTATTCGATCATTCGAATAACTACATTAGATTTTTTTTAAAAATTATACTCGATTTTGTTACTGAATTTCCCCCTTATTCCCATATTCATTTAAAAATAACTCAATTCCGTAAGAAACAATGTTGGAAAGGATATAAATTTTAATATAAAAACAAGTAAGAAAGTTATAGTCGGTCAAGACCGACCATACGATACCCTACACAGTGTTTTCCGGAAAATGGGTCCCAAGTCCAAACATGGACCGATTGTATCTGTCTTTTGTTAGATCTTTATTTAGTGCAGAAAACACACACAGATCAAATTTTAGTGAAATTGGTTTACCAATTTAACTGAATATCGGTCGAAATTTTTATATGGGGGACTAAGTCCAAAAATGGTCCAATTATATTCCGATTTGATTTCGTTACTGAAGTACACGTTTAACACCTAAAAATAAAATTGTTATCAAATATTTCCATTTTTATGAATTTTGCGGGAATTGTGTGAATATCGGGAAGGTGGTTTGTATGGGGACTTCCAGAAGGACTGACCCGATTCCTTTGAAATTTAGAATGGTGATTTGTGCATATAAAATTTGATTACCTGCTGAATTTAAACGCGATATCTATTTTAATACGGTTATAAGAGTCATTTGAGCCGAATCCAAAGGGGTGGTTTGTATGAGGGCTAGGTCTTAACATGGACCGATTTTCTCCAATTTCAATAGGCTTCGTTCTTGGACCAAAAGACGCTTAAGTTTCAAATTTCAAGTCAATTGATGAAAAATTTCGACCTGTATCGTGCTTAAACCGATACATGGACAAACGGAAGGACGGACGGACAGACGGACGGACATCGCTAAGTCGACTCAAAAAGTAATTCTGAGTCGATCGGTATACTTGAAGGTAGGTCTAGGACCAATATTTCGGGTAGTTACAAACATCAGCACAAACTCATTATACCCTGTACCACAGAGTGGTGTAGGGTATAAAAAACAATATTGAAACAACATTTTTTGGATTAATTTTATTTTTGGAGAAATTCTATGTTTAAATAATTTCATTTGATTTTTTGAATAATTTTACTCGATTATTCGAATACCTTTATTCCATTATTCTAATACCTTTTTAAATTCGATTGTTCGAATAATTTTATTCAATTATTCGAATGATTTTATTCGATTATTCAAATACCATTTGCCTATTAATTTTTCGATTAAAAACTCGATTATTCGAATATTTTTACTCGATCATTGAAATAATTACATTAGATTTTTTAAAAAATTATATTCGATTTTGTTATTAAGTGCCCCCTTTAATTCTCATACAGTCTACAAAATAGCTCAATTCCGTTTAAAACAATGTTGGAAAGGATATAAATTTTAATTTGAAAACAATATTGAAACATTATAGTCTTTTAATATTTGTTTGTTATTTTATGTTGTAAAAACTAAAACGATAAAAAATCAACAGCAACAACATGTTGCTTTTAAGTAGTAAAATATTATAAAAATTTTAACCACAAAAAGATGTACTTGTGCAACATACATTTAAACCTAAACGGTCAATAAAATATCTTTTCTGCCAAAAAAAGTTTTTTTAATTGGCTAAAAATTTGCCAAAAAGTTTGTAAAAAAAAGAAGTGATGTTGAAAAATTACCATAATTATTAAAATAAGCTTTTAATTGAACTTTAATGAAGCAAAATTAAATAAAAGGGGAAAGTTTTTTTTAACGAAGCAACGTGTTGCTATAAACTTAAAAAAGATATTTAGGTAATTCACACGAGTATCGTATTTGTTGTATATGTTGTATGTCGTATCTAAAAACAGGGTTAGTAAAAATTATTTATCGCTCATTTGATAATTTTCTCTTAGATTCTCTTCTTGTTAGCATACTTGAAAATAGCACACAAAACATAGGTATAAATGTTGTATCGTCATATCGTGTAAGTGTCGTATTATTAATTTAAAGTTTAACCAACCCTGTTTTTAGATAGGACACACAACATACAACACCAAATACGATACCCATGTGAATTCCCTAATTGAATTGAATATTAATTCTAAATATAAATAATGGGGAAGTCCCCCAACCGTTATACACCGATTCGCCTAATGTGAACCTTTTGGAAAATTTTGATATAACTCCCGAACTAACAGGATTATCGTCTGACGATTTGAATTTAATAAATATTATTTTATATTCATATGAATATTGTAGAAATATGCTTTCTTATAAAAAGTACTATTTTTTAAGCTCTTTGAACCGAAATCTTCTAAAAAGTTAAAATGCTTTTTTTTTGCTGGATGATTCTGTATTCCGAGTTCCAAGTTTCTAAGATTATTATTTCAGAAGATAGAAAAAGTTTTTTGTTGAAGGGGTCTATATTTTAAATTTCAAGTTTCTATGACCACTATTTTAGGAGAAAATAAAAGTACCAAAGTACTTTATCGTACCCATTTGTGCACTCTTAGATTTGGAATTTCCAAAAAGTACTTTTTTATACCCTCCAATCTAGTGCCAGAGGGTGTATATAAGTCTGGCATTCCTACTGTAATACCTCGAAATATTGGTCTAGGACCTCATAAAATATATAAATTCATGATTCTCGATCGATTTTAAGACGATCTAGCGATGTCCTTCCGTCTGTCTGTCTATTGAAAACACGATAACTTTTGAAAGACTTTGCGGAGGCTCCTGAAGTTAGGCACATATGTTGGACATTTCCCTGTTCAGGTTGGTATTGGAATCCAGCAAAATCGGTCCAGTGGTTCAAAAGTTATTTCGGCAAGTGTTTTTCGTGAATTTACGAGATAAAAAACACGCTAACTTTTGAAAGGCAATTCTGAGGATGCTGAAGCTTGGCATATATATATTTGTCGTTCCCCTGGCCTAGTTTGCATGGAATTTTAGCCAAATCAGCCCAGTGGTTCAAAAGTTATTAGCAAAACCGTGAATTTCAGATTAGGTTCACCCCAAATTCACGTGTTGAAAGTCCGTTAAACATGTTTTAAAAACATTGGTAAGTCACAAACATATTTTGCAACGTATTTTTGTCACTCAAAAATATTTTTACAATAAAAAAAATACACTCAAAAAAATTTTACACTCAAAAAAAATTTTACACTCCAAAAAAAAAATTAGTAAATTATTTTTTTTTTTTTCAAAAATTATTAAAAAAAAAGTTTGTGTAAAAACAAAATGAAATATTTCTAATTAAAAATGAAAATTTACTATCACACTTCGGCCAATTCGAATTTAACTTTTCTATTTTTTTATAATGTTTTTTCCGCAGGAGAATCCTACATTCTTAATCTCAGGAAAAATAAAAAGTACCAATTTTTTTTCACCTTTTAACCCTTTTACTCATTAAAATTGGATTTTCCAATTATAGAGAATTGTATATTTCAATTTTCAAGTTTCTAGATTATTTGAGGAGATAGAAAAATTTCCAAAGTAAACTTTTTTATCATTTGCCGCTTAAGAATCTGAAATTCCAAATAGTACTTTTTTTAATCATTTTTCGCTATTAGATCCTATATTTCAAATTTCTAGTTATAAGGACTATTATTTCAGGAGATACGGATATTATTTTTAATTGTTGAAAAAGTACCAAAGTACATTAGTTTTACTGTTTTTTACCCTTTTAAATCGAAAATTTCCAAAAAGTACTTTTATTAGAATTTTTGTTTGCTGCATGATTTAATATACATTTCAAGTGCCAAAGTTAAATTTTTTACCCCATTTGAATTGTAATTTTCCAAATTGTTTCTTTTTTGCCTATAGAAGACACTATATTTCAAAATTTCAAGATTCTAGGGTCATTATTTTAGGTGGTAGAAAAAGTACCAAACAACAGTTTTGTTTACCCTTTAAGAATTGAAAAAGTACTTACTTTTAAATGTTTTTTCCGTTAAAGGATCCTTCATTTCAAATTTCAAGTTTCTAGGGTCATTATTTCAGGAGAAAGAAAAAGTACCAAAGTAAAGGGTGTCCAAAATTGAGGTATCATTTTAATTTTGCTGCCATTTTTTTCTACTTGTAGTTTTAATTCTGAATTTTAGTTTTCAGATTCTAAATACATTCCGGTTAGTTAATATGAAACGATACACGAAGGAACAACGTGTTTTTATTAATAAAATTTTTTTAAAAATAGAAAGAAGAAAATGAGAATTTTTTATAAAAATAATTTTTACCGACGAAGCACATTTCCAGCTCAATGACTACGTCAACTAGCAGAATTGTCACATTTGGGGTGAAGAGAATCTAAAAGTTATCTTAGAGCAAACATTACATCTACAAATGTTACGGATTGGTATAGTTTGTGGTCCGGAGGAATTATCAGATCACATTTTTTGAAAACGAAAATGGAAATGTGATTACGGTCAATGGAAATCGCTACAGGGAGATGATCCGAAGGTTTTTGTGGCGGAAAATTAATGATTTAGATGTAGAGAATATGTGGTTTCAACAGAATAATGTCACTTGTCACACTGCAAGAGAAACAATGGATCTTTTGACAGACAAGTTCGAAAATCGCATTATTTCTCGCAGAGGAGAAGTAAATTGGCCAACAAAATCGTGTGATTTGACACATTTAGATTTATTTTGTGGGGTTTTTTGAAATCGAAAGAGTGCAGCAATAATCCCACAACAGTTCAATACCTTCAAACCAACATTATCAAGCAGATATCAACCATTGACAATAGTTTATTGAAAAACGTGTTTGATAATTTTGGTAAAATATTGGGAGCCTACCGAGCCAGTAAGGGGGGTCACTTGACCCACATATTTTTTTTATTTATAACCGGAACCTATTTGTAGTAAACTGAAATAAAAATATTTTTAATATCTGAAAAAAATCAAATTTTTTCATTAAAATTAAAATGATACCTCAATTTTGGACACCCTTTACAATTTTTTACCCCATTTTAATAAAAATGTTTAAAAGATAAATATTTCTAAATGTTTTTATTGCCGATAAAGGATCATACATTTTAAATTTCAAGGGTCTTTGACCATTATTTCAGGAAATTAAAAAGTACCAAAGTACATTTTTTACTGTTTAAGAATTGAAATTTTCAAAAAGTACTTACATATTTTCAAATGTTTGTAAACACATAAGCAGTGGGGAAGGAGACAATATAAATTTTAAATTTGGTTGTATATTGTTTAAAAATTTGTTTCTGTCATTGATATGAAACTGGACTTTAGATGATGTTGTAAAATTTGATTGTCTTTGTGTCTCTCATATATTATTTACTACACACAAAAAAACCTTGTCAAATTACTAGAAAAAGTCTCGTAATCCCATTTACAAATATTTGACAGTTTTCGTTGTTTTTTTAACAAAAAATTTTCGATCGAAATTTACAATTTTTTTTTGTAATTTTACAATTTTTTTTGTAATTTTACATTTTTTTTGTAATTTTACGATTTTACAATATTTTTTTGTAATTTTACAAATTTCCAAGGTTTTTTACAAAACAAATCTACTAAATTCACGAGAATTCCTAGTAAGTTTTATTGCGTCAGAAAAGTTGTAAAATTTCAATTTAATTGGTAAAAAGCTTGTAAATCTACAAAAAAGCTCATAATTTTTAATAGGGATTCTCGTAAAATTGGAGGTAGAAAAAATTCTAGTAAAGTCACGAAACCGCCTTGTAAGTTTAATCGCGTCAAAAAAATTGCAAATTTACAATTTTATTGGTAAATAGCTGGTAAAATTACAAAATTATTGGTAAAAAGCTTGCAAAATTACAAGGAATTCTTGTCAAATAGGAGTTAGCAAAAAAAAAAATTTACAAACTTTTCTTGTCATTTTACAAGGGGTTTTTTGAGTGTAGAGAAATATTTTATTACCTTCACACTTTTTGCCATAACTTTTTAATACCCTTTCCGATTTTGCTCATTTTAATTTACAAAACATTCAGTTTCATAACACATATTTAAAAATTTAAATCAGCCTTCACGAAATACTAGTTTTGTAAAGAAAGTGATTTCAACAGACTGGCGGAACTGCTTCATAAAATAAAAAGTAGAGGTTCAGAAATATATGTTGACAAATTTCTTTATGGGTTTCTAGACCTATATTTCGAGATAACGAACGAACAAACTAGAGCTTTTAATCAGAGCGCTTATGCCAAAATTATCATACCTTCCCCATACGTTTGTTTGTGCTTCTAGTGTTTAAACGGTTAATTAAAAAGTTTAATAAAATTTCTTGCAACTTATTCATGCCATATAAACAGTGGTATGGAATTAAATTAAAGTTTCTGGCATTTTTGTTTAGTAAAGAAAAATTTTCTTACCTGTTTTTCTTTGTTCATAAATAAATATCAATAACCTACAAAAAAAGTTTGAGGATTTTATTACAGCAAGTTTAATTTCCAACATAAATGACTTATGTTATAACTGCCAGTTGCTTCATACAAGTTTATTTTGAAATTTTGTTGCATAAAAGTATTTTGTAAACAAAACTGTCGCATAAACTTTAAAATATTTTTGTTTGTTTATTATTTGGGTAAATATTTTAACTGTTCCACTGTTTTTCTTGCTTTAAAATAAAATTTTCTTTAAAAAGTATTCACTTTTTTTGTTGTTTGCTTTTTGTTTTATAGCTAAGTTTATAAAGTTGTAAATTGTTACTTCTTACTTATTAAAAGTTTTTTTCTTTCATTTTTTTAAAGTTTAAAGATACCAACTTAGTTTTTAATGTACACTCGAAAAAAAGGAGCACATGCAGTTTATTCCTAAGGCCAATTGTCGCGACAATATTTTTCGTAAAGTTTTTTTAATGCATATATTTAGGCAGAGGATAAATCATATATTTTACAAATTCTGATAAATTTTTATTAAACAATAAAAATTGTTTTATTCACATAGACACGTGTCGATTAAGTCTTGCAAAAATGACCAACATAAATAAATTTAAAACAAAAAATAATTTTCTTGAAGAATATGTTATGAGAATATCATGGTTTTAATTAGTAAAGAAAATAATGACCTCGAGCCAGAATAAACATCCTCAAAATACATATATTTTACTTTAAAAAGTTTACGACTTTTAACATTTTTTTTATTTGGCAATCAAAAGATGATTATACTCCTGGATCGATTTATTTTTGACATTTTAAGAAAGATCTCTAAAAATGTCGAAACTCAAACGAGAAATAATTATTTTGAGCCTAAAAGTATGCACTCTTTTTTTCCCACAAAGGTTGACTCATTGGTACTTTTACAATTGACCTTTAGCACATTTTAAAGATATAATCAAATAACACAAATATATTTTTTTTACAATTCTTAGATTATTTTGCATATTATTTTAAGTAAAAAACGTGATTTAGCTCATCCTAACAATATGCTTTAAAAATGCTTATTTCTTGGCGAATAATTTTAAAAACCCTAAGAAAAGTTTTATGGTGACATATGGAACTAAAGACTACGTTTCGTATAATTACACTGTGCTCAAATTTGACACTTTTTTATTAACAAGCTGGGCACCCTACTGGTAAAGTTAATTCGAGTATGCTAAATTCAATGGCGCTAGCCGTTTTTCGAAGTTAGCGCTCGTATTCGCGATTTAAAATGTTGATTCTCAAGTACAATAAAAACGATATTTTTAAACTTTTGCGATAATTTTTAAATTTAAACCCATTCAGGTCTGTTAAACTAGTATAACAAACCATAATACCTTGAATTTTTTTCGCGAAAAACATTTTTTGGTCGCGAAAAATCGTTATTTTCTTGAAATAATTGGTTAAATACAAATATTTTTAGTTTGATTTGAAATTACGACATTCATCTGGTAAAGCTAGTTCATGTACACAAAATCCCATTGTAATATCAGTTTTTTTAAAGTTAGCGTATGTATTAGCGATATTCGCGATTATTTTTTTTTTTTATTTTTAAGTAAAAAAAATATTTTTTATATTATTTAGACAATTTATGAATTTTTATATTCTAAACTCTATTGAATATACAAAAAAAAATTTATTCGCTAAAAATTTTTTTCGCGATATATTTTTTCACGAATTTTTTTTCGATTTTTTTTTATTTTGCTATTAATTTATGAAAATGTGTAGAATACGATACACTGCAGACACAACATTTTTCGAAAAAATTATTTTTTGCGATTTTTTTTTTGTTTTTCGCGAAAAATTTTTTTTTTCGCGAAAAAAAACAATGCATTTATTTATTTATTTTTAAAAACTATCCCAAAAGAATACAAAAGTAATTTTTGTAGTACTTAAGCTTTACAATTTTAAATCGCGAATATCGCAAATACGTGCGCTAACTTCGAAAAACGGCTAACTCCATTGAATTCAGCGTACCCGAATTAGCTTTACCAGCAGGGTGCCCATCTTATTAATGTTTGCGGCTAGCACAGTGGTATTGATATTATTTGTAAAAAACGGTATTTTTTAAAGCCTAGTTATGAAAAGATTACAAAACCTTTGTTTAATTTTCTACACAACTAAATCGAATGTTTTCTGAAATTTTTAGCAACATTTCTGAAATATTAAAAATCATGCCTACTTTAATTTTTCTTTGCGCCTTACTGTATGCCTTGAAAAATTCATGTTCAGCCTAAAATGATAGTTAATGTACAGAAACCAAGAAAAATTGTCTTTTTATTTTAAAAAGTAGGTGTAAGTTTAATGTTCACATTAACTTGTCTCATGATCTTAAATGTTTTTCATTTTGACTGGTTGTTGCTATTGTTATTCTCATAGTCATTGTTGTGGGGCCATTAAATTTACATGCCCATAACTTGACTATTTTTATATTTACATTCGTTAGAAAAATATGTCTTTTAAACATCATGACGGGTTTAAGTAGTATAAATGTATGAGTATATAAAAAATACAGTGTCATATTGTACACTTTGTTTTTTTTTAAGAATATCTTACAATTTGTCACTATAGGCCGGAATTGAAATTTGATATGTAGATTCACCTCCCAGAAAGTGAAGTTCGCCAGATTAGCAAAAGATGGCGCTGCAACAATTGTTGTCAAAAATAACCACACGCGGAATTACAGTGTTGCCATCCTGAATGCCGTCAACCTTTTAAATCTTCCACCTCTTTTCTATCTCCTTTCCGAAAGAAGAATCACGGTTACATTTGCAATTGATAGGCTGTTTAGACTGAGTGTTGCTTTTTTTTAAAGGGGTACTTATTATTTTTCTTAAATAACGGTCCTAGAAACTTGAGTTGAAATGTAGAATCCTCAGCTGAAAAAATATTTGAAAAAATGTACTTTTTTTTAAATGCTCTTTGTTACTTTTTTTGATACTTAAGCGTACATTGGTACTCTTTCCTTCTTCTTAAATAATGATCGTAGTAACTTGAAAAATGGTATCCTCCACCCAAAAAAAAAAAACACTCTGATAAGTATCTTTAGAAAACTTAGATTTTAAAAAATTGTACTTTGGTACTTTTTCTATCTCCCGAAATATCGATTCTAGAAACATGAAGTTTACAATGTAGCATCGTTTAACGAAAGAAGACATTTTGAAAAAAGTACTTTATTTAAAGTTTCAATGCTAAGAGGTTTAAAAGGGTAAGTTGTTTCTTTTTCGATCTCCTGAAATAGTAATAAGTCACATTATTTTTAAAATTTAGGATTCTCCATCGAAATCATATATTCCAAAAAATTACTTAAAGGAATTTCTGA
The DNA here is from genome assembly GCA_963921195.1 of Pegoplata infirma. Lineage (NCBI taxonomy): Eukaryota > Metazoa > Arthropoda > Insecta > Diptera > Anthomyiidae > Pegoplata > Pegoplata infirma. The sequence goes on along the minus strand of OY992540.1, from coordinate 26,196,809 downwards.
TTCCAAGAGCGTAAAAAGGAATACAAATTATATTTTGGTACTTTTTGATTACCTAAAATAAAAACTGGTACCTTTTTATAACTATTAATCTAAAACCCACGAAACTCATAATTTGACATCTGTATCATTCCCAATATTAAATTAAAATTTTCCAAATGTATTTTAAAATTGTCCAAATGAATTTTAAAATTGTCCAAATGTATTTAAAAATTGTCCAATTGTATTTTAAAATTTTCCAAATTCATTTTAAAATTTTCAAAATGTGTTTTAAAATTGTCCAATTGTATTTTCAAAAATTCCAAATGTATTTTAAAATTGTCCAAATGTATTTTAAAATTGTCCATATGTATCTTAAAAATTTCCAAATGTATTTTAAAATTGTCCATTTCTATTTTAAAATTTTCCAAATGTATTTTAAAATACATTACATAGAAGTATACATAGAATATTTTTAAATATATTTGAAAAATTTTAAAATACATATGGACAATTTTAAAATACATTTGGTAATTTTTAAAATACATTTGGAAATTTTTAAAATACAATTGGAAAATTTTAAAATACATTGGAAATTTTTAAAATACGTTTGGAACATTTCAAACTTAATTTGGACAATTTTAAAATACATTTGGACAATTTTTAAATTTAGAGAATTTAAAAAACATTTGGAAAATTTTAAATTACATTAAGACAATGTCAAAATACATTTATACAATTTTAAAATACATTTGGACAGTTTTAAAATACATTTGGACAATTTTAAAATACATTTAGACAATTTAAAAATACATTTGGACAATTTTAAAATATATTTAGACAATTTTAAAATTAATTTGGACAATTTTTAAATACATTTGGACAATTTTAAAATACATTTGGACAATTTCAAAATACATTTGGACAATTTTAAAATCAATTTAGACAATTGTAAAAAATATTTAAAATTTTTAAATACATTTGGGCAATTTTAAAATACATTTGGAAATTAAAATACAATCGGAAATGGTGTAGTTCCTCCAGCAAAATTTACATCCAGAGAAATGACATATTTTTTCTAATTTTCTACAGACAATTTATGGTTATTGATGTATCGATAACTATACAAATATTCGATAGAAAATTATAAGTTATCGATATATCAATTATAACTATAACCATTATCGATAACTTATATTTTTGTATAGTTATCAATATATCGACAACTTATACATATATTTGTATAGTTATCAATATATCGATAACCTATACATATATTTGCATAGATATCAATATATCGATACATATACAAATTGTCTCTAGAAAATTTTATAGTTATCGGTTTTCTATAGATTTGTTTCTATAGAAAATTTGTACAGTTTTCGATGTATCGATAACTTTAAATTTTTTATAGAATTTTTTTATCAATATCTCCATAACTTAAAATTTTTTATAGAAAATTTATATAGTTATCGATTTATCGATTACATAAAATTTTCTATAGAAAAGTTGTGTAATTATATCGATAACTTCACAAATTTAGAAAATTTGTATAGTTTTCGATGTATCGAGAACATAAAATTTTTTATAGAATTTTTTATCAATTTCTATAGAAAAGTTGTGTAGTTAACACAAAATTATATAAACATTATCGATAACTTATATATTTGTATAGTTATCAATATATCGATAACTTATACATAAATTTGTATAGTTATCAATATATCGATAACTTATAGATTAGTATAGTTATCAAAATATCGATAACTTATAGATTTGTATAGTTATCAATATATCGATAACTTATATATTGATAACTATACAAATTTTCTATAGAGAATTATATAAGCTTTCTATGGAACATTTCCAGTTTTCGATATATCGATAACTACACAAACTTTTCAAAGAAAATATTAAGTTATCGATAAATCGATAACTATCAAACTGTTTATAGAACATTTAAAGTTATCGATATATCGATAACTCTTAAAATTTTCTATAGAAAGTGTAAAGATATCGATAAACATACAAATTTTCTCAAGGAAATTTTATGTTATCGAAATATCGATAACTTAAATTTTCTATAAAATTTTATAGTTATCGGTTTTCTATAGAAAATTTGTATAGTTTTCGATGTATCGATAACATTTAATTTTTTTATAGATTTTTTTTTATCAATATCTCGATAACTTAAAACTTTATAGTTATCGATATATCGATTACATAAAATGTTCCATAGAAAATTTGTGTAGTTATATCGATAACTACACAGATTTAGAAAATTTGTATAGTTTTCGATGTATCGATTACATAAAATTTTTTATAGAATTTTTTTTTTATCAATTTCTATAGAAAAGTTGTATAGTTATCGATAACACAAAATTTTCCATAGAAAATTTGTATAGTTATCGATAAGTTAAACTTTTGTATAGTTTTTAGTACATCGATAAAATAAAATTTTTAATAGAAAATTCGTAAAGTTATTAATATATCGACAACTTACGAATTTCTTAGGAAAAATTTGTATAGTTATCGATGTATCGATAGCTTAAAATTTTCTATAGAAAATTTGTATATTTATTGCTACGTCGATAACTAAAAATATTATGTAAAAAAATTGTAAAGATATCGACATATGGATAACTGAAAATTTTCTATAGAAATTTTGTATAATTATCGAGATATCGATAACTAAAAAAAATCTAGAGAAAATTTGTATAGTTATCGATATATCTAGAGAAATAAATAACGTTTCTATAGAAAATGTGTATATTTATCTATATATTGATTACTAAAAAAATTTTTACAGAAAATGTATATAGTTATCGATTTATCAATAAATTAAAATTTTCTATGGAAAATTTTTATCGTACAGATAACTTAAAATTTTGTATAGAAAGTTAGAATTGTTATCCATATATCGATAACTTAAAATTTTCTAAAGAAAATTTTTATAATTATCGATAATTTAAAATAGAAAATTTTAGTTTATAGTTATATCAATTTTCTGTAAAAAAATTTTTAGTAATCGATACATCGACAAATATACAAATTTTCTACAAAAGGGTTATCGATATTTCGATAACTTAACTTTTCAGTTATACACAACATTAAATTTTATATAGAAAATGTATAGATAACTTAAAATTTTCTATAGTGATTTAGAATAGTTATCGATATATCGATAACTTAAAATTTTCTATAGAAAATTTTTGTAGTTATCGATATATCGACAATTTAAAATTTTCTATACAAAATTTTAGAGTATCGATAACTAAAAATATTATATAAAAAAATTGTACAGATATCGACATATGGATAACTGAAAATTTTCTATAGAAATTTTGTATAATTATCGAGATATCGATAACTAAAAATAATCTAGAGAAAATTCGTATAGTTATCGATATATCTACAGAAATAAATAACATTTCTATAGAAAATGTGTATATTTATCGATATATTGATTTCTAAAAATGTTTTTACAGAAAATTTATATAGTTATCGATTAATCGATAAATTAAAATTTTCTATGGAAAGTTATTATAGTTAGCGATATATCGATAACTTAAAATTTTCTATAGAAAATTTTTATAGTTTCCGATATATATATAATATATATATATCGATCGATATATAATTTTCTGTAAAAAATTTTTAGAAATCGATATATTGACAAATATTCAAATTTTCTATAAAAGCGTTATCGATATTTCGATAACTTAACTTTTCAGTTATTGATAACATAAAATTTTCGATAGAAAATTTATAGATAACTTAAAATTTTCTGTAGAAAGTTAGAATAGTTATCGATATATCGATAACTTAAAATTTTCTACAGAAAATTTGTATAGTTATCGATATATCGGCAATTTAAATTTTCTTTAGAAAATTTTAGTTTATCGATATATTGATAACTATACAAATTTTCTGTAAAAAAATTTTTAGTAATCGATATATCGACAAATATACAAATTTTACGACAAATATACAAATTTTCTATAAAAGCGTTATCGATATTTCGATATCGATAACAAATTTGTCGATATATCGATTACTAAAGAATTTTTTACAGAAAATTTATATAGTTATCAATAAATCGATAAACTAAAATTTTCTAAAGAAAATTTAAATTGTCGTTATATCGATAACTATACAAATTTTCTATAGAAGTTATTTTAAGTTATCGATATATCGATGACTATTCTAACTTTCTATAGAAAATTTTAAGTTATTTATAAATTTTCTATAGAAAATTTTCAGTTATCGATAACATAAAATTTTCTATAGAAAATTTGTGTATTTATCGATTCATCAATAACTTAAAATTTTCGATAGAAAATTTGAATAGTTATCGATATCTTAAAATTTTTTATAGAAAATTTGTTTTGTTATCGGTATATCGATAACTTAAAATGTTCTAAAGAAAATTTGAATATAAAAATATTCTATAATAAATTTGTATAGTTATCGACATATCGATAACTTAAAATTTTTCATAGACATTTTTCGTAATTAACGAAATATCGATTACCAAAAAAATTTTATAGAAAATTTGTATATTTATTGAAAATATTCATTATTTAAATCAATAATGATTTTTAAAATTTTTTTTTTTGACTTTCCCACCCAATGTAACACATGATTCTTAGATCTTATTCTTTGTAATGTTCAAATGTTGTTAATATTTGTTTATTTAAGGTTTTAAATGATGATGTTGTATATTCTTACCAAAAGCTGTTGTTAGCTGCTACGGCTGCTGATGATGATACTGACATTTTCTTTATGTTTTTCGTTTTTTTTTTTTGTTAAAATTTCAAGTACACACTCGTGTTCTTTGTCTAATACCCGTAAATGTTCTGTTTTTTTCCAATGTTGGTTGTTTGTAAGATTCATGGTCCATATTCATGTTCATCTAAAGATTAATGTTGTTTTGTTGGGTGTTTAGAGAGCTGTCGTTTTATTTATTTATATTTTGTTGGTCCTTTTGTTAAGCTTTTAGTCTGAGTTTTATTCGTTGTTGTTTTATTTTGTTGTTGTTTATTTAAATAATATTGTTCATCTTAAAAATGTATGTTATTTTTAAAATAATTTTTAGCTTGTTATTTTTATAATGCGAAAACACATCAATCATGTTTCTGTTTTTTTTTTGTCAGCAAAAAAAAGTTAAATTAACATTTTACATGTGACCTTGTAATAAATTATATATTATTTTATATGAGTTGGCAATTTAAATTTTTAAAAAATGTTAAACAAAAATTTTTATTACTCATACTTTCATAGTTGATTTTCTAGAAATTATTATAACTCATACGCTTTGTTGAACTTACATGAAATAATTGTAATATGAAAGAATTTAACAAATGTGAGAGATTTTTTTTATAAAAAATTTAAAAGATTTTTAAGCCTTTCTGTTGCACAAAAATTCCTTAATTTCTTTGACATTTTTCTTGTACAAAAGAAATTTTAAGATTTTTAAATATTTCTGAAACGAAATTATGTGACATTTTTTATATAGCATCATCATGTAGATAAATTCCTAGATATTAAAACATTGTGGTGATATGAATAAACTTAAATTTTATTACAGTTTAAGTTCATTTCTTTTTAAAAAACTACAGTTATAACTAAATTTCAAAATTTAGTACCTCATGACGTATGATTAATATTTGGTTATTTTGATAATAATCATACGCTATGTTGTGCAGGATGTATAATTGTTAAAAAATAGACTTTAAGGACTTAAGGGCTTTCTTAGTTTCTTTGACAATTTTTTTTTATAAAAAAACAAATTTTAAGATTTTTAAATATTCTTTAAAGGAAATTGTGATATTGTTAATGTAGCAACATCATGTTGACAAATTCCTAGATATTCAAAAACTGTAATGATATGAATAAATTTAAATTTTATTACAGTTTGAGTTATTTTCTCGTTGAAAAACTAAAGTTATAACTAAATTTAAAAATTTAGTACCGCATGACGTATGATTAATATTTGGATACTTTGATAATAATCGTTCGCCTTGTTGTGCAGAATGTACGATTGTTAAAAAAATAGACTTTTAGGACTAAATTCTGCTGCACAAAAATACTTAGTTTCTTTAATATTTTTCTTAAACAAAATATTTTTTAAGATTTTTGAGTATTCCATAAAGTAAATTACCACGTTGTGATATTTTTTATACAGCAGCATCATGTGGATAAATTTCTAGTTATTCAATCATTTTGGTGATATGGTTAAACTTTAATTTTGTTGCAGTGTAAGTCTATCTTAAGAATCAAAAAACCAAAAAAAATCATTTTTTATTTTGAAAGTGAGATAAGTCCATTTAAAAAAATAAATCCAATATGATAAATCAAAATTTACCGCTGAGTTTCCAAAATGATGACTGTTTCAATTTTGATAATATTTTTTTTTATCAAAAAAAATATGGACTTTTCTCATTTTCATAATAACACATTTATATCTATGAACCTTTCCTATGTAGTATTTTTCATATTAAATTTTCTCTGCATATAAAATATTATCTAAAAACAATTTCTGTCATATACAAAACTAGTACTGTCTGTCTGTCAACAAATACTTACAAAAGTTATTTTATTTCATATTTATTTATGTAGTTAATATTAATAACAACAATAAAATATGAATTTCTTGTGAATTCACGATATGAACATAAAGTATTTATATATTAAAGTTATAATAAATAGCCCAACAAAAAACTTTTTAAAATTTATGTTGAATTTATGATAAAAAAACTCTTGTTATTTTAAAGAAAAACTAGAGAATATATCGTCGAACTATATTCAATAAATGCCAACTCGAAAAAGCTTACGAGGAGAGCTAAAAAACTAGTTATTTCGCGTATTATTGCAAAAATAAACAATGTACCTTCCACAAGATGGTTTAAATATTCTAAACAATTTTTACCTATGCAAAAATTTTCATATTTTGCACTTGTTTGCATATTTTTCATAGATGGCATTTATTACTATATCAAAAAACAAATATTTTTTTAGAGTTGGCATATTTTGTCGGAAAATAAAAATACATTTTTTTTGGAAAAATTTTTAAAATTTTTTTTTTTTTGGTTTTTGTTATCCTTAGTACGGTAATTGCAAAAACTGAACAAAAAATTAAAAATCTTTGCATATTTTTAAAAGTTACTAGCTCCGAAAGCCTTTTAATCTCAGGGTGGTCAACTTTGGCACTCTGTAACTCACGCTGTATTGCAATAGGGTCACTCCAAACCAGCTATTTTGAAAGCTTATATCATTGACTTTATTTGCCCCATTCATAATATTTCAATCTGATAAATAGTTTGAAAGTTACATAAGTATAAGCAATTTTTTTTTTTGCAAACACTATTTACCGATATTTTTAAAATGGCAATATCTCGAGAACCAGTCATTAGATATCAATATCTTTACAAGATTCGTGTTTAGCATGGCAAATGCAATAAGATATGTGGTCTAATTTTTTTTTTTAAAAATTTTTGAAAAATTTTTGGAAATTTACATGGGAGTTGGCATTTATTTTCACCAAAAAAATATGTACTTTGAGTTAGCAGAATAACAAAAATGGATGTAAAACGACAACAAATTATTTTTTTGCTCTGAAATTTTTATGGCAGATAGGTATTACATAGGGGAGCTATTTGCCATCGGAAACTCATTTCCGTCAAATTTGAGTTGGCATATTTTGAATATAGGTTCACGATATATTTCTAATAAATTTAAATGATTAATTACAGTTGAAACTATAAGCTAAAGTCCCTAGAAAATAGGAATTTTCTCTAGAAAATTGTATAGTTATTTATATAATCATAACTTTAGAATTTTCTGTAGTAAATTGTATAGTTATCGAAATATCGATAACTTTCGAATGTGCTGTAGAAAATTGTATATATACAAAAGAAAATTCTTAAGTTATCTATATATCGATAACAATAGTCATCGAAATATAGATAACTTAAGAATTTTCTATATCGATTTAGAATTTAAAATTGTCTATAGAAACTTGTATAGTTATCGATAACTTCTGAATTTTCTAAAATTTTATAGCTATCGTTATATTGATAACTTTTTATTTTTTTATTGAAAATTGTGTATTTAGCGATAAATCGATAGATTTTGGATTTTCTATGGAAGACTGCATAGCTATGGATATATCGATAATATAATTTTTTATGGAAATTGTATTTTTATCGATATATATCGATAACCTTGGATTTTTCTATAGATAATTGTTTAGTTATCGATTTTTTTTATAAAAAATTGTATAATTATTGATATATCGATAACTTTAAAATTGTATAGTTGTTGCTACACAATTTTCTATAAAAAATTCTAAAATTGATATAAATTATATTTGAATTTTATATAAGAAATTAACGATACATCGACAACTTTTAGATTTTCTATAGAAAATTGTATAGTTATCGATAACTTTTGAATTTTCAGTAGAAAATTGTATAGTGTAAAGTATCGGTAAGCTTAAAAATTTTAAAAGTTATCGATATATCGATAACTAAACTATATTCTATAGAAAATTTTAAAGTTATCGATAGAAAATCCTTAAATCGATACAAATTTTATTACAAATTTTCTATAGGCAATAATATAGTTATCGTTTTTCGATGACTTAGGAATTTTCTATAGAAAATTATATAGTTATCTATACACACAAAAAAAAATTTAAAAAATTGTGCCAGTTTTTGGTTTAATTACAACCTATAAAGTGGTTTTGGATAACTTACCAAAGTTTTTGTTCTAAAAATCTTAGGTGAATTATCCAAAACCACTTTATAGGTTGTATTATCCCCAAAACGGACATCATTTTTTTATATTTTTTTTTGTGTGTACACAGATAACTTTAGAATTTTCTATAGAAGATTGTATAGTTATCGATACATCGATAACTTTAAAAAATCAAAAGTTATCAATTTTCTCTAGAAATTCTAAAATCGATATTAAGAATATTTAATTTTTTTATAGCAAATTATCAATGTATCGATAACTTTTGGATTTTCTATAAAAAATTGTATAGTTATCGATAAATAGATAACTCAAAAATATTCTATAGAAAATTATATAGTTATTGATACATCTACAACTTTAGAACTTTCTATAGCAAATTATCGAAATATCGATTACTTTTGTATTTTCTATAGAAAATTGTACAGCTATCGATACATCGATTACTTTTGAATTTTCTATAGAAATTTATATAGTTATCGATATATCGATAACTTTTGAATTTTCTGTAGAAAATTGTATAGTTATCTATATATCGATAAGTTGAAAAAACTCAAAAGTTATCGATATATCGATAACTAAACAATTGTCTATAGAAAATTTTCAATTTATTGATAGAAATCCTAAAATCGATACAAATTTTATTTCAATTTTCTATAGGTATAGTTATTGTTTCTCGATGACTTAAGAATTTTCTATAAAAAATTATATAGTTATCTATACACTGATAACTTTAGAATTTTCTATAGAAAGTTGTATAGTTATCGATACATCGATAACTTTAAAAAAATCAAAAGTTATCAATATAACTAAACAATTTTCTATAGAAAATTCTAAAATCGATATAAAGTATATTTAAATTTTTTATAGCAAATTATCGATATATCGATAACTTTTGGGTTTTCTATACAAAATTGTATAGTTATCGATGTATAGATGACTTAAAAATATTCTATAGAAAATTATATAGTTATCGATACATCGATAACTTTTAGATTTTCTATAGAAAATTGTATAGTTATCGATAACTTTTTAATTTTCTGTAGAAAATTGTATAGTTATCGATGTATCGATAAGTTTAGAAAATTAAAAAGTTATCGATAACTTAAAAATTGTGTGTAGAAAATCCTAAAATCGATACAAATTTTATTACAATTTTCTTTAGAAATTTTTTAAAGTTATCGATAGAAAATTCTAAAATCGATACAGATTATATTATTATTTCTATAAACTATTGTATAGTTATCGTTTTTCGATTAATTAAGAATTTTCTATAAAAAAATATGCAGTAATCAATACACAGATAACTTTAGAATTTTCTAAAGACAACTGTGAAGTTATCGATACATCGATAACTTTAAAAAATTCAAAAGTTATCAATATATCGATAATTAAACAATTTTCTATAGAAAATTTTAAAATCGATATAAAGTATATTAAAATTTTTGATAGCAAATTCTTGAAGTATAGATGAATTAAAAATATTCTATAGAAAATTATATAGTAATCGATTACTTGTGAATTTTTTATAGAAATTTGTAAAGCTATCGATATATCGAAAAATTTTTAATTTTCTGTAGAAAATTTTATGGTTATCGATATATCGATAAGTTTAGAAAATTTATCGATATATTGACATAAAATTCAAAAGTTATCGATATATTGATAACTTTTTATAGAAAATTTTAAAGTTATCGATAGAAAATCCCAAAATCGATACAAATCATCCCAGCAAAAATTGGCATTACTAGTAATGGGTTTTGTAATCCGAATCAGATGTTAATCAGTAGTTACTTATTGAATGAAACACTAATTATTTTAACAAGGGCGTGAGACAAAAATAAGTAGTGAAGAGTATGGAGATAAATAAGTAGTTACTGACTCGGATTACTAATAAGGAGTTAAAACCCATTACCAATTAGAAGTAAAATAATTAGTTAATTAAAACATTTTAAATTTAACTTGTTTTTAATAAAACTTAAAAATTGCGTAATTTTTATTAAGTTCTTAAGTACATTTTAAGTTAATTGAATTGTAAGGGTTAAAAACTGCAAGTTCAAGGAGATATTATTACTTACAATTAGAAGTATTTTATAACATATTACTGAAAAGTAGTTACTTTTGGGCTTAAAATAATGTTAATGGTAATGGGTTCTCATTATAAATAATGTACTTGGTAATGATTACTTTTCACAACTCATTACCATGTTTTTGCTGGGATATTAGAAATTTCTATTTTCGAATTTTTCAATTTGCTAGAAAATTGTAAAGTTATCGATTTTCGATGACTCAAGAATCTTCTATAGACAATTATAAAGTTATCTTTACACATGTAACTTTAGAATATTTTTTTAGAAAGCTGTATAGTTATCGATATATCGATAACTTTAAAAAATTCAAAAGTTATCTATATATCGATAACTAAACAATTTTCTATAAAAAAAATTTAAAATCGATATAAATTAAATTTAAATTTTTTATAGAAAATTGTCGATATATCGATTATTGAAAGTCATAACTTTAAGATTTTCTATAAAAAATTGTATAGATATCGATGTATCGATTTCTTAAAAAAATTCTATAGAAAATTATATAGTTATCGATACATCGATAACTTGCAAATTTTTACAGAAAGTTATTATGGATTTTCATCAAAAACCTCTCATAGGACGAGTTATCGTTCCCAAAACCGTAACTGGTTTTAGTAAAACCGTTTTTAAAAAATTTTTGCTGGGTTAAAAAAAAAAAAATTTGCATATTTTTTTTGGCCTTTGTATACATAACTAGATTAATAAGAAATGTCATATGTATGACAAAATCTATTATTGTTGTAAATTTGATGACAGATGTGATTGTATAAACTTTATGACCCAAAAATAATTTTCCTTTTCCTAAATGCTTAAGTTTGCTAACAAAGTAATGATTATTACGTAGGTAAAATGAAAAAAAAAAATATATATTTTGGTGATACAAATTTTATAAAGACTATTTTTTTCTTCTTAGAACTAATAAATAATGCACTAAAAGAATTTTTAATGAATTTGCTCATTAGAATAATGAATTAAAAACAAAAAAAATCATAAATTCAAATGGAAAAGTTTATAAATACACTGAAAATTGTAGTAAATGTTATTTTAAGCAGTTGTTTTTGATCTCACATAATAAAGTGTGACTATTGAAAAGCACTGATGGTGAAAGCTGTAGACATCTTTGCTAAGGGGTTTATTGCACTTGCTTTTTTAAAGTAACTAGTTGTCAACTTTATTAGGGGTTTTCTATGAAAATTTCGATAACTTCAACCTTAAATTTTAATTTCTCAGACATTTTTAAAAATTCTATGAAAATATTCATTATCATAAGAAAAAAAATTATTAACGAAACGTTCTTTTTATTTGGCCTTCTTTTAATACATTAAAAGCAATAAATTTTCAAGCTCGAGGTCTTAGTTGATTTTTATTTATTTAAAAAATCTTCCAATATTTCGCAATTCTTTGAATTGCATCTTCAGGGACAGTTAAAATTTGTTTATAAAAAACACATAAAAATTTTTATAGTAATGCAGTATTCAGTACCACCGTCATTAGTGCAATAATAACGGTGGTAGTAAACACTACATTACTATAAAAATGTTTATGTAATTTTTATAAACATATTTGAACTATCCCTGAAGATGCAATTCAAAGAATTGCGAAATATCGAATGATTTTTTAAATAAATAAAAAAACATCTAAAAAACTTAGACCTCGAGCTTGAAAATGTATTGCTTTTAAATTTATTAAATAAATCATAAATAATTTCTTTTTTTTTGTGTGTACTAAAAACTATTTATTTCCAAAATTTCAATATGTCTCTTCTTGTATTATAATGAAATTTCTTTTATGGTCGATTTATTAAATACAACAAACATTTTGGGTTAACTGAACACTACACAAGTTGACATTATAAATCTGTACGACAGTTTTGAAAATGTTTTCTTATTTCGTCAAAGGTTTAAGTTGCTATCATAAGTTTATTTATTATTAACATGTCTTAAAAAAAATATCTTCATTATTCATAGATTTAAAGCTATTGAAATTGATTTTTCTTCCTCAGCTTTTTTTTTTTTGGGCACACAAAAGAAAGTTTTTCTTAAGCAAACATAAAAACCACTTTAAAAGTAAATATTGTCAACAACCTTTATAAACAAATACCAGAAAAGAAAGGAAGAAAAAAGGATAAGCTCTTCAACAAAATTAATATGGTTCAATGTATCATATTAACCCATTATGAGATGTTATTAGATTAACCGGTCTTAGATGTTATAAGATAAAAATTAAAAGAAGTCAAGAAACTTTCTATATAGAAAATCGTATGGCAATCGAAATATTGAAAATATTGTAAAACAAAGGAAATTGCAGCGTTATCGATTTATCGATAACTTTGAAATTATCTTTAGGCAATTGAGTAGTTATCGATAACATTAAAATTTTCTATAGAAAACTGTATTGATATCAATAAATCGATAACTCTAGAACTTTCTATGGCAAATTGTATACACACGAAAAAATCCTCCAATGAACGATTTTCATAGTATTTATAAAAAAATTCATACAATTTATTAACTTTTTCATAATACTTAGAAACTTTTTCATAGTATTTATGAAAAATGTTAAATAGTTCTTAAATTTCACATATTATGATTTATTCATAAATACTATGAACAAGTTTATAAATACTATGAAAGTCGTTCATTGGAAATTTTTTTGTGTGTGTAGTTATTGATGTATCGATAACTTATAAATTTTCAATACAAAATTGCATATGTATCGATATATCGATAACCTTAGAATTTTCTATAGAAAATTGTTTAACTACTGATATATCGATATCTTTAAAATTTTCTATAGAAAATTGTGTAATTATTAATATATCGATAACCTTACAATTTTCTATAGAGATATAGTTATCGATATATCGATTACTTTAGAATTTTCTATTGAAAATTGTACAGTTATCGATAACCTTAGAATTGCTTATAGAAAGTAAAATTGTCTAAAGAAAATTGCATAGTTATCGTTATATCGATAGCTTTAGAATTTTCTATGGAATATTGATAGATAACTTTTGTATTATCTATAGGAAATTGTAAAGTTATTGATATTTCGATAACTTTAAAATTTTCAATACAAAATTGTGTAGTTATCGATATGTCGATATAGCGATAACTTTTTAATTTTTTTATTAAAAATTGTATAGTTATTTATATATCGATAAATTTTGAATTTTCTATAGAAAATTGTATAGTTATCGATATATCGATTACTTTAGAATTTTCTAAAGAAAATGTATAATTAGCGATATATCGATAACCTTAGAATTTTCTATAGAAAAGTGCATAGTTATGGTATATCGATAACTTTGGAATTTTTTAACGAATACTGGATAAATATTGATATACCGATATCTTTTGAATTTTCTATTGAAAGTTGTGTGTTTATTGATAAATCGATAGCTTAAGAATTTTCTATAGAAAATTTTATAGTTATCGATATATCGATAACTGCACAATTTTTCGTAAATGTTTGGAATTTTCTATAGAAAATTGTATGGTTATCGATATATCGATAACTTTAAAAATTTCTATAGTAAATTGTATTGTATCAATATATCGATAACTTAAGAATTTGCAAAAGAAAATTGTACAGTTATCGATATAGCGATTGCTTTAAAATTATTTGTATTGATAACTTCAGAATTTTCTGTAGATAATTGCATAGTTATCGAAATATTATTAATTTTAACATTTTTTGTAAATATTTAGAATTTTCTTTAGAAAGTTGTTTACTTGTCGATATTTTAATAATTTTAGAACTTTCTATTGAAAATTGTATAGTTATCAATACATTAATAACTTTAGAATTTTGTATAGAAAATTAAGTAGTTATCGTTATATCGATAAGATTATAATTAAAATTATCGAAAGCTTTTGAATTTCCTAAAAAAAGTTGTATAGTTATCGATATCTTGATAACTTTTATATTTTCTGCATAAAATTGTGTAGTTATCGATATATCGATAACTTTTGAATTATCCATAGAAAATTTTATAGTTATCGATATACCGATAACTTTAGAAAATATAAAAGTTATCGATATATTGTCTATTGAAAATTATTTAATTATCGATGTTTCGATAACTTTAGAAAATAAAAAAGTTATCGATATACCGATAACTATAAAATTTTCTGTAGAAAACTCTAAAGTTATCTATAAATCGATTATAATGCAATTTGCTGTTAAAAATTCTAAAATATTTAGAAAATTTAAACTTGCTATAGAATGTTTGTAGAGTTTTCAATATTTCGATAAATTAAAATTTTTATACCCTCCAACCATAGTATGGGGGTATACTCACTTTGTCATTCCCTGTGTATCGCATCGAAATGTCAGTCTAGAACCCCATAAAGTATATATTTTATTGATCAGTGATCGATTCCAAGACATTCTAGCGATGTCCGTCCGTCCGTCTGTCCGTCTCTCCGTCTGTCCGTCTGTAGAAGACACGATACAGTCCAAAATAAAAGAGATAGACTTCCGAAGTTTGGCACAAATATGTCTTATATTCCTAGGCAGGTTAATTTCGGAAATGGACAAAATCGGACCAAGGGAAAAAAAGTTCCTCCTTGGAGAACTAAACCAACCTAATAAAAACCGCATTTTTTGGAGGGGTTTTTGTACTTTTGCTAAGCAAATGCAACATTTTTATCTCAGAAGAAGTTCAAAATCGCAAGGGGAAGGTGCCCCCTAACGTCTACCACCAACCCCCCCTCCCAAAAAAAAAGAAAGACGCCCCTGGATTTTTTAATATTTTTTTTTTTTTCATTTTGGAGGGTATAAAAGAATCGGAACAGCCGAATGGTAACACTCTCACTTGTTTTTTTAAAGTTTTCTATAGAAAACATCTCGAAATATTGGTCTAGGACTCCATAAAGTATATACATATATTAATGATCCTCGATCAATTCTAAGACGATCTAGCGATGTCCGTCCGTCTGTCCGTCCATCCGTCTGTCTGTCTGTCTGTCTCTACAAAACACATTAACTTTTGAAAAACTTTACTGAGAATGCTGAAGTTTGCCATATATGTTTGTAATTTTCCTAGACAGGTTGGTATTGCAATCCAGCGAAATCGGTCTAGTGGCCCAAAAGTTATAAGCAAAACAGTGAAATTTGGCAAGGATTTTTCGAGAACTTACTAGTTAAAAAACACGCTAACTTTCGAAAGACAATCCTGAGGCTGCTGATGCTAAGCACATATATTTGTCGTTCTCCTAGTCTGGTTTGTATTGAATTTCAGCCAAATCGGTTGTGTGGATCAACAGTTATTAAGAAAACCGTGAATTTCAGATTGGTTTTACCTAAAATTCACGTGTTAAACAGGTATTAAAAACATTGGTAAATTCGAAAAGTATTTTTTTCACTCAAAAATATTTTTACACTAAAAAAAATACACTCGAAAAAAATTTTACACCGAAAAAAAGTTTTACACTCAAAATAAAATTTAGTATTTTTTTTTTTAATTACTAAGGGCCTAATTTTGTAAAACGCAACGCGGCTATTTACCTCGCGTTGGACAATTTACTATTTTGTAAAACGCGGGGGCTGAACAGCTGTTTTTTTCTCATTGACTTACGTGTTTTTAGAACAAATTGTATGGAAAATGGAATTTTGTAAAACGCAAGAGAGTTTTTTTCATCACTTGAAATGTCAAAATGATCACTTGAAATTTTGGGGCGTTGATGTAACAAAAATGCTTTTAAATAGCAAAATATAAGTTAATAATGTTGGAATATGTAAACATACAATAAAAAAGTAATAAATATGTAAAAAAATCTTCTCCGGCAGAAGAAAAACATCGAAAATAGCTTGACGGTCCATGGCTGTTTTCAACTAATTTATGTTTAAAATACAACATTTCTTTTTTTTACTTTTTTTGTTCTCTTGTTTCTCAAATATTCTCTTTGTAGGTGTTGCCTTATCATATATATGTGTTTCCCCACGAAAATGGGTGTGTATCCCCTACAAAATGGGTAGGCAATTTTCTCAATTTTGTAATATCTGGCAACACCGATTCTAATGTAATTGACATTTCAAGTGATAACGTAAAGATTGAACGCAAAAACGTAGTGATTTACAAAATTGCATTTTTTTAGCCTCGCGTTCACGTTAGCGTTGGTGATGTGTTCAACGCGAGTGATTTACAAAATTAGGCCCTAAGCCTCTGTTCTGTCTTTCACAACTTTTCAATTTACATGAAAATTTCTGAATCACATGAAATCAAATTTAGTGTTTTGTTAATCACGTTTTCATTCGAAGTTGAAATCAAATAATTAAAATTTAGAAAATTATAAGGAAAAATGTGCCTTCGTTTTACTTTCACCAAATTTTATTTTTGTGAAACAAAACGAAAAAAAATCGGATATAAAATCTAGAACACAAAAAAAAAATCGGAAATTTTCATTTTCCCATTTTTGATGTGAATTACTTTTTTTGCAACAGCGACCTAAAAAAGTTTTTTACTCGAAATAAAATATTTCTAATCAAAAATTTATTTTTTTCACTTTATTACCACTTCAAAAGTGCATTGTAGAGGGTATTCATGGATTTGGTCAAATTTAACTTTTCTACTTGTTTTTAATTTCATTAATTTTAGTAAGTAATGCCTTATTTTGCTGGGTTATCATTTTATTTTTTGTTATCTCAAAGATTGGTTAAAAGAATTCCAAGAAAATTTAGCAACCTTTAGAGTTTCTTTTTATGCGACACTTAATAAAAGATGCTCAATCTAACTTTATTTTTTTTTTGTTAAGAATAAACATTAGACACACTTAAATTTCCCAAAATGAAACTTTATATTTATTTGCACATTTTGTTTACAGAAAACATGGTATTTTATTTTTTTTATAAAGAAAAATTTGCAAAGAATAAAAGAATATAAACTGTTGTTTCCTTCAAAGAAGATATTGCTTGTTTAGGTATATAGAAATAAAAAACAAAACAACTTGGCGGTTACCTTTTTTACAGAATTTTTTGCTTAAGTACACTCTTTTTGTTTTTTTTTTGAATATTCTTTGACTGCCATAACATCATTTTTCTGTTGAGTAATTTGATGTTTTTACAAAAGGTGGCTTTTTTTATTGAAATATAAGAAACAATTTACTTTTCTTTTTTGTTAACAGTAAAATTGAAAAAAAAGAAAAACACTTTTGTTAGCAAATATTTTTTTTAAAAAGATCTACTTGAAATTTAAACCCTTTTTTTCTATGTAAAATACTTTTTAATCTTGTTTTAAGATAAATTTAATATTAGAAAAGTTGGGTGTTTTGAATAAAAATAAATTAATTAATTTAAATAAATATAATTTGATAAATGTTTTAGGAGTTTTAAAATAAAACTAGTTAGAATGTTTTATGAGGCTGTGTTAAATTTAAAATAACCCACACACTTAAATTAAATTGTTTCTAATTTCCAGTGAAAACACAACACTGTTAAAAGTTAAGTTTGATTAAGTTCGGCTAAATGATCGTTAAATTATGTATCTAATCTAATATACGGTAAGTGTGACAACCGAAAAGTGCTGATGCTGGAACTGATGCCTGTGTTGTCACTTACAGAAAATTTTTTAGTTATCGATTGATCGATAGCTACAGAATGATAACTTTTATAAAAAATTGTATTGTTATCGATAACTTAAAAAAATTATTTAGAAAATTACATAGTTATCGATAGCTTGAAATTTTAAGTCGAAAAATCAATAACTTTAAAATTTTCTATGAACTCGATTTTTTTACACCCTCCACTTAGTGATAGCGGGTATATATAAGTTTGTCATTCCGTTTGTAACTCATTGAGATATCGGTCTACGAACCCATAATGTATATGAGCCACTCCACACCAAATGTCCAGCAAAAAAAAAAAACATTGTGTACCGTAAATTTCGGAATAAGTTGTATGGATAGCCCTATATGGAACTAAGAAAATTGCGTTTTTGGTTTTTAAATTTTTTTAAAAACTGGGCTTAGGAGGCGTGGTCAAATATTTTAAAAATGGAATAATTTGTGTCGAGTTGCCTTGTTTAAATATTTATCAAATTAAAACGGAATGCACAACAATCTCAAAAATTTACATTTTTGTATAGTTTTGTATGGACTATCGATTTTTTTTTTTTTTTGGAAAATTTTCAGAAAGCGTTCTGAAATTTTCCATTTTTTAAAAAGTCAATTTTTAAAAAATCCGGCCACTTTTGTTAAAAAAAAAAAAAATGTATTAAAGTTTAGATGTTTTTCTATCATCACAAAAAAAATCAGACATGTATTTTCTGTTTTTTTTCGAGCAAATCGCATTTGAACTTTGAATTTCATAACAATTTAGTAATTTGCTTGTATTTTCTTGTTTCAACATTGTGGATGAATATTAAATATTTGCATTAATATTACCAATACGCTATGTTAAAACAATGAAATACAAGTAAATGACTAAATTGTTATGAAATTCTAACAATGCGATTTTCTCGAGAAAAAACGAAAAACACAAAACTTACAAAAAAAAAATCAAAAAAAAGTTTTTTGATAAATTGATTTTTTAAAAAAATAAAAAAATTCAGAACGGGTTCTGAAAATTAAAATAAAAATGGAAAAACGCAAATTTTAATAGCTATGGCACTCAAAAGCTTTGTAGTGTTTTTAAGTCACTTTTTGGGTCAAAAGTTCAAAACGACTGGCCTGTATGCAACCGAGAGATCCAGTTCTTGCACAGATATTATTTTTTATGGTCAATCTATCAGAAACTGCCGGTGGAGCGAAAAAAAATACTTTTGCAAATTTGTGTGGTCTAATATACATATGTAGTCATATACAAACATTTTTCACCGGGAATGAAAAAAAAAAATTTGATACAAAAAAATTGATAGAAAAAAATTATGAAAAAAATTGATGAAAAAAATTTTGACAAAAAGTTTTTGATAAAAAAAATTTTGATGAAAAACAAAAAAAAAAAAAACAAGTAAGAAAGCTATATTCGGCTGTGCCAAATCTTTAAATAACCTCCACAATGTTAACCAATGCACTATGGTTTCGAGCTTTCTAGCCCAAAATTCAATTTTCTCAAAATTGATTTTATAGAAAATCGTAGACACTTACAAACAACAGAAAACATATTTTGTTCTTGTATACACTCATTTACCGTTCAAAAACAAATTTAGCTAAAAATAAAAAAACGTATTTTTTTAAATTTTTTCAATTATTTTTATGAGTTTAAATCAGAGACCATAACAGTTATGAGATTTATTGAAAAAAATCAAATTTAACTGTTCAAAAATATTTTTTCAAATAAAAATTAGTAATAACAGATTGAAATGATTTATATAAATATCTGTTCAAAATAACAGAAATAAAAAACTTTTATTTTTTATAACTGTTATTAAAAACTCTTTGAGCCTTAAAAAACTCGAGTTATTAAAATAAAACAACAATAAACTCATGCAGAAGAATCCTATTGATATCTAATACTTCTATCATTGATTTTAAGATATAAACTTTAATTGATTTTTTTTTTTAAATAACTGTTATAACAGTTATTTACTCAAATAAATATAAAATAAAAGTTATTTTAGATTGTTTGAACAAAAAGTTTTTAATAACTGTTATTTTTTACTGTTATTGAAAAAATCAAAAAAATAAATGTTATTGCAAATTTTAACACGGGACATCTTTAGAAGTCTTTTCATATATAAAATACTAAGTTTGGACAACATTCGTTTCATGATTTTTTTAAAACAAAAAGACACATATAACTGTTATATTTGGTCTCTGGTTTAAATACAAAAAAAATCTTATAATATTATACATGGAAAACAAAAAAATTATAAAAATTTTTAGCACAAAACCTATTTCAAAACAAAAATTTTTCCATTTTTGTAATTTTGGCCAAGAAAAGTGATGACCGGAACCATAGTGCAATGTAAATATTTAAAAAACAAAAAAAAAAAAAATATTTTATGTATATATTATATATATAAATTATATAAAAATTATGAAAATTATACAAAAGCAACCACGTGTATGGCACATACTACGTATTTTTTACTTCTACCCAGCAAAAAAAGTGCGGAGTACTTCTATTTGGAGTGCTTTAAAACTATAACAAATGTAGTGAAATACAACAAAAATAACAAAAAACACAAGAAAAAATCGCAAAGGACTTCTTTTCTACTCCATAAAAAGTTGTTATTCAGCACTTAACTCATTACCTTCCGCGACACTCCCATACAAAAGTAAGTAGATATTCAGTAGATAAGAAGTACTCCGAGCTTTTAAACAACTTCCAACTACTTCCCTGGAGTAGCTCTTATCTACTGAATATCTACTTACATTTGTATGGAGGTGTCGCGATAGGTAATGAGTTAAGAGCTGAATATCTATGAATTCTGGAGTAGAAAAAACTGTTTGTGTGTTTTTGTCTTGTGTTTTTTGTTATTTTTGTTGTATTTCATTACATTTGTTTTAGTTTTAAAGCACTCCACTGGGAAGTGGTAATGACTTTTTTTGCAGGGTATTGATACAAATAACAACTAACAAGCCAGCAAGCTAAAAAAACATAAACAACTACAAAATGGCGCTCTACCACGCCGTATCATGGAGGTTTATATTGAAACTCAACTCAATTGCTCATAGCTTCTTAACCCCTGTACCGATTTTGCCATAATTGGTACCAAAATAACCAGAAAAACGCTGAGAACAATAAAATATGAACTCATTTAAAATTTTATTTGAATATGTCAACCATGAGCCAAGATAAATCATTTTAAAATTTTGGGTTAAATTTCTGGTGCTTCGCCCCATTGTGCGATTCCGCCGAAATTTTTTGTGAGTATTAGAATTGATAAAATTGTAATAAATTCCAAGTTTCGTTCACATTTATTCAACAGGTGTCAAGTTATAGCATTTTTTTTTGTGTAAAATTCATAATTTTAGAGGTACCTTTACATTTTCACTCATAACTTTTAAAATACTTAACCGATTTTAAAAAAAAATATATCAGTTTCTGCGTAGGAGAATTACGCAACTTTTGGTACCCCAAGCGTTTACATCGATTCCGGATAATTGCCAAAAACGTGATTTCAACAGACGGACGGACAGACAGTAGACAGACAGACGGAGATCGCTAGATCGACTTAAAATCGATCAAGGATATATACTTTATGGGGTCCTAAACCAATATTTCAATGTGTTACATACGAAATGACAAACTTATATATACCCTCTATCACCAGAGTGGAGGGTACAAAAACAAGTAGAAAAGTTAAATTCGCCTTGGCCGAATCTATGATTACCCTCCACAATGCCCTTTTTAAGTGATAGTAAATTTTCTAACGTGAAAAATAACATTTTTGATTAGAAATATTTTGTTTTGTGCAAATTTGTTTAAATTTTTAAGTAATTTTTGAAAAAAAAAAAAAAAATAATTTACTAAATTTTTTTTTGAGTGTAAAATTTTTTTTGTGTGTAAAATTTTTTTCGAGTGTATTTTTTTTAGTGTAAAAATATTTTTTAGTGACAAAAATACGTTCTAAAATATTTTTGTGACTTACCAAAGTTTTCAAAACATGTTTAACGGGTTTTTAACACGTGAATTTAAGGAGAAACTAATCTGATATTCATGGTTTTCCTAATAATTTTTGAACAGATTTGCCTTTTGAAAGTTAGCGTGTTTTTTATCTCATAAATTCACGAAAACCTCTTGCCGAAATTCAGTGTTTTGCTCATAACTTTTGAACCACTGCACACAGGGCCAGCATGAACCAATTCCGGCCAAAAGTCTTTATCGTTGTTGGATCCGTCTGAAAATGTGCTTCTAGAGGAATTCGAGGTCGCTGATTTCAAAATTTATCTAAAAACTAAAAAAATCAAAATGGCGAATCCAATATGGCGGACAATTTTTTTTTTTAAATTGTCCGATTGAAATTGTCCGATTTATGCGGGTCTTGGAGTTACCGAATAAGAATTTTTACTCCGAATTTTGAAAAACAAAATGGCGGACTAAATATGCTTCTTAAAGTTTAAAGAATGATCCAACTCCGGCCAAAAGCCTTTATCGTTGTTGGATCCGACTGAAAATGTGCTTCTAGAGTATTTCGGGGTTGCTGATTTCAAAATCTAACTAAAACCGAAAAAAATCAAAATGGCGCATCCAATATGGCGGACAAATTTTTTTTAATAATTGTCCGATTTAACTCAAATTTTGTATTAAGGCGGCCTTGGAGTTACTGAAACTGAATTACTGGCGTGAATTTTGAAAAACAAAATGGCGGATTAAATATGCTTAGTAAAGTTTGTTACAAGTAATTAAAAAACAGTTATAATCCTTTTCTTTGTTGAAGCTAGCTGAAAGTGTGGCCTAGTAAATTTCCGGGTCTGTTATCTTAAAATCGAACTGATAAAATTCAATATGGCGGAAACAATATGGCGGCTAGATTTTTTTAATTTGTCTGATCTAACTAAAAATAAGTTTTAAGAGTGTTAAGAGTGTCTGAAGTTAAATCTACGCACATAATTTTTATATATTTTTTTTTTATATTTTTAATATAAATATAGAAATGGTGTAAATGACTTACTTAGTTTCAGAAAAGCTTTTTGAAATGGTGACGACAAATTATTCACTTTTTTTCTTTATTTTGAAAATTCGATAAAAAATCTTTGAATTTAATTGGAAATGGTGTAACTGATATTTTTCATAATTCTACAAAAAAACTAGAAATGTAGATAATTTTTTTTCCTACTCTTAAGGCACTCTCTGACGATAAAAAACTATTCAAGCCGTAAAACATTATTTTGGGTTAAATTATTTTTTTAAAAAACAAATCTCGGACCACTGCATATACAGCTGTTATTTCGCCATTTATCATTTCGAGCAAGTTTGGGCAACTTTTTTCTAAAGATATGGATCCATTCTATAAGAAAAAAAATTTAGATCGATTGTATCGAACTGAGGATCGCTGAGGATTTTTTCGGCGCGAGGTAAATAGCTAAAAAATTATAACTTTTTCCACAAAAACGCGAATTGCTGCCAGGAAAATAAGTTATATTTGTCCATATTATTTTCGTTACAAAGGCTTATATATAAGGTTGAACCACTCAAACAAAAAGTTAAACATTAGCAATAGAAGTTTGGAAAAAAATTAAAAAAGTATCTGAACTTTTAAAATTTTTGTACCAACTTTTTTAACTTTGAAGACCTGTCAAAGGAAAGGGTGTAATTGGATCATAAAGATAAGTACAGAAAACCTGCTTCTATATATGCTCAACAAACTGGTGAACTTGTTTTTGAGAATTTACAAATTAGGACTTTTGGCCGGAAATCGATCTGTCTGGCCCTCTGTGCACTGGACCGATTTCGCTGGATTGCAATACCAACCTGACCAGGTAAATACCCAACATATATGCCAAACTTCAGGAGCCTCGTAAAGTCTTTCAAAAGTTAGCGTGTTTTCAACAGACAGACAGACGGACGGACAGACATCGCTAGATCGTCTTAAAATCGATCGAAGATCATGAATATATAAACTTTTTGGGGTCCTGGACAAATATTTCGAGGTGTTACAAACGGAATGACAAACTTATATATAACCTCTATCACTAATGGCTAACATTGCAAGAGGAGGCTAATAAACTATTGCATATTTTTAGGCTGCTTTTAGATTTTAGAGGTCATCCGGTGCGTATGATTATTATTTATTTAATTTATAAAAATAATAATCATTCGCCCTGTGTTACTTGTATGTATACCCAGCAGAAATTTTGCTGAACGTTCAGCAGCTTTTGGAAGGGGAACTTGAGTAAAGGAGCGCATCCAATTGCGCTGAATTCATGCATGATTCCCTAAGGCGATGTCCCACTTTAGAGCGCTAGTTGGATACACAGAAACAGCGCTCTTTAGATGCACTGAAATCACGTGTCTTTAGAGTGCTGATTTATGCAGAATAAAGATGCTGTAAATTCATGTATCTTTTTAGCGCTGATTTAAGCAGATTAAAGATGCAGTGAATTCATGTATCTTTGTAGAGCTGATTTAAGCAGAATAAAGATGCTGTAAATTCAAAGTTGAAATCAAATAACTAAAATTTAAAAAAATATAACAAAAAAATTCATTCGTTTTACTTTACAAAACTTTATTTATGTGAAACAAAATGAAAAAAAAAAAAAATTGGAAGTGAACATCAAAAAAATATCGGAAATTTTCATTTTCACATTTTTTATGGGATTTTTTTGGGAACAGCGGTCAAAGATGCTATGATTGAAGCGCTCTTTGCAGCGCTGATTAATGCGCAATAATGATGCAGTCAAATCATGTGTCTTTGTCTAAAACTCATGTTTTTTTATTCAAAAAGTGTTAAAAATATTAAAAAGGAAAGCAAGTGTAAAATTTTATCAAAAAATAATTACACATTATAAGTTTTATATAAAAAATCTTAAAAAAAAAATAAAAATTTTTCCCCTTCCTTTTACTGCATCCCTAAGAGCGCTCTTTGGATGCGCTACGGTATGCTATAAACAAATGCTGTGTCGCCAAAATCTCGATTTATTTCTGCTGGGTATTTTAAAGTTGAAGAACATTTTTTTAATAAATCAACACGTTTCAAACGGTTGAATGAAGAAATTATTTCGTGACGTCATTTAAATTATTATTTGTTAGACATTATTATATTAAATACAAGACACGTTGAACTATAAGGTTAACATTAAATATTATTTTTTATTTTTTTTTTTTAAATTTCAAATAGTCACGTAGCTTAACAAAAGTCATTTCTTGATAGAAAATTATAAAATAATTTAAAAGGCATGTGTTACTTATGTGATGTTTAATGAATTGTTAACAAATATAAAAAAAATAAAGTTTTCCATGTTTTTTGTTAAGCGAAATCTTCAATGTACAAAAACCACTTGGTGGCTGTTGTCTTTGGAAGTGTCCCTTTTTACACATCATTAACTTTCTTAGTTTAGTTTTGTTATCATACTTCACACATATAACAACAAACTAAAAATATGAGAAATCCTAATAAATCATTAGATTTTTTGTAACAATACAAACTAAATTGCTAACAAAATCATGACCAAATAAATAGATTTTTTTTTCATTTGCTGTCATTTTTACACACTTACAAAAACTTTTTCTAACATAATTACAATGAATTTTCTTTGCTGTTTTTTGTTGTTTTAAACAAAGTTTTTGAACAACTGCTACTACTTTTGAAGTGGGAATTTTTTTTTGTTGTTTGCTAACACTAGGCCAAACTAAATTGCCAACACCACTGGAAAGATATTTTTTTGAAAGGAAGACGACGTTTTTTATGTTAACTTGATGATGTTAAATAATATATGGAGGTATAGGGAATATGTGCCAACAATTTTTTTGTTGTAAAAAAAACAAGGATTTATTTGCAAAGAATGTGTAAAAATTTACGTGGTTATCTTTTAGTGTAATATTCCTTTTATAGCTATATCGAGCATTTAATTTTAAACGTACACTCAAAAAAATAAAACTGTAAAGTTAGCAAAAAATTTAGTTAAATTTAACTAAAAAAACACCTGATTTTGAACCTACTAAATTTCTAGTTAATTTAACAAAAAATATTTAGTTAACTTTTCGTAGAATGAATGTAGCAAAAAAAACCGTAATTTTAACTAAAAATTCAGCTGAAAATTTCGTAACATTTTTTATTAGTTAAATTCAGCTAAACTTTTTGTAAAAAATTTTAAGTTTGGTAAATATTGGTTTAAAACACTAACACTTCACTTATTTTTTCTTTTTTTCACAGCATTAAGTTCAGCTTAAGTAGGACTTATGAGATTTGCATAGGAGGCTACACAAAAAATGTTTAAAATTTTTCACTTGACAAAAATGTTACAAAAAATCAGCAAATTAATTAGTAAAAATTCGTAAACTCAGTTTTAAAGTCAACAAAAAAATTAATTCAAAATTTGTACAAAACTAGTATTTTCGTAAATTGAACTTAACTAGAAAAAGTAGTTAAAACGCTGATTTTAACTAAAAATTTGCTAAAAAGCCAGTAAACTCGAGTTAACAAAAAAAAATTTGTTAACTTTACAGTTTTATTTTTTTGAGTGTAGCAATAAGCAAAAAAAATATTGGATCCAAGTCAAACTTACAGAGCTAACTGCCCTATTTCTAATATAAATTTGGTTTAAAGCTTTTCATCTTAAGCCCTTAAATTCGCTGATTTCTTAATTTTTTAAGTTTTCGCGAAATTAACCGCTAAATTGGTCTCTGATAAAAAACTTGCATTTTCTGGATAATAAAGGCGTCCATGACACTACGAGTAGTGGACAAAAAACATCTATGTTATATGTTTTTTTTTATATGGCAGCATCACTTTAGGAGTTGATTTGAGGCTTCATCTTGTAGTATATAATGTGGGAACCTTAAACAATGAACTGACCCAAAATTTGTCCAAAAAAAGTTTTCATTTGCAAAAGTTATCTTAACAAAAACTATAATTATTGTATCGCAAACAATGAAATAATAGTTTTTGTTAAGATAACTTTTGCAAATGAAAACTTTTTTGGCCGAATTTTTGGTCAGTTAGTTGTTTAAGGTTCCCACATTATATACTAAAAGATGGAACCTTAAATCATCTCGTAAAGTGATGCTGGCATATACAAAAAGACGGTTTTTCGCGATTTTCATCATGATGATCCATATAACATAGATGTTTTTTGTCCACTATTTGTATTGTTAGAGGGATGAATTTTTGATTCATTAAAAGCAAGTTTTTTATCAAAGACCAATTTGGCTGTTAATTTCGCGAAAACCTTAAAAATTAAAAAATTCGCGACTTTAAGGGTTTAAATTGAAAAGCTTTAAACCAAATTTGCATAAGAAATGTTGCTACAAGTCTTATCTTTGTTTTCCATGTCAATCAATTTATAAACCATTTACCTTGCAAATTTTTTTGTTAAAAAACTGGCTCGAAATCAGCAAATCTTTAACGACATTTTGCAAGAAAACTGTACCATACATCGAAAAACGGAGTACGCCATTCGAATCAGCATGTCCGAAATATATAGAAATGATGGTCGTAACCAGGGAAACCAAAAATATGCTCTAAAAAACACGTTTTATGCGCTTAAAAAATGCCCTTAAAAACGGAAAATATGCTCTAAAAACAATAAAAATATGCTCTTTAAAAAAATTATGTCCCTTTTTTTGTTGTGTTTTTTACAATTTGTTAGAGAATATGCCCTCCAAATACCGTTATGTGCGATAGTAAGAGGGTTAAATATGTTCTACAAAAATATTTTCCTTAATGTTTTCTGCCAAGTTGCTGAATCTAAAGAAAACATAGTTTCATATACCGATATGAAGCAAGAACAGACCAAATGGGAATCAATCGTCACAATTCCGTAATTGTTGAAAAAAAAAATTCTTGTTGGATAAAAAATTTAAAAATACATGTTGTCATAAAAAAAATTGGAAAAGAATGCTCTAAAAGTTAAAAAAAAAAATGCTCCAAAAATGTAAAAATATGCTCTAAAAAGTGGAAAAATGCTCTAAAAATTGAAAATATGCTCTAAAAATATGCTCTTATGCTAAAATATGCTCTTAAACTTAAAATATGCAAAAATATGCTCTTAAGGCTAAAATATGCAAAAATATGCTCTAACAAATCGATGCCAAATTTCTTAAAAACTTCTGAAACGGATAAATACCTTAAACATTTATCAATAAAATGCACAGGAAAAAACATGATACTGCATATTTTTGGTTTCCCTGGTCGTAACTCTTGTTTATTTTTTAGTGTTCCGCAGTGTAATTAATACCAAATTATAAAAGGATCAGGATTAGATTCCCGATTTCAAAAACTTTCCCCTACGGAGTTTTTGTTTTATTTATTTATAATAATTTAAACAATAAAATTGAAATAATTTCTCTGGCACGTTATCGTTCCGGTGAAAAATTATCTTGACTACTTTCGAGACATAATAACGGGATTACCATATGAAATTGAGTGGAAAATGTTTTTTGAAGTGAATTTTTTTTTCAAAAATAAGTAAGCACGAAGTAACTTAACAAGTTACAAGGTGGGCTGGTAAAGCTAATTCGGGTACGCTGAAGTCAATGGTGCTAGCCGTTTTTCGGAGTTAGCGCTCGTATTCGCGTTATTCGCGATTTAAAATTGTAAAGCCTAGGTACTACAAAAATTAAATTTTTATGCTTTAGGGATAGTTTTTAAATATAAATTTAGAAGATGCATTGTTTTTTTTTCAAAAAAAATATTTACGCAAAAAAAAAATTTCCGCGAAAATTAAAAAAATTGACGAAAAAAATTTCGCGAATTTTTTTTTTTTTTAAATAAAATTTGTTTGTATAGACGATAAAAATTCAGTCTAAATAATATAAAAACAAATAGTTTTTTTTACTTAAAAATAAAAAAAAAAATAATCGCGAATATCGCTAATAGATACGCTAACTTTGAAAAAACTGATATTACAATGGGATTTAGAGTACACGAACTAGCTTTAAATAAAGATTTTTCGCGAACAAAATTTTTTTTCGCGAAATAATTCACGGTATTATGGTTTGTTGTGTTCGTTTAGCAGACTTGAATGGTTTTAAATATGGGGGTTTTCGTGTCAACTGACACAACTTTTGAAACCGATGTCTTCCGATCGGGATGAAATTTGCACCAAGGTTAGTCCTATTGGATAGTAGTTCAGACACAATTTTTCAGCGAGATCGGTCAAGGACTCTCTGAGTTAGAGGGGGTCGAAATTTGACATTTTGGCCAAAGAGGTGTTTATTCTCATCCATGTAACTTCTTACCTATTGTTTTTAGCAAAATGTGTCCCAAAGAGTTTAGATAGCAATTTCTTTTGTCTTTCGAAAAAAAATTATAAAAAAAATAAAACAAAAATTTTTGATTTTTTTTCTTAAAAATCTAAAACTTTTTTGACTTTTTCCTCAAATTGGGCCCTTTTTTTTTTTTTTTTTTTTGATTCAAAAGAAAGCTTAGGTCTTTTCCTTTAAGAGCTATGGGGCCGCTTAGTGGGATGCGAGTGGGATATCTATGAAAAAATTATTATTTTTAACTTTGGAACACAAAAAACGGTTCTTCAATTTGCGCTATTAGGCGTAGGATAGCTAACCAGTTTTCGATTTCGATCCGCGATACCCTCTAATTTTTATAGGTTCGAAAAAGAAAGCACGAGCCAAAAAATAAGAGCGGTGGGGTGGGGCCATATGGCCCCTCATCGGGGTCAAAGTTGGGCGTAAAGAGGTAAAATCCTCAAAAAGCCCCAAAACTGCCCTAGAAACGCCGCTGGAGGGGTGCAATGTGAGACGAACCTCCAATAATTTTCTGCCCCCAACATTTTTCTTGAACATACCTTACCCCTATTTCCACATCCTATGGGGGCTCCCATACAAAACATTTTTAAAAAATTTGATCCTACCATTCTAACTTACCCTAAAGTGCCCCAAGTGGAGCCAAATGTATGACCGACCCCCATTATTTTATTAATTCCAACATTTTTTGCGAACACACCTACAATGTATCTTTAACCCTTAAGGTGGTCCCCATACATTTCTTTTATTTTTTATAAATTTGTTTTATTAAACCAACTCCTACCGCCCCTACGGTGCCTCCTAGAGAGGCAAAAATTATGACCAACCCCCATTATTTTTTAGTTACCAACATTTTGTCCGAACATAATAACACCCTATCTCCACTCCTTAAGGGGCTCCCATACGTTATAAAAACATGTATTTTTAAAAACTAATAAAAAAATAAAAAAAAATGTATGGCGACCCCCTTAAGAGTTGAAAATAAAGGGTAGGTATATTCTGAGAAATTTTCATATATTTTACTTCTCTAGGGGCACCCTATGAACAGTTAGAGCGGTAGAAGAAATTTTATAAAAATGCCATTTTGTATGGGAGCCCCCTTAGGAAGTGGAAATAGAGATTAGGTATATTCAAGAAAGATGTTGGGGGCAGAAAATTAATAGAGGTCGGTCTCACATTGCACCCCTCCGTGGGCAGTTCTAGGGCAGTTGTGGGGCTTTTTGAGGATTGTAACCTCTTTACTCCCAATTTTGACCCCGATGAGGAGCCATATGGCCCAACCCACCGCCCTCATTTTTTGGCTTTTGCTTTCTTTTTTGAACCTTTAAAAATTAGAGGGTGTCGCGGATCGAAATCGAAAACTGGTTAGCTATCCCACGCCTAATAGTGCAAATTGAAGAACCGTTTTTTGTGTTCCAAAGTTAAAAAAATAATTTTTTCATAGATATCCCACTCGCATCCCACTAAGCGACCCCATAGCTCTTAAAGGAAAAGACCTAAGCTTTCTTTTAAATCAAAAAAAAAAAAAAAAAAAGGCCCAATTTGAGGAAAAAGTAAAAAAAGTTTTAGATTTTTAAGAAAAAAAATCAAAAATTTTTTTTTTATTTTTTTTATAATTTTTTTTCGAAAGACTGAAGAAATAGCTATCTAAACTCTTTGGGACACATTTTGCTAAAAACAATAGGTAAGAAGTTACATGGATGAGAATAAACACCTCTTTGGCCAAAATGTCAAATTTCGACCCCCTCTAACTCAGAGAGTCCTTGACCGATCTCGCTGAAAAATTGTGTCTGAACTACTATCCAATAGGACTAACCTTGGTGCAAATTTCATCCCGATCGGAAGACATCGGTTTCAAAAGTTGTGTCAGTTGACACGAAAACTCCCATATAAAAATTATCGCAAAAGTTTATAAATATCGTTTTTATTGTACTAAAGCGTCAATATTCAGAGAACTCTAAGTAACTTTACCAGTAGGGTGCCCAGCTTGTTAAAAAGAAATGCCTATGAATTTTGTACTCTTGCCCAAAACATTAAATCATGATTATGGTTTGCGGAAGGTGTAGGTGTACTTGCCAAAGCAAAGTTATTTTTAGAAAAATAATGTTATATTACTTGGCTATTCCATGCAAAACGAATTGAAATATCGGTCGAGGATCCCATTAAAAAACCAAAAGAGCTGTACATTTCGTAAGTGAGTGCAAATATAAGTGCAAAAAAGTCTTTTTACATTTTGGAGAGTATAAAAGATTCGGCACCAAAGAATATAACACTCTCACTTGTTTTATGTACATTTGAAAAACAAATGGAAAATTTTTATGCGATGCTTAGACTTGAAAGGTGAAAAAGTAGTTTTGGTAAAAAAAATGATTTTTTTTCACGAAAAACAAAATTATGTTAAAAAAAAATTAATGAACCCAAAATTTTTGGTGAAAAAAAATTTTGATGAAAAAAAGTTTTTGATCAATTTTTTTGATGAAATGAAAAATTTTTTGATGTAAAAAAAATTGATGAAAAAAAATTTTTTTGGTGAGAAAAAAATTGATAAAGGAGAATTAATGAAAAAAAAAAAAGTTTATAAAAAAAAAATTGGATGAAAAAACAAAAAAATTGATGAAAAAAAATGTTGATGAAAAAAAAAAGAATTTTTGATGACAAAAAAAGTAATAAAAAAAAAATTTATGAAAAAAAAGTTTGATGAATTTTTTTGATGAAAAGAAAAAATTTTTGTTGTTAAAAAAAATTGATGAAAAAAAAAATTTTTGGTGAGAAAAAAATTGATAATAAAAAATTTGATAAAAAAATTTAATGAAAAAAATATGATAAAAAAAATTTTGAAAAATGGAAAAAAAAAAATTAATGAAAAAAAATTTATAAAAAAAAAATTGGATGAAAAAACAAAAAAATTATGAAAAAAAATTTTTAAAAAAATTTATGAAAAAAAAAAAAAAATTGATGAAAAAAAAGTTTGATGAAAAAAAAAAAATTGATGAAAAAAAAATGAAAAAATTTGATGGAAAAAAAAATTTGATGGAAAAAAAAAAATTATAAAAAAAAAAATTTGATGAAAACAAAAAAAAAAAAAAAAATTGATAAAAAAAAAAACAATTGGTGAATTTTTTTTTTTTTTTTAAATAATTATGTTACTTTTTATTCACCAGCTCCTGAAAAACGGTTTATTCACCACGAGGTGAATTATTATCCAAGTTATAAACCCATGTTATTAAAATTTTTGGTTTTAAGAAAATGAAAATAGTTTTTTCTTGGTTTCTTTTTCGTTACTTGTTAGCTTATATAGTCAAACTGAGGTGGCGTCCTGCAACTTTTTTAAAATTAGACACCAGCCTAAAAACATTATCATGTTAAAAAGTGACAAATTCGAGCACAGTGTTGTCTTTCCGAATCAAGAAATTTGCGGTAAAATGGCATCGATTTGTTTATGCATATTTTTGCATATTTTGGTAGAAATGCATATTTTTGAATATTCTGGTTTTAAATGCTTATTTTATGCATATTTCTAACTTTTAAGTGGAATTTATTTGTTTTAAAAACTATTTTACATTTTAAAATTTTATTTTGAAAATAAGAAAAATATTAATAAAAGAAAATATTCGAGCTCGAGGTCTTAGATTTATTATTTTGTCTTTATTTGATTGCTTACATAAAGTTTAAAATGTTACTTTTTAAACCCGGCGTTATTTTTTGCTTTTTAAGAAGGTTTTCAAATGAAAACACGATTTTTTTGCACACATTTTATTTTTTAGAGCATATTTTTAGGTTTTTAGTGCATATTTAAAATTTTTTAACGTATATTTTTAGTGCATTAAAATCTCTACCCTAGTTATTAAGTACTGCTATTTTTTTGAACTTTACTGTTTATTCCACAATATGTTTTAATAATATCTTAAAGTGGTGTATGTGTTTAAATAAACTATATTTTGTTATGTATTTGTTTTGTTCATTTTTCTATAAAACATTGCGTGTATCATAAGATAATTTTGTTAAAATATGTTTAATGTTACTTGATATGACCAGATACGACCAGACTAAACATGTACAAGTTAATGTTGTAAGTCTATGATGAAATATGAGTTCATTTGAGTACAATGAATATCAAACCAGTCAGTTAACAAACACACACAAACAAAAACACACGAATATAGAATAGATAATGGTGTTGATGGTAAAATAATTGATGAGGGATTATTTTTGTTTAGTCCTTAATATTATAGAAACTACTCTAGGGAAATTTTGTGGCATGTTAGCAATAGTAATAGAAGACAATATCGAGGGCCTATATTCAAAACCCTCTATCTTAAAAAACACAACTTTTCAGGAGAGCCAAAAAACTGTTTATTTCGCGTATTGTAAGAGTAATTAAAATTCGATATTCTACAATATTTTATTAAATCAACTACTGAATCTCACATATAATTAGTTTTTAAAATTTCGCACTATTGGGGATATTATGAAAGATAGAGGGTTTTGTTTCTCAAAAATATTAAGTATATGAATGAAAATGATCAGATAGAGGGTTTTGCATTTTAATAATAATGAATTATTATGATTTTATTTACGACATCGGTAAATTTTTAACGTGATTTATTAATGATAACGGCTTATAAAGAATTCCGAAGTCGCGGTTTTGGTCCACAGGTGCGGATTTTTGAGACAAAAAATATTTTTTTACCGAATTCATCTTAAAAGATGACAAACTGTTGAGTATGTTATGTAAAAAATAGTCAAAAATTAAAAACGCGATTTTGGTCCACAGATGCTGATCAGCATCTCGATTTTTAAGATTAAAATTTTTGTTTCATAATGTACACAAGACCTCAAAATTTTGAGCCATATTTTTTAAAAAAGTCAAACAAGAATTTTGAGAAAAAAATAAGCATCAGTGGACCAAAATCTTGATTCGGGAATTTTGTTGACAAATTCATGTTCAGCATGCAAAAATTAGTATTAAAACATGTAATTCATAATGTAATTATTAAAAAAAAATATTTATATATTAATTATTTGAAAAGATAGAGGGTTTTGCATTCAGAAAAATTAATTGTGTAAGAGATAGAGAAAACCAAAAATGCAAATAAAATAGCAAAAAAAAATATTTTTGTTCTGAATTTTACACCATAGATGAGGGCCGTTTTACTGAATATTTTGCCATCAAAAAGTCATTTTCGTGAAAATGGAAGATAGAGGGTTTTGAATATAGGCCCTCGATATGTTGCATTAGAGTGGCATTTTTTGAATGGAAAATTTTTTTCTTTTGATTTTGAGCGTCCGGACAAATTTTTATTTTACTAGTCTAAAACCTACACTCAAAAAAAAAACCTTGTAAAATTACAAGAAAAACTTGTAACTTTTTTTTTGCTACCTCCTATTTGACAAAAATTCCTAGT
Organism: Pegoplata infirma; assembly: GCA_963921195.1. Lineage (NCBI taxonomy): Eukaryota > Metazoa > Arthropoda > Insecta > Diptera > Anthomyiidae > Pegoplata > Pegoplata infirma. The sequence continues at coordinate 26,161,774 of OY992540.1, read as the reverse complement.
AATTTTACAAGATGTTTACCAATAATTTTGTAATTTTACAAGGTTTTTACCTATAAAATTGTAAATTTACAAATTTGTTGACACAATAAAATTTACAAAGAGGTTTCGTAATTTTACTAGATTTTTTGCTACCTTCTATTTTACGAGAATTCCTTGTAATTTTACAAGCTTTTTACCAATAATTTTGTTATTTTACAAGCTTTTTACCAATAAAATTGTAAATTTACAGTTTTTTGCGCAATTAAAATTACAAGGAATTCTAGTGAATTTTTCTAGATTTTTTTGTAAAATTATTTAAAAAATTTGTAAAATTACAAAAAAATTTTAAATTACAAAAAAAAAAAAAAAATTGTGAAATAAAAAAAAAAATTAAATTTCGATTTGTTAAAAAGCAAGGAATACTGTCAAATATTGGTAAAATAGGATTACGAGACTTCTCCTAGTAATTTGACAAAGTTTTTTTTTTTTGTGTATATGGTACACATTTGAGGCCATTCGGATTAAATTAACCCATGAAGCTCGGTGGTCAATGTTTCTACTTTCTAAAAATTGTTTCAAAAAAATATAAAAATTATATTCCTTGACCTTTTTAAAGAGCTTGAGACAAACTTTCATTCAAAGCTATTTTCAGATCAAAGTTTTGTTTTTTTTTTTGAAAATTTTCACCAAAAACCATTAGCTTTAATCAAAGGCAACCATGGGCTAAAATGATCTGATTTAACTAAAATTAATTTTAAAATTATAAATGAAAGTTTGAATCAAGCTCTATGAAATAGTCATTTGAAAAACATATTGATGTTTTTTTTTTAATTTCGTGAATGTGGGGAAACCGGAAATTTTGTTACAAGCTTCAAATGTCGAGATCGATTTAAGAAACTTTTATATATTCGTAATCATCATGTCAGAGTAAATAAAATAATGTATCGCTGGATATTTTTATACCCTTCACTCTAGTGATATAGAGTATATATAAGTTTGACATTCCGTTTGTAACACCTCGAAATATTTCTCTATAACCTCATAAAGTATATATACTCATGATCCTCGATCGATTTTAAGACGATCAAGCGATGTCCGTCCGTCCGTCTGTCTGTTGAAAACACGATAACTTTTGAAGGACTTTACGGAGGCTCCTGAAATTTGACATATATGTTAGGCAATTACCTGGTCAGGTTGGTGTAGCAATCCAGCAAAATCGGTCCAGTGGTTCAAAAGTTATGAGCAAAAGCAAATAGTTTCTCCTTAAATTTACGTGTTGAAAACCCGTTAAACATGTTTAAAAAACATTGGTAAGTCACAAAAATATTTTACAACGTAATTTTGTCACTTAAAATTTTTTTTTTAATAAAACAAAAAAAAAAAAAAAATACACTCGAAAAAAATTTTACACTCAAAAAAAATTTTACACTCAAAAAAAAATATAATAAATAATTTTTTTTTTTCAAAAATTTGTTAAAGTTAGTTTTTTTACACAAAATAAAATATTTTTTTTACACAAAATAAAACATTTCTAATCAAAAACGTTATTTTTTCACATTAGAAAATTTACTATAACTTAAAAAGGGCATAGTGGAGGGTATTCATAGATTCGGTAAAGTCAAATTTAACTTTCCTTCTTGTTTAAACTTAATTTGATCAAAATTTGATCAAATCATATTAACCCTTGGGGCCCTTCGATCAAAGTTTTAAATTTTTCAAAAGTTTTACAAAAATCCAAAATTTTACCGGAGGGCGCCAAGAGTTAAAATGATCGGATTTGGCTCAAATTTAGTTATAATTGTAAGTAAAACTCAAGCTCTATTAAAGGTTTTAAAACGAAAATTTTTATTTTTTTATGTCATAAACGTAGGAAAGAACCACCATTTTTTTTTAAATTTAAAATAGCGATATCTCGAAAATATTTTTACTGATCTAATTTTTTTGTTTTATATTGTGTTCAGCGCATCAATGACAAACTTTTATTTAAAATTTATTTTAGCCAAATCGAATAATTGTAACCCGTGGCGCCCTCCGTTCAAAAGTTTTGGAGTTTTGGAAAACTTTTGGGAAATTCAAAACTTTGATCAAGAGGCCACACGGGCTAAAGTGCTCAAGATCTTGAGAAACGTTCCAGCGATTTTAAAATTTTTGATATTCGTGTTCACCACATCAAGATACTGACCATGATGTATCGTAATACACATCTCATCACCGATTGCCCTCAAATTTTTACCTCATAATTTGTATATATATTTCCATTATTTACATAAAATAGTAAGATAAATATGTATTAACTAAATTATATAAAAGTTCATAATGAACATAGGCGCATAATTTGTAGGCATAAGTTAACAAAACTTTGCCCAGACAATTGGGAAAATCAAAAGTTGAAGAAAAAATGCCACTCTAATGTTGCATGTTAGTGATGACATTTAAGTGTAAGAATTGATAAGGGTTTTGTGTTTGTATTTACAATATTTAGAAAAAAAGCTTTTTCTATAAAGACGTTCTTAAATATTTGTAAATATTTACAAACTAAAACTAGCAATAAATGAAAAACGGCCTTACTAAGAAACATTAACAGAACGATATGAAATTATAACAAATAAGAATTATGTTTTCTTAATTTTTTAAATAAAAAAATGTTCCTAATTTGTTCTGAACTTCAGAAATTTTTAACATGATAATGTTTTTAGGCTGGTGTCTAATTTTAAAAAAGTTGCAGGACGCCACCTCAGTTTGACTATATATGCTAACAATTAACGAAAAAGGAAACAAAAATTACTATTTTCATTTTCTTAAAACCAAAAATTTTAATAACTTGGGTTTGTAACTTGGATAATAATTTACCTCGTGGTGAATAAAACAGCTTTTCACCAGCTGGTGAATAAAAAGTAACATAATTATTTTTCAACAAAAAAAAAAAAAATTTTCATCAAATTCTTTTTTTTTCATTATTTTTTTTTTCATAAAATTTTTTTTTTATCAAACTTTTTTTTTCATCATTTTTTTATAAAACTTTTTTTTTTCATCAATTTTTTTTTCATCAAATTTTTTTTTATCTAATATATTTTTTTTTTCATTAATTTTTTTTTTTTTATCAAAAAAATTTTTTTTTTATCAAAAAATTTTTTTTCCATAAATTTCTTTTTTTCCATCAATTTTTTTTCTTCATTAATTTTTATACCCTCCACTTAGTGATAGAGGGTATATATAAGTTTGTCATTCCGTTTGTAACTCATCGAAATATCGGTCTGAGACCCCATAAAGTATATATATTCATGATGCCCGATCGATTTTAATACATTCTAGCGATGCCCGTCTGTCTTTCTGTCTGTCTGTGGAAAATGCTGTAGCGGACAAAATATTGCACAGAGATGACTGAAACTTAACATGTTTATTGGAAGTTCTCCCGAGAAGTCTGGTATTGCAGTTGAGCGATATCGGTTCAGCGGTTCAAAAGTTATGAACGAAAATGTAAGCACACCTCAAAAATTTCAGTACATTTAACATAACCTAAAAATACAAAATGCTTTAATTCGGCTTCTGGTTAACATATGTGAACATAATTGAACACCAAATGGTATTTAAACAAGTACGAACATATTTCTTACTAAAAAAGAAAAAATCGCTGTTTTTTTTTAACAAAAATTTTTTTCGCGGAAATTTTTTTTTAATTTTTTTTTTTTTTCAAAAGTAATTTCCTTTTAAATAAATTTTTTTGCGATAATCTTTTTGAAATTGTGGAGGTTATCACTACATTCGGCAAGGCCTTTTTTTACTTGTTTTTTATCACTTTTTTCAATTATTTTTTTATCAATTTTTTTTTTCATAAATTTTTTTTTCATCAACTTTTTTTTCATTAATTTTTTTTTTCATTAAACTTTTTTTTTTTTCATCAAAAATTTTTTTTTCATCAAAATTTTTTTTTTTCATAATTTTTTTTTATCATATTTTTTTCATCAAATATTTTTCATCAAATTTTTTTATCAAATTTTTTATTATCAATTTTTTTTTTTCATCAAAATTCATCAAAAACTTTTTTTCATCAACATTTTTTTTCACCAAAAAATTAATTTTTTATACCCTCCACTTAGTGATAGAGGGTATATATAAGTTTGTCATTCCGTTTGTAACTCATTGAAATATCGGTCTGGGACCCCATAAAGGATATATATATATCATGATCCCCGAGCGATATCGGTTCAGCGGTTCAAAAGTTATGAACGAAAATGTAAGGACACCTCAAAAGTTTTAGTACATTCAACATAACCTAAAAATACAAAATGCTTTAATTCGGCTGCTGGTTGACATACGTGAACATAAATGAACACCAAATGGTATTTAAACAAATACAAACATGTTTTTTGACAAAAAAGAAAAAAATCGCGGAATTTTTTTTTCACCAAAATTTTTTTTCGCGTATTTTTTTTTTTAATTTTTTTTAAGTAATTTTCTTTAAAAAAAGTTTTTTGCAATAATCTTTTTGAAATTGTGGAGGGTATCACTATATTCGGCAAGGCCGAATTTAACTTTTTTACTTGTTTTAACATAATTTTGTTTTTCGTGAAAAAAACATTTTTTTTACCAAGTCTAAGCTTTTCGCATAAAAATTTTTCATTTGTTTATCAAATGTACATAAAACAAGTGAGAGTGGTATATTCTTTGGTGCCGAATCTTTTATACTCTCCAAAATCTAAAAACACTTTTTTGCACTTATTTTTGCACTCACTTACGAAATGTACAGCTCTTTTGGTTTTTAATGGGGTCCTCGACTGATATTTCAATTCGTTTTGCATGGAATAGAAAAGTAATATAACATTATTTTTTCTAAAAAAACTTAGCTTTGGCAAGTACACCCAAATCTTCCGCAAAACATTATCATGATTTAATGTTTTGGGCAAGAGTACAAAATTCGCAGGCATTTTTCTTATTATCTCGGATTTTTTTTAAACTTTTTCTTCGCCACAGTTTTTCTGATTTTTTTTAGAATATTTTCCTCTTTTTTCATGATTTTTTTTTTTTCAATATTCCTAAAAATGTCTGTGTTTTAGATTTTGCCGATATTTGCCGAATATTTTTGAAATTTTTTCACGATTCAGTCCAAAATAATTCAGTCCTAAGTTTAGCAGGAATATGTATTATGATCTTGGGCTAGTTAAGTTCGAAGGTGGGCAAAATCGGACACACTTGAAGAACTCAGTTGCCAAAATAAAATCACCCCTGACTCTCCCTTTATGAAATCGCTGACATCTTTATACAATTTTTCAAAATATCCCCAATGACATGTCAGCAGTTGGTCAGCAGAGTCCACCAGTACCGGTGGCCACCAACAATTCGTTTAAAAAACCACTGACAAAGTACTGACATGTCATTGGGGACATTTTAAAAAATTGTTTGAAGATATCAGCAATTTCATAAAGGGAGAGTCGGCAGTATGTCAGGGTGGATTTTTTTGACGACTGGGAACAGAACAGAACCTACCTCTGAAAAAAGCCATTTTTCTAAGGTTTTATACTCTTTATAAGCAAATGAAACATTTTTATATCAGAAGAAGTTTAAAGTCCTGCAGTTGGGTCCAGGAGACCAGAAAATGTTATTTATTTTGGTCCGCCCCTTTTTGAATGAATTAGTGAAAATTTATAGAGAAGAAAGGTGTACTTTTGGTGCTTTTTATATTTCCTGAAATTAGGTTCCAAGAAAACGAAAATTTGGAATGAAGGATCCTCTGGAAGAAACATTCTGAAAATAGTACATTGGAAATGAAGATTTTAAAAGTGCTAAAAGGGGTAAAAAGTGGTAACATAGTGTACATTGGTACTTTTTTCTTTGTCCTTAAATAATGGTCATAGTTAAAAAATAGGTAAAAAGTGCACTTTTGGTACTTTTTATATTTCCTGAAATTATGGCCCTAGAAACTTAAAATTTGAAATGTAGGATAAAACCTTCTGAAGAGAAGAACCAGGGGTAAAATAGTGTAATTTAATACTTTGTTCTTTATCCTTGAATAATGGTCATAGAAACTTGAAATTTAAAATGTGGTTGACTGCAGTCACAAAAACTTTCTGAAAAAAGTACCTTTTGGAAATTTAGATTTAGAAGGGGGAAAATTGTACATTTTTTTTTTTAATTTTTCATTCTTCTGAAATAAATATTTTAGCAAAAAAATATTTTACATTTCTTGTAGGAACATCCTGCAGATAAAACATGTTGACAAAAGTACTTTCTTAAGATTTTCTATGCTAAGTGGATAAAAAGGTGAACTTTAGTACTTTTTCGATATCCCAAATAATAGTAATAAAAAGTACATTTTCGAATGTAAGGTTCTCTATTGCAAAAAACATATTAAACAAAATCCTTTTAGGAATTGGTACTTTTTTTACAACTATTGAGCTAAAAAGGCCTGCGAATTTTGTACTCTTGCCAAAAACATTAAATCATGATAATGTTTTGCGGAAGATTTCGGTGTACTTGCCAAAGCAAAGTTTTTTTAGAAAAAATAATGTTATATTATTTTGCTATTCCATGCAAAACGAATTGAAATATCAGTCGAGGACCCCATTAAAAAACCAAAAGAGCTGTACATTTCGTAAGTGAGTGCAAAAATAAGTGCAAAAAAGTGTATTTACATTTTGGAGGGTATAAAAGATTCGTCACTAAAGAACATAACACTCTCACTTGTTTTATGTACATTTGACTAGCTTACAATCCCGGTACTTCGTTACCGGTTGTATTGACTACCGGATAATAGAAGGATCAGGATTACTCTATCGATTTTCAAAAAATTCCCCTACGTAGTCTTTGTTTTATTTACTTGTCGACGTTTAAGTCTTCCATAAAAAAAATATTTCAATGAATAACATAAACAATAAAATTTTAATAACTTTGCTGGTACGTTATCATGTTCGTTCCGGGGGAAAAATATAACGACAATTTTCGAGCCCTTATGTCGGGATTTTGGATTTTGAGTGAATAAATATTTCAGTGAAAAAAGAAATTGGAATAAAAAAAAATATGGAGTAAAAAAAGCTAAACACCAAAAATTTGAGTTAAAAATATCATTCCATATCATCTACTCCATTTCATTTCCAATTCTATCTCCATCTTCTAAGGTAATTATTATAGGTACAGAAAAAGTACCAAAAGTACACTTTATTACCCCCATTAGAAACGGAATTTAAAAAAAGTACCTCTTTTAGAATGTTTTTTCTTCACCGAAGGATCCTACAATCCATATTTCAATTATCTAGGATCATTGTTTCAGCAAATATTAAAAGTACTTTTTATCCCCGTTAAGAAACGGAATTTCCAAAAAAACTTTTCCCAATCTTTTTTTCACCGAAGGATTTTACATTCCAAATTTTAAGTTTCTGGGGCCATTATATCAGGAAATAAATAAGTACACTTTTTTATTCCTTTTAACCCCATTATTTTCCGAGAGGCGAACCTTTTCCAATTTCAAGTTTCTATGTTTATTATTTCAGGAAATAAAAAAGTACCAAAAGTGTACTTTCGGCATATTTAACAAAACGTACTTTTTATAAAAGGTACTTTTTATAAAAGGTACTTTTGATAAAAGGTACTTTTTATAAAAGGTACTTTATTTAAAAGGTACTTTTTATAAAAGGTACTTTTTATAAAAGGTACTTTTTATAAAAGGTACTTTTTATAAAAGGTACTTTTTATAAAAGGTACTTTTTATAAAAGGTACTTTTTATAAAAGGTACTTTTTATAAAAGGTACTTTTTATAAAAGATACTTTTTATAAAAGGTACTTTTTATAAAAGGTACTTTTTATAAAAGGTACTTTTTATAAAAGGTACTTTTTATAAAAGGTACTTTTTATAAAAGGTACTTTTTATAAAAGGTACTTTTTATAAAAGGTACTTTTTATAAAAGGTACTTTTTATAAAAGGTACTTTTTATAAAAGGTAATTTTTATAAAAGGTACTTTTTATAAAAGGTACTTTTTATAAAAGGTACTGTTTATAAAAGGTACTTTTTATAAAAGGTACTTTTTATAAAAGGTACTTTTTATAAAAGGTACTTTTTATAAAAGGTACTTTTTATAAAAGGTACTTTTTTATAAAAGGTACTTTTTATAAAAGGTACTTTTTATAAAAGGTACTTTTTATAAAAGGTACTTTTTATAAAAGGTACTTTTTATAAAAGGTTCTTTTTATAAAAGGTACTTTTTATAAAAGGTACTTTTTATAAAAGGTACTTTTTATAAAAGGTACTTTTTATAAAAGGTACTTTTTATAAAAGGTACTTTTTATAAAAGGTACTTTTTATAAAAGGTACTTTTTATAAAAGGTACCATTATTTCAGTAAATTAAAAAAAGTACCAAAAGTACACTTTTTTCCATTTTACCCCAGTAGAGTCAACATTGGCAAAAACCAACATTGCAAATTTTAAGTTTTTAGGACTATTATTTAAGAAAATATAAAAGGTACCAAAAGTACAGTTTTTTACCCTTTTTACCCCCTTAGAATCAACATTGGCAAAAATCCAGCCTAACTGGATCTATATTCCGGGAGGTGAACATACAGTCCAAATTTCAAGTTTCTGTGACCATAATTTCAGGAGATATAAAAAGTACCAAAAGTACAGTTTTTTACCCTTTTTACTCCCTTAGAATCAACATTGGTAAAAATCCAGAATTACTGGATCTATATTCCAGGAGTTGAACATACAGTCCAAATTTCAAGTCTCTGTGACCAATATTTCAGGAGATATAAAAGGTACCAAAAGTACAGTTTTTTTACTCTTTTTGTCCCCTTAGAATCAACATTGGCAAAAATCCGGCCTAACTGGATCTATATTCCGGGAGGTGAACATACAGTCCAAATTTCAAGTCTCTATGAATCAATATTGGCAAAATCCAGCCTTAGTAGATTTATATTCCGGGAGCTGAACCTACATTCAAAATTTCAAGTGTCTAGGACCATTTTTTAAGGAAATATAAAAGGTACCAAAGGTACATTTTTGTACCCTTTTTACCCCCTTAGAATCAACATTGGCAAAAATCCAGCCTAACTGGATCTATATTCCGGGAGGTGAACATACAGTCCAAATTTCAAGTTTCTGTGACCATAATTTCAGGAGATATAAAAAGTACCAAAAGTACAGTTTTTTACCCTTTTTACCCCCTTAGAATCAACATTGGCAAAAATCCAGAATTACTGGATCTATATTCCAGGAGGGCTGTAGGCAAAATCGCCCAAAAAATTTTATGAAAAATCGCCCAAATGCAAAATCGCCCAAAAAATATGAAAAATGACCCAAAAAGAAAAATACGAAACTTCGCCCAAAATTAACGAAAAATAGCCCAAAAAAGAAATGAAAAATGACCCAAAATAAAATTAAAAAAATATTTTTTCTAACACATTTTTTCCAAAACACATACTACACAGAAAACCTTTATTTTGCGGAGAGGGTGGGTTATCTTTTAAGATAACACCATAACGTGGTTATTATTTATTTTTATATATCGTTGTTTTGAGAATACAGCCCGTAAAATAAATAATTGATGTAAAAGTTTTAGTGTGAAACATAAATTTTAACGAAATAAAAAAAAAATTGGAAATAGCAACGATCAAAGCGCCGCAGGCGAAAAATTTTACCAACAAATTTTAACAAAAAATCGCGCGATTTTTTGTTAAAATTTGTTTGTAAAATTTTTCGCCTGCGGAGCTTTCATCGGAGTTGCATGCTGTTTTTAAATTCATTACTTTTGATTTTCTACTGCGCTGCGATAGAATAATATATAGCGTGGTAATCTGCATGTAAGAGCAGTGGTTTTGGGTTCGATTCCCACAAGAGCCTTTGTATGTTAGCAACAACGGAACGGTTTTGCTTCAGCTTATTCTTGGTTAGTTAAATATATAATTTATAAAAAAATACACGATATGCGTTTACTGTTTCTAAAAATAATAATAAAATACTGTTTTATTGTGACATACATGTTTCAGTTTTGACATTTTAAGATTTTGACAAAAAATAAAACCAAAATAAAATTGGGCAATTTTTCATTTATAATTTTTGGGTAATTTTTCGTAATAAAAAATCACCCAATTTTTAATTTCGAAATTTTGCCCAAAAACAATGAAAATTTGCCCAAAAATGTTGGGTAACTTTTCATATGAAATATGACCCAAATTTGTATGAAAAATTTTTGGGCGAATTTTCGTTTTCCTTTTTGGGCCATTTTTCTTTGGGCGATTTTGCCTACAGCCATTCCAGGAGTTTTAACATACAGTCCAAATTTCAAGTCTCTGTGACCAATATTTCAGGAGATATAAAAGGTACCAAAAGTACAGTTTTTTTACTCTTTTTGTCCCCTTAGAATCAACATTGGCAAAAATCCGGCCTAACTGGATCTATATTCCGGGAGGTGAACATACAGTCCAAATTTCAAGTCTCTATGACCATTATTTCAGGAGATATAAAAAGTACCAAAAGTACAGTTTTTTACCCTTTTTACCCCCTTAGAATCAACATTGGCAAAAATCCAGCCTTAGTGGATCTATATTCCGGGAGGTGGACCTAGAGTCCAAATTTCAAGTCTCTAGCTTCAGCGGTTTGGGGCGATGATGAATGAGTATATCAGTCAGTCAGTCAGTCAGTCACATTACTCTTTTATATATATTAGAGTTAATTTTGAAAATTTGATCTGCGGATATCATAATTTTTTTGAAGGATTTAGGGGAACTAAAAAGAATGGCGGTATTTTTTTGGAAAAAAATTAGCTCCTTGGGGTGGTTCAACGCATCTGAAAACGCGAATTTTGAGCTGATTTTTCAGCAGAGCTAAAACGGCTGAATATATCGCAAATCTGATTTCATCAGTCGATTCTACAGCAAAAAATAATACAATGGTCATTTTTCGAACTCTTAAAAAAAGTTCCAAAAACCCACCACAGAGGGCGGAAATATAAGGTTTTTCCATTTTCTTTTTAAATTAATTTTTTAAATATGCACAATTAAAGGGCATTTTCAGCTTGACAAAATGGTACTAAATTTTCCGTTCTATCACAACCCGTTAAAAAGTTATCAATTTTCAAAAATGGACAAAAACACGTTTTTTGAGAACTTTGACCTCAATTTTCTCGGAAACATGACGTGATAGAAAAATTTGAAATCTAGATTCAGAATCAGCATCGAAATGTTAATCGAAAACGAGTTTTATGATCCCAGAATACCATCCTAAAATATCACAAAAAATGCTCTTAATAATGCACAAAAAATGCGTTTTTTGTGAACTTTGACCTCAATTATCTCAAAAACCTGACGTTACGGAACATTTTGGAAACCAGATTTGGAATCAGCATTGAGATAAAAATCGAAAACGAGTGTCCAGACCGCGGACCCACCCAAAAAATTTTCAAATTTCGGTCAGTGTTTTATAATTTTGCCATTAGAAAAAAACTTTGAAGCCTTATAACTTTTTAATGTGTTGTGATAGAAAGGTGCTTTTGGTACCAAATTTCTTAGCAAAATCTGCCTCTTCATCGTGCATGATTAAAAAAATAATTTAAATTTTTTTTTTAAAAAATCGATGTTTACGCCCCCTGTTGTGAGTTATTGGAACTTTTTTTAAGAGTTCAAAAAACTGCTATTACTTTAATTTTTGGTGTAGAATCGACTGGTGCAATCAGATTTGCAATATATTCAGCAGTTTTTCTCTGAAAAAAAAATCAGCTTAAAATCTGCGTTTTCAGATGCTTTGAACCACCCCAAGGAGTGAAAATTTTTCCAAAAAAATACCGGCATTCTTTTTAGCTCCCCTAAATCCTTTAAAAAAATGATGATATCCGATAAACAGATGAAGTGACATAGTCACGAAACGAACTCTAATATATATAGATAAACAAATGGACAATTTTTATGCGAAAAGCTTAGACTTGGTGAAAAAGTAGTTTTGGTAAAAATTTTTTGTGAAAAAAAATTTTGATAAAAAAAAAGTTTTTGATGAATTTTTTTGATGAAAAGAAAAACTTGTTGATGTAAAAAAAAAATTGATGAAAAAAAATATGATGAAAGAAAAAAAATTGATACTAAAAAATTTGCTAAAAAAATTTTATCAAAAAAAAAATTGATAAAAAGAATATGATAAAAAAAAATTATGAAAAAAAAAATTTTGACGAAAAAAAAATTTTATGAAAAAAAATTAATGAAAAAAAAAATTATAAAAAAAAAAATTTTATGAAAAAACAAAAAAATTTATAAAAAAAAAGTTGATGAAAAAAAATTTTTGATGAAAAAAAATTTAATAAAAAAAATTTATGAAAAAAAAAAATTTTGATGAAAAAAAAAATTTGATGAATAAAAAATTTGATGAAAAAAAAAAATTTGATAAAAAAAAAATTGATAAAAAAAAATGATGAAAAAAAAAGTTTTTTTCTTGAAAAATAATGATGATTTTTATTCACCATCTGGTGAAAAACGGGTTTATTCACCACGAGGTGAATTATTATCCCAGTTACAAACCCAAGTTATTAAAATTTTTGGTTTTAAGAAAATGAAAATTGTAATTCTTGTTTTCTTTTTCGTTAATTGTTAGCATATATAGTCAAACTGAGGTGGCGTCCTGCAACTTTTTTAAAATTAGACACCAGCCTAAAAACATTATCATGTTAAAACCCCAGAATTTCAAAATTTGACATGTAGGATCTTCCAGCAGAATTAACTTCCAAGAGAATTTAAAAAAAAATATACAGTCCTAATTTACATTCTAATTAAATATTTAAAAAAAAAAAAATTTTTACAGTTTAAATAAATTTGAACATTTAATTAAAAACAGTTTCTTAGTTAGGCCACTGTTTTTTCATTGTTAAATTTTTTGATACAAAAACTTGTTGTAAGTGTTAACAAAAATCTTAATACATATGTTATGGAAATCCCAGATAAGGGGTTACAGAAATTTATTTAAAATTTTTATTATTAGAAAAAAATAGTTGTTAAGACTACAAATTAGATTTCTAGAGCTATTGTGAAAATTTATAGTATTATACTAAAATTTTCATATTCTTTGTTAGAATTTATATTTTCCTTTAAATTCTATAGAAATTCATTTTACGACAAAATAAAAATAAAATGCAAAAAAATAATATAAAATACAACAAATGAAATCATATAATATTTCAACAAAACCCCTAAACCAACATTTTGTTTAACTTCCTTGCAGCCATTTTTAAGGAAGACTTATAAATAAAATAAAATTGTGTTTAACTGAAACCAGAAATTTCCAAGAAATAAAAATAGTTTTTCATTTTGTTAACTTTTCTCTATAAAAAAACATTTTTGTAAATTAAATAAAAATAATGTTAGATAAAATAAGTGAAAAAAAAGTTGAATTCTAATAATACACTGCACAATGTTTACAGCTGGGTGATTAAAAATAGAATATTAGTGCAAAAAACATTTTTTTTTAATGATGACATTTTTAAACTGTCTACATATTCATAGTGTTAGACAGAATATATCGTTAGCTAAAACGCAAAACGCCCTAACTAACAAAAAGTTTAAAATCGGATTTCTGATTGAATCTGACGTATTTCAACAGCCTGAAAGTCGCTACCAAAAATTAAGGTTGTATAATAAAAATTAGCGATTTTATACAAAAAATTTAAAAACATGTGATTTTTGACATCGTCCGTGGACGTAACTAGAAATAAATTTTTAAAACATTTTTTGACTAATTTTGATACATATTAAAAAAACTTCCGTCGTTATAAATTTTTAGCCTAATCCAATCAAAAACAACGAAGTTATTAACAAATTTAAAATATTATAATAATAGTTTTGATCTCACGATCAATTATTTTTATTTATTCTTTTCCATTTATTTACAACTCATTTTTAATAAATTCAACCTAACCAAGAACTGATAACAATGACCGTCGTCTCGATGTAGCTAAAAAACCAAGGGTTCTGGTGGGAATCGAACCCACGACCCCCACGTTCAAAGGCTAGCTCATTACCAACTAGCCTACGGGGGCCCCTAAATTTAAAATATTATTGAATACTGATTTTTGCTTCTCCTGTAAAATTAATAAAATGTTAGTTAGGGCCTTTTGCTTTGCATCACCTCGAAATGTGAGTCTAGAACCTTATAAAGTCTACACTAAAAAAAAAAAATTGTAAAACTAGCAAAAAAAAAAAAAAAAGGTTAAAATAAGCAAAAAAACTGTAGTTTTGGACGTTGCAAAAATTTTGGTAATATTAGAAAACCCATTTTGCTAATCAAAAAATTAGGAAAAAATGGTAAAATTACAAGAATACAATTTTATTTTTGTAAAAAGTCAATCTTGTAAAATTATCAAAAAATATGGTAAAATTACCAAAAAAAATGGTAAAATTGAAATAGATAAAAAAATTTTAATTTTGTAAAAAAAAACTGTTTTATTTAGTACTTTTTTTTTTCTCTGATTAGTAGTTGAATTAAAATTTGGTGAATATACTAAATAATTTTTAGCCTGTTTTTGAGCACCACGTTCTTTAAATGTAGTAATAGCAGCATCAACCATTGCTTCAGTTGTTGGATGGTTTCTTCGGCTTGATGGTGGCAGCATCTTTTTTTGCCTTCTTCTCAGCAGCTGTAGTTGCACAACTTTTAACAACATCAAAATCCAAAATGATTTTTTTTCTCACTTAAACACTTAAACAAAAAATGTAAAGAACAACACTTCACTTTTTTTTGCGTCATTTTCTTTAGCTTAAGTAGAACAAATGAGAAATGCGTAGTAGTCTACACAAGAAATTTCTTACATTTTCACGTAAAAGTTGTAAAAACTTAACAAATTTTTTTCGAATTTTTATTTTTTTTCACATGTATTTAAAAAAAAAAAAAACTTTTGGACATTGAAGATTTGATATTTAAGTACATATGTGTTAAAATAAAAAAAATAATATTTCAAAATTATCAACTTTTTATTAACAATTTAGGTGCCAAATTTAAAAAAAAAATCATAAAAAATTAGCAAAAAAATGGTAAAATTATCAAAAAATATGGTAAAAATACTAGAAATTGTGTAGCCTATTTTTGAGCGCTGTGAGGACTAAAGTCGACAGGCTCGTTTTAGTCCCACCTTTATATTTTACTTTTAATTAATTAAAAATATTATCCATTTATCTCAAATCAAATTAACGTTTTTGCTTAAAACCATTTTAAATTTAAGTTAAGTCCGTTAGATTTGAATATTTAGTAGTAACGCCACCTGGATGTCAGTGTCAGAAGTATAAGCTTACAAATACAACCCTAGCACCAGAGTGGTTGGCAATTCATGTAACAGCTCAATGTTTATGTGTATTTGTGTTGGACAAAATTGTATAAAAGCGCGATCAACCAGACAACGAGAGCTTAGTCATTCGGAGGAAGGCAAGTGGTACGGTCGACAGTAGGCAGTAAGGTTGCAATTCGTTGATTTCAACTTTACTGGTATACAACGGAGACAAGTAGGGTGGTTGCAATTTGTTGATTTCAACCAACGACGAACTTAACTTAGAATCAAGTCTGCGACGGCTGGCTTCATGCGATGGCATGTGTATTCTACGACCCAGTACACCTGCACTAAATTGGAGGAACATTAAATTTTGGCGACTTCGGCAACGGACTTAAACCAGAATCAAGTCTGCGACGGCTGGCTTCATGCGATGGCATGCGTATTCTGATACTTTTCAACGGAATATTGATTTATCTACAACGGCGACGGATTTACAACCAGAATCAAGTCTGCGGCGGCTGGCTTCATGCGATGGCATGAGTATTCTACAACGTATATTGGATTTTCCCACTGCAGACAACCACATTTCTTCGTATTGACAAGAAAGTTAAATGTAAAAGTGCGCGTCGTAATTAATTTTATTTGTGTGTTTTAAATAACGTCTTTAAATAAAACTTTTTATAACGTTTTTCTAAAAAAAAATTTAAATAAACTCTTTTTATTTCTCTGCAAAATATAAATTTTTGTAACCCTGGACGTGACTGAGCCTATCCCAGCCTAGTGGGAAAAACCTGTCGTTACAGCGCCCATTCTTTAAAGTTACTAATAGCACCATCAACCATTATTCCAGTTGATGGATGGCTACTTTGCTATGGTGTTGGCAGCATCATCTTTGGCCTTCTTCTCGGCAGCTGGACTTTCAACAGCAACAGAATCTGCAATGATTTTTTTCCACACTAGAACACTTTAAACAATTTTTTTTTCTTAAAACTAGGAAAAAAATAAAAAGTATTACCATTTCTTTAAGGAAAATACTAGTATTTTTGCTAAAATTATAGTAAAATAAAAAAAAAACTAGCAAGAAAATATAGTAAAAGTATCAAAAAATTGTATTTTACCAATAGTAAATTGCCAAAAAAATCGGTAAAAGTTAAATTTTTACAATTTTTTTTGCTAAAGTTTAGTTGAAGTAAATTACAGCACCTTTTACTAATATTTTGACTAACTTATTTTTTTGAGTGTATATATTCATGATTCTCGATCGATTATAAGGGATTTCTGTTGGTCGGTCTGTATGTATAAAACACGTTTACTTTCGTAAGACAACTTGGCGTCTACTGAAACATGGCATATGCTATATTTAGACACATAAAATGCAAAACAACTTAACAACACTTATTCCAAAATCGAGTTATTGATTGAATTGATGCATTTTATTAAAATTCATGTACTCACAAAGTTTTAGTTCTCTACGTTAAAAAAATTCAAGTTTTACGATCAAAATTCAAAAATATTATATTTTGTTTTGTTTTGATATTTTTAAGAAAAATTCTTGAAATAGAAAAAACCGCAATTTTTGGTAAATTTCAAATAGCGATAACTCCAAAACCGGTTGATCGATTTAATTTTTTTTTATATATCCACGAATATCCAAAATTTATAAATATTGTGTGTTGCAAGACCAGAAAAATTATTTTCTTGAAAATTATTCTCTGAGAATATCATAGTTTTAGTTAGTAAAGGAAATAATGACCTCGAGCTAGAATAAACCTACTCAAAATATAATATTTTAAAGGTCGAATAATCACTATGCTAGTCGCAAAAATTAATAAGCTGGGCACCCTGCTGGTAAAGCTAATTCGGGTACGCTTAAATCAATGGTGCTAGCCGTTTTTCGAAGTTAGCGCTCGTATTCGTGATATTCGCTTTTAAAATTGTAAAGCTAAAGTAGTACAAAAATAAATTTTTTATGCTTTTGGGGTAGTTTTTAAACATAAATTTAATAAATGCATTGTTTTTTTTTCGCGAAAAAAAAAATCGCCAAAAAGAAAAATCCGCGAAAAAAATTTTTTTCGAAAAATTTTGTGTCTGTAATTTATCAAAATCTACTCATTTTCATAAATTAATAGCAAAATAAAAAAAATTTCAAAAAAAAATTTAGCGAAAAAAATATGTATTGCGAAAAAAATTGTTTGCTAATTTTTTGTAGAGTTTAGATGATAAAAATTCAGCAATTGTTTAAATAATATGAAAAAAATATTTTTTTTTTTACTTAAAAAAAAAAATAATCGCGAATATCGCTAATACATACGCTAACTTTGAAAAAAAAAAAAACTGATATTACAATAGGATTTAGTGTACATGAACTAGCTTTACCAGATGGATGTCGTAATTTCAAATCAAACTAAAAATATTTGTAATATATATATAATATAATAATAGTTTTGATCACTTGATCAATTATTTTTATTTATTCTTTCCATTTATTTACAACTCATTTTTAATAAATTCACCCTAACCGAGAACTAGTAACAATGACCGTCGTCTCGTTGTAGCGAAAAAAACCAAGGGTTCTGGCGGGAATCGAACCCACGACCCCCACGTTGAAAGGCTTTCACGCTACCAACTAGCCTACGGGGGCCCCTTACACAAAACAAAATGAATGAATGTCAATGAAAAAACAAATAAGTTTGAATAAAAATATTTGTATTGAACAAATTTTTTCAAGAAAATAAAGATTTTTTGCGAACAAAAAATGTTTTTTCGCGAAAAAAATTCACGGTGTTATGGTTTGTTATGCTAGTTTAACAGACTTGAATGGTTTTAAATTTAAAAATTATCGCAAAAGTTTAAAAACATCGTTTTTATTGTATTTTAGCAGCAACATTTTAAATGACTGATGGGCATTTATGTAATTCCTATTCCCGCGGGAATAGGCTAAAAAATGCTGCTTGTGCGTAGTCGACTCACGTACACTATAAAATTCTGTTGCTTGAGCAAATTTGTTGACTTTTCGCTTGCTACTACCCACACAAGCATAAATGTTATAGTATGTGTGCGCGCACCACTGTTTTAAATCGTGAATATCGTGAGTGCTTACGTCGAAAAATGGCTAGCACCATTGAATTTAGCGTACTCGAATTAACTTTACCAGTGGGGTGCCCAGCTTGTTAAAAAGAAAGTGTCAAATTCGAGCACAGTGAAATTAATCAGAATTTATTTTTTTTTTGCATTTTTTTCAGGAGGTTTTTTCTAGCTCGAGGTCATTATTTCCATAAATTATTAAAACCAGGATATTCTCATAGAATAATTTTTAAGAAATTTTTTTTTTCTGCCTTCAACGTTGGTCATTTCGGCAAGACTTAATCGACATGTGTTTTGGAATTTGTCAGATTCTATTGTCAGGATTATTTAGCAAATATAAAAACCTAATACTACAAGTAGCAAAGGGAATTTAAATGACAAATCGCTAATATTCAAATTAAAATATTAATACACATTCGACTCTACTTCCATTGAGAATTATAAGACAAAAAATTTATCATTGTAGTAAGATATAAATTTTTAATTTTAGGGGTGGGATATTGTCCGGACTTGCTAGTTTAATTGGTTTAAAACCTTTCAAAATAAAGCATTAACAAAAGTTTTTAGCTTGTTATTCATTTAAATAAAATCTTTATTATAATATTTTTCTTTAAAAGCCTTTTTATAAACAAAAATAAACTAAATTAAAATAATCTCTTCAAATACATTTAATCATTGTCATTTAATGTTTGTTAAGTTAACTTTTATATTCAGCAGTTTGTTAAGACGTTTTAATAAGAATCACTTTACACCAAAACCTTGTTATACGGCGCTTTAAAAAATAATGAAAAAAATTTTAGAAGTAAGAATACTCACTTCTATGTTTTCGTTGAATTCTTTTTCGTTTAAAGCACAATTTTTGTAGCCCTAAAAATGCCGTCTATCGAGTTCTCGCTGTACTTGAAGTAAATTGAGCAAATAAACGAACAAACGCATAAATGAAGCCTTATTTATAACAAATATTTATTTAGTGTTAATTAAATTAAAGTAGAATTTGTTTTTCCAGTTATCTTATGCTCATTCACTCCATTATAAGTTTTCTTTAAGATCTGAAAATAAAACAAAAAGTAATTGCTTTAGAAGGTTGATAGGGCAATACTCCACTTTGTTGTATAATACTCTTGATTGGAGTGATTGGTTGTTGACCTTTTTGTTATAGTTCATAGTTCATTTTATAGTCGTATTAAATATCATTAATCCATTTATCGTTTATGTCCTTAAGATAAATCACAATTTCTTGTGTACATATGTATGCTATGATGGGAACGCCCACATTTTGAATTAATAAGAATTGTTTTAATAATGTTTAGGAAATTAAACAATTGCAAAGTTCTTTCAGTTAATTAGATTTATTAAGTACATTTGCAAACATTATCCTTAAATTGCGCTTTAAAAATGGAATGAATTTTTTAAAGGTTTTTGGAAAAAATTGCGTCATATTTATTATATTAAATGCGCTTAACATGAATATTATCGATGGAACGGTTTTCGGGATATTGCTATTTGAAAATTTGCAAGAAATTAAAATTTTTTCCTACAGTCAAGAAATTAAAAAAAAAATCTCTAAATTGTTTTTCGTTGACCCTTTTATAAAGCATGAGACAAGCTTTCATTTGAAATTAATTTGAGCAAAATCTGACCCTTTGATCGATGGGTGCCATGGGTTAAATTGGACTGATTTGGCTTAAATTAAGTTTAAATTAAATATTTTCGCTATTAAAGGGTCAAAGGAAAAAAATTTTGAGATTTTTTATTTCGAAAACCGTTCGATCGATAATAAAAATTTTTGGTATTCGTCTTCAGCGCATCAAAATTAATAAATTCGATATATCGTATTTAAAAATCCATAAATTAATTGCCCAAGGGTATTAAAATGTTGCCCCGATATTTAAAGTCTAAAAAAGAATATTTTATAATTTATAAAATTTGTAATATTGGTCCTAGAACCATCTTCAAGCATACCAATCGTTTCAAAATCACTATTTTAGTTATAGCAACGTTTCGATATTCGTCCGTTCGCCTCTCCATATAAACGGTGTAATCACGATACTTGCAATTATCATCCGATTTGGCCGAAGTTTGAAACATACAACGGTCACTTTAAATTTGGCTCAAATGACTATATCAACCGCATTATAAATTTGGCAGTTATTCCAAATTTAAGGAGAATTGGACCTCTCCTACTTGTAGTTCCCATACCAACCAACCTTCTGATATTCACATAAATCTCATAAAACTCATGAAAATCGGAAATGTTTTATACAAATTTTGTTTGTAGGTGTTAAAAATGTAGGGGTTTACCACCTTTCCGGAAAACGCTTATGTAGGCTCAATACACAGAAAAAAAAAGAATTGTTATATTGCCCCTCATATTTGTGAGTACAATGAAATTTGTAATATCAACAAACGTTTGTAAATTTTGATTGTTCAATAAAGAATTGATAAATGAGTTTGTATTAGTTCTTTTAAATTTCTCTTAAATGTTTTTTTGTTTTGACAAACCTACAAAATCTTATTTTTTTTTCAACAAAGAAATTCAACAAACAAAATTTGTTGATCTGACAAATGAAATTCAACAAACACAAACATTTTTTGTTGACTTGATAAAAGTATTTTGAAATAAAATTACTTGACTGAGTTTGTTGAAAACTTAATCAAAGTTTTGTATTATAGACTAACAGGCGGCCGTTTTTACTAAATTTTTTCCTATGGAAAAACTTTCAGATTGCGAGAAATTTTTCGTATAGAAAAAATCCTCGGATTTTTAGACATTTTTCGCATAGAAAAATTTTTAGATTCTCACACATTTTTCGTGTAGAAAAAATCTCACATTCTGTTCTCAGATTCTGAGACATTTTTCTTAAAGAAAATGTCTCATTTTCTGAACCTTTTTTGTATAGAAAAATTCTGAGACATTTTCGTATAGAAAAAGTCTCAGGTTCTTTTTGTATTAAAAAAGTCTCAAATTCTGATACATTTTTCGTATAGAAAAATCTCAGATTTTGGGAAATTTTTCGTTTAAAAAAAGCTCATATTCTGAAACATTTTTTGTATAGAAGAAGTCACAGATTCTAAAACATTTTTGGAATAGAAAAAATCTCAGATTCTGAGCCAATTTCCGTATAGAAAAATCCTCAGATTCTGAGGCGTTTTTCGTATAGAAAAAGTCTCAAATTCTGAGATATTTTTTGTTTAGAAAAAGTCTCAGATTCTGAGGCATTTTTTGCATAGAAAAGTCTCAGGTTATAAGACATTTTTCGAATAGAAAAAGTCACAGAATCTGAAACATTATTCATATTGAAAAAGTGTCAAGTTCTGAGAAATTTTTTTGTATAGAAAAAGTATCAGATTCTTAGACATTTTGTTTATAGAAAAGTCTCAGATTTTGAGATATTTTTAGTTAAGAAATAGTCTCCGATTCTGAGACATTTTTTTGTATAGAAAAAGTTTTGGATAATGAGACATTTTATGTATAGAAAAAGTTTTAGATTCTGAGAGATTTTTCGCATAGAAAAAGTCTCAGTTTCTGAGATATTTTCGTATAGAAAAATTCTTAAATTTTGAGACATATTTCGTATAATATTTTCGTAAAGTCTCAGATTCTGATACATTTTTCTTTTAAGAAAAAAAACAACGTCTCAGATACTGAGACGTTTTTAGTGCAGAAAAAGTCTCAGATTTTGAGAAATTTTGTTAAGCGACTTTTACATTCCAGTGTGAGCCCAAATTCTCGTATGCCTAAGGGTCCCGCCATACCTTAAATCGGCCCAGCGTAGGGTGTTACATGTTCTGTCTTGACCGATTATAATTTTTTTTGTTTATTTGGTTTATGTTGCTTTCTTCATCGGATGAGTTTTAATCAAAGAATTTAAAGATTTTTTTCGTTTTTCGTGATTGAAATTCGTTTTTATTTCTTTTTGGATCAAAAACAGTACTATCCTACTCAAATTTTACGCATGTTTCGCCACATTTACCCTAACAAATTTTAATTTTTGAATGTGGCATTCTCTTGGATGAGAAAGAGAATCCTACATGTCATGTTTGAGCCTCTGTGGATCTTTAGTTTAATATTTAAAAAAAAGTACCACTTCCATTTCTATTTCCTTTTTATAAAAAAGTACCAATTTTCCTTTTGCATGTACTAATGTCGCATTTTTTACCTTTTTTACAACATTAAAGATGGAATTTCAAAAAGATACCTTTTTCAGAAGGTTTTTTTCCTAAAGGTTCCTATATTTCAAGTTTCTATGACATTATTTTAGCAGAAACAGAAAAGTACCAAAGAACAGTACTTTAACCCTTTTTGACCATTTAGAACCGGAATTTGCAATAAGTATAGTTTTCAGAATGTTTTTTTATATCGGACGATCCCACATTTAAAATTTAATGTTTCTTAAATTCGACAAAAGTCCTTTTTCTGATGACCTTGTTTAGTTTTTTACGATTTACCCCTAGTTAATCAGTGATAGAGAACCAAACATTCAAAAATCTTTAACATTAAAATGAAAAAATAAAGATTACAAAAGTTTTTACAAGTTTTTGTTTCTTACTTTCTTTCTTTAATTTACATTATTTACATACATTTTAATTCCAGAAAGAAAAACAGTCGAGAATTAATTTCATTGTTAAACAAATTAATTGAATTTTTTCGTTTTAAAAAAATCATACTTTGATTAAAAAATCGTTCTTTATACCATTAATATATGAGACATTCCATAACAATTTGATTGACTGAAAATAAATCATGTAAGTCAAATTAAGATTTTTATTCAAAATACCCTGTGCGTATACTTAACAAAATAGTAATTTCATTTTGTTTGCATATTTTCCTGCTGATTCGACAGAAATTTTATTTTGTAAGCCCCTAGTTAAAATTTTAGTGAACGATATAAAAAATTCGATACTGTCGAATTTTCAACTTATATTTGATTTTTATGTTCAATATTTTCTTCCCTTTATTTTTGCATTTCTTTCCATTATTTGCAAGTGTATGTGTTTGATTTTATTCTTTTAATAAATCAATGCTTGTGAAAAAAAATATGAATTATTTAATTTGATTTATTGTTTTGGTTTTCTTTATTTGTGTATGTAAATTGTTATTAAACATTATTTTTTTGCGTTGTTATTTATTCACTGAAAAAAAAAGAAATGGTAAACATTTTATTAAAATTAATGCCAATCACATTATTGGGTGCTAAATAAATAAAAATTATTGGGATCATTGCATAAATGTGTGGGTGAATTTGTTTTATGAAGGGGAAAAAACAGAAAGAATAAAAAAGTATAACGACAAAAAAATTAAATTTAAAATTACACAGTGCTACACAGGAAAAATACTTTTGATGTGACATAGTATAGGTAGTTGGTTTTGTCGAGTAGATCACAAAAATGTCCATTAAACTTGCCAGACATTATCAAATTTTAGAGTTATTGTCAAAAAACGTTTTTGTGTAATTCAGAAACCTTTAAAGTTTAAACCAATTTTCAATTTTTTATCTGTTTTAGATAGAAGTAGTATAAGACTTTCCAAGTGTGTAAATTAGTCTATGCATTAAGACAGAAATGTATTAATTTTTTCATTAATATCTATTTTTTTATTGTTTGAAACTTTTTCGAGTTTTCCGACTTTTTTCTGCTATTTCATTCAACAACCTTCATATTAATAAATTTATTTTTAAAGGAAATTAATTTCTGAATACGCGGAAGTTTATCCTGAAAAAATCGGATCATTATTAACAGAGTTGTGATAATTTTCTAAAAAAGAAAACTATGTAACTGAAAATTGATGTTCGGATTAGAGATGGGCGCGTGAGTGATTTTGACTCACACTCACTCACACTCACTCACGCTCACGCTCACGACAGGAATTTTTAAATCACGCACACTCACTCACTAGCATATTTTTTTGCTCACACTCACTCACAATCACGTGAGTAAATTTAATATAACTCACACTCACGTGCTTCACTCACACTCACGTTGACTCACACTCACGAAATTCTTATTAATACAAAAAAAAAAATTCAAAAACTACAATTTCAAAAAATCTTTTAAAATTTTCAGCAAAATTTAAAGTTTAGCGAAATTTTAAATTTTTTGGCATTTTTTTTGGACTGAAATCTTAAGTTAACCCAAATTTTACAATTTATTGTTGCTTTTTTGCTACGGAAGGAAATATGAAGAGAAAATAAATCACGCAAAAAAAACGACTCACGTACACTCACTCACGCAAAAATCTTACTCACGCACACTCACTCACGCAATTTTTTCCATCACTCACACTCACTCACAATCACGTGAGTAAAATTGAATTCAGTCACACTCACGCGTGATCACGCGTGAATCACGCTCTAATCTGCTCATGTGCCTATCTCAGTTCATGTGCCCATCTCTAGTTCGGATTAAGGTTTTCGCGCACTGAATCAGAATCACGCCAATATGTCGAGGTATTACAAACAGAATGCGATTTTTAAGTTTTAAAATTTAAATCTCATTTTTGAAAATGTGTACTTTTTGATTTTTTTTTGAATTTTGTTTGTGTAAAACTTTTATCGATTCTACAAAATTTTTACCCAGTACAAATTTTTTGCCCAGTGGGCTAACGATTATGACTATTTTTAAAATTTTTTGAAAAAAAATACCCCATCTCCAATTTCAAAGGGGGTTCCCTCCCATACAAAATGACTTTTTTTAAAAATTTTCTTCAACCGCTCCAACTGCCCTAAGAGTGCCTTAGAGCAATCAAATGTATGATCGACCCACAATATTTTTTTAGTCAAAACATTTCTCTGAACACACCTACCCTCTATCTTTAACTCTTAAGGCCGTGCCCATACAATTTTTTTGTTTTATTTCATCAGCTTCTACCGGTTCAATGGTGCGTCAGTGAGGGGTGACGGAACAAACTAATACCTTATCTCCAATTTCTAAGGGGGCTCCCATACCAAATGACATTTTATAAAATTTACTCCAACTGCTCTAACTGCCCTAAGAGTGCCGTTAGACCAATCAAATATATGACCGACCCACAATTTTTTTTAGTCCAAACCCCATCTCCAGTTTCTAAGGGGGCTCATATGAGGCATTCCACACCAAATGTCCAGCGAAAAAAAACACGTGTACCATAAACTTCTGAATAGCTTGCATGGATAGCCCAATATGGAACTTAGAAAATTGCGTTTTCGGTTTTTCAATTTTTCAAAAACTGGGCTTAGGAGGCGTGGTCAAATATTGGAAAAATGGTCAAATTTGTGGCGAGTTGCCTTCATTAAATATTTATCACATTAAAACGAAATGCACCACAATCTTAAAAATTTACATTCTTATGTAGTTTTGTATGGGCTATCTAATAAAATTTTTTTCCAAGAAAAATTTTCAGAACCCGTTCTGAAATTTTCCATTTTTTAAAAAAGTCAATTTATCAAAAATCCGTCCACTTTTTTTTTCTTTTTTTTTAATTTTTTTTTTAAAGTTTAGATGTTTGTCCATCCACACAAAAAAAATCGGAAATGTATTTTTCGTTTTTTTCGAGAAAATCGCATTTGAATTTTAAATTTCATAACAATTTTGTAATTTGCTTGTATTTTCTTGTGTCAACAGAGCGTATGACGAATATTTATGCAATTAATATTACTCATTCGCAACTTTTAAACAAAGAAATACAAGCACATAACAAAATTGTTATGAAATTTAAAGTTCAAATGCGATTTTCTCGAAAAAAAAGATGAACGTGTTTCTGATTTTTTTTGTGTGGATGGACAAACATCTAAACTTTAAAAAAAATAAATAAAAAAGAAAAAATAAAGTGGCCGGATTTTTGATAAATTGACTTTTTTAAAAAATGGAAAATTTCAGAACGGGTTCTGAAAATTTTCCAAAACAAAAAATTTGAATCGATAGCCCATACAAAACTATATAAGAACGTAAATTTTTGACATTGTGGTGCATTCCGTATTTATGTGATAAATATTTAATCAAGGCAACTCGCCACAAATTTTACCATTTTTCCAATATTTGACCACGCCTCCTAAGCCCAGTTTTCGAAAATTTGAAAAACCAAAAACGCAATTTTCTTAGTTACATATAGGGCTATCCAAACAACCTATTCAGAAATTTACGGGACACATGTTTTTCTGTAGCGGGACATTTGGTGTGGAATGCCTCATATACAAAATGACTTTTTTTTTAAATTTGCTTCAACCGCTCCAACTGCCCTAAGAGTGCCCTTAGAGCAATCAAACAATTAAGGCGGTATCCATACAATTTTTTTTTATTTTTTTTAGATTTGTTTTATTTCATCAGCTTCTACCGGTCCTATGGTGCGTCCGAAAGCGGTCATTTGTTAGACCAACCCCCATTTAGTTTTACCCACCAACTTTTTTTAAAACATTCCTACGTCCAATCTACACTCAAAATAATTCTACAGTAAAGGGTTTAGTAAGTGATGTTGTACAAAAAACTACTAATTAGTTACTAATTTTAGTATCTTCAAAGTACTAAAATTAGTATTTTTTAACTGGTTTTGAATAATATTAGTAAAAAATTTTAGTATTGGTTACCAATTTCTGCACTAGGTCCTTTTGGACTAAAATTTAGTTAAATTTTTAGTATTAAATATCCCACGTTTTTTTTTTTGGGTGTACACTCCCTAAGTGGGTTCCCGTATAAATTACATTTTGATCAAATTTTATAAAAATTTAGGTATGTTTTAGAAAAATGTTGGAGGGTAAAAATAAATGGGGGTCGGTCTCACTAATGACCCCTCTCGGATGCACCATTGGACTGGTAGAAGCTGATTAAATAAAACAAATTTACAAATAATAATAAAAAATGTATGTATACCGCCTTAATAGTTAAAGATAGAGGGTAGGTTTGTTTGATGCTCTAAGGGCACTCTTAGGGCAGTTGGAGCGGTTGAAGCAAATTTTAAAAAAAGTCGTTTTGTATATGAGCCCCCTTAGAAACTGGAGATGGGGTTTGGACTAAAAAAATATTGTGGGTCGGTCGTATATTTGATTGTTCTAACGGCACTCTTAGGGCAGTTAGAGCGGTTGGAGCAAATTTTAAAAAATGACATTTGGTATGGGAGCCCCCTTAGAAATTGGAGATAGGGTATGAGTTTTTTCCGAAAAAATGTTTAGGCGTAAAAATTAATGGGAGTCGGTCTTGCAAATGACCCCTCTATGACGCACCATTGAAGCAGTATTAAGCAGTATTAAGATTGGAAAATTACAATAAAATTTTTTTAAAAAATGTAAAAAAAATAGTAATAAACGTTATCCCACGATCATACTGCGCAAAAATTTTTTGAATCGATAAAAGTTTTCCACAAAATAATTTTAAAAAACTCAAGGGTACACACATTTTCAAAAATGAGATTTAAAACTTAAAAATCCCATACTACTAGAACACTTTAAAGAATTTTTTAGGATTTTTTTTAAAGTAAGAAAAAAAAAATTAAAAAAAAAAAATTGGAATTTGGACCATTAGTTATAGGACCAAAAAAATATTAGTAAAAGTAATTTGAGTAAATGAACAAATTACCAATTTTTAAAAATTCCATATCTTTTGAACAAGTCGTCAAAAAAATCTGAAAATTTACCTTGGAAGAGGTTTCGAAGGCTACTAAAACTGTAAACAAATTGTAAAAATCTAAAAATTTTTTATTCAAAGTGTCCGATTTGACATGGAATGCATCCATACATTTTATACCTTTCTTCTATGCTTCGTTATAAATTTGATCATATCACCTTACTCGTACTCTTTTAAAGTTCAGTTTTTTTAGATGACTATTTCTGTTCTTTGTTTCAAAAATAACAACATAAAAAATAAAGACTTTCATTAGCATTAAATTTTTAAAGGCATTTATTTTTTTTTTTTCTGTAAAGTAAAAATAAGTGATTTTTCTTTAATTTTAATTAATTTGTGTACGTTATTATTTTTTTTAAATTGTTGACATTTTTTAAGGAGAAATCACTTGTTTTTACCTACTTGTGTGAGTTATTTTTTTGTAGAAAAAAAATTCTAGAAATTGTTTATAGAAATATAAAAACATGTTTGTATCAAGTGACTTTGGCACGATGGGTAGAGTGTCTGGCCGGAATGTAGTTGATTGTGTGATCGATTACCCAAAATTTTATTAAAAATTTTTAAAAAAATATTTCAATAGAAAATTGTAAAAAATAACCTACGAAATCATTAATTTTTAATGTTTTCGTAGGTTATTTTTTCGAATTTGTTGGTAAAAAAGAATGATGAAACCGTAATTTTTTAATGTTTAATGTTATTTATTTTACAAAATTTTGTCAACAGTAAAAAATAAATGTTGATGTTTGTTAAAACAAATGAATAATTACTGGGATGGTTTTCAATTGTTTATTTATTGGTTTTAAATGTGTTTTTCATTTGTTTTTGCCTACAAAATATTTTGAGTGTAGGGTATTATTTAGTCGGTCCTGACTAACTATAATTTTCTTACTTGTTTTCAATTAATTTTTTTTAATTTTTTATTATTTTTTTTTAAAAATTGAAAATTTTGATAACCTTGTCCCATTTTCAAGAATTTTCTTTAATATGGTTGTTTCCTTAAATCATTAAAGCACACACACAATTAAGTGTTATTTTTAATTATAATTTTCATTATTAAAACAAATATCTCAAAAACAAAAAAAAAAACATTAAATGTATTTTTAACAAAATATCAACTTTAATTGAACTTTTCCACTTTGTTAAACTTTTTTGGCAAGAAAAAGTTATTAAACAAATTATGCTCTAAGAATTTGGTTATACATCTAAGAAAATCTCTCTCTCATAAGTCAATGCCAAAATATGCCTAAAAGTATGTAAAGTATGTTTTAGGAAAATTAAATTTAAATTAAATTTAACTTTTTTGTGTGTGTGTGTGTTTTTGTTTTACGACCAGACCACAACGATGATGAGAAGAAATTATAATGCAAATAACCGCAAAATTGAATTTTCTAATGTTTGCCATACAACGAACAGCTATTATGGCAATTTATAAAAGAAATATGTATGTATAAAAAAAAAATGTTATCAATGGCCATGGTAACCAAGACTGTTAGCTAGCCAACAGACTGCTTCTACCATTCTCTAATTTAAATTTATATTTTTCTAAATTGCCTTGGCTCCATAAGATGTCACTAGACTTTTGATACATTTCTTTGCTTTTTTTGGAGTATTTATGCTTGACAAACATCAAACAAAAAAATAATATTAAAAATATTAAAAATATTACTTTAGTCTTTATTTACGTTTTTACAAACAATTATGTAGGAATTCATTTGTTTTCTTCTTGTTTTCATAATAATTTTTTAGCCCTCAACGTTACAAAAAGATATTTTTGTCTAAAAATAAAAGTTTTTCTTTTTCTTCTAATTTTTAATTATAGTAGGCTTTTCTTCGTTATTTAACTTACTTAGGGATTTTTCATTGATTATGTATTTAATGTTTCTGTTTGTTTGTTTTTTAAACAATTATTTTGTTTATTCGTTTAATTACAGAAATGGAAACAAAATTGGATTCACGGCAGGGACAATTTCCGGCCACATTTCCGGATACTTTTAAGAATTTTTTTGCCATGATGAATGAAGATGAAGATCATATGGATTTATTTTCCAATTTATTGGAAGATAAGGTGAGTTTAAAAATAGCATAGCAATAGAAAAATTTAAACATTCGATTAGAGTTTTATTCTAGTTCGAGGCCCAAAAATATTTCTATATATGATATTGTCATAATAGAGTATTTTTAATTTATTGCTTTAAAAAAGTTACTCATCTCATAGTATATCTGTACTGATCAGTTTCATCCCCACTAAAGGAATCATCAGCAGACTTTAGAGAATCATCGTTGGTCAATCAAACATCAAACCAGACATAATATTTGATATATTTCACAAGTTATATGAGAAATATTATTATGAAGGTCCGAAATCTGTTTTATAATAATATTCATAATAATATTTCTCATATAACTTGTGAAATATATCAAATATTATGTCTGGTTTGATGTTTGATTGACCAACGATGATTCTCTAAAGTCTGCTGATGATTCCTTTAGTGGGGATGAAACTGATCAGTACAGATATACTATGAGATGAGTAACTTTTTTAAAGCAATAAATTAAAAATACTCTATTATGACAATATCATATATAGAAATATTTTTGGGCCTCGAACTAGAATAAAACTCTAATCGAATATATATACATATATAAAGGCCGAATAAATACATTTTATTTTTATGTACCTTTTGGTACTAAAAATAAAAAAAACAACATTTGAAAAATTTAAACTTTAAAAATTTTTATTATGAGCTCCTAAAAATATGCTTTAATTTTTTATTTAGATGTTCCATTTAATTTAAGGACATTATAGTGGGATTTTTTTGAACTTTTGATGTCCGAAAAATAATTTTATTCTACTACACCATTTTCATTTGTATTTAAACATTTTCTTAATGTATTTTAACATTGTCCAAATATAATTTAAAATTTTCCAAATATATTTTAGAATTGTCCAAATGAATTTTAAAATTGTCGAAATATATTTTAAAATTGTCGAAATATATTTTAAAATTATTCAAATGAATATTAAAATTGTCCGAATGCATTTTAAAATTGTCTAAATGCATGTTAAAACTGTCCAAATATATTTTAAAGTTGTCCAAATTAATTTTAAAATTCTCCAAATGTATTTTAAAATTGTCCAAATATATTTTAAAATTGTCCAAATCTATTTTAAAATTGTCCAAGTGTAGTTTAAAGTTTTCCGAATATATTTTAAAAATTTTCAAATTTATTTTAAAATTGTCCAAATGAATTTTAAAAATTTCAAAATGTATTTTGAAATTGTCCAAATATATTATAAAATTGTTCAAATTAATTTTTAAATTGTCCAAATTAATTTTAAAATTATTTAAATTCATCTTAAAATTGTCCAAATATATTTTAAAATTGTCCAAATTAATTTTAAAATTGTCCAAATGGATTTTAAAATTGTCCAAATGCATTTTAAAATTGTCTAAATGAATTTTAAAATTGTTCATATATATTTTAAAATTGTCCAAATTAATTTTAAAATTGTCCAAAAGTATTTTAAATTTATCTAAATGAATTTTAAAATTGTCTAAATGTATTTAAAAATTGTTCGAATATATTTTAAAATTGTCCAAACGAATATTAAAATTGTCCAAATGCGTTTTAAAATTGTCTAAATGCATCTTAAAATTGTCCAAATATATTTTAAAATTGTCCAAATTAATTTTAAAATTGTCAAAATGTAATTTTAAATTGTCCAAATGGATTTTAAAATTGTCCAAATGCATTTTAAAATTGTCCAAATTAATTTTAAAATTGATCAAATGTATTTTAAAACTGTCCAAATATACTTGTAAGTTTTCCAAATGTATTTTAAAATTGTCCAAATATATTTTAAAATTGTCCAAATTAATTTTAAAATTGTCCAAATGTATTTTAAAATTGTCAAATTGTATTTTAAAATTGTCTAAATATATTTTAAAATTGTCCAAATATATTTTAAAATTGTCCAAAATAATTTTAAAATTGTCCAAATTAATTTTAAAATTGTCCAAATTAATTTTAAAATTGTCCAAATAAATTTTAAAATTCTCCAAATATATTTTAAAATTGTCCAAATATATTTTAAAATTGTACAAATATATTTTAATATTGTCTAAATATATTTTAAAATTGTTCAAATGAATATTAAAATTGTCCAAATGCATTTTAAAATTGTCTAACTGCATGTTAAAATTGTCCAAATACATTTTAAAATTGTCCAAATTAATTTTAAAGTTGTCCAAATGTATTTTAAAATTGTCAAAATATATTTTAAAATTGTCCAAATGAATTTTAAAATTGTCCAAATGTATTTGAAAATTGTCCAAATATATTTTAAAATTGTTCAAATATATTTTAAAATTGTCCAAATGTATTTAAAATTGTTAAAATGAATATTAAAAATGCTTTTTAGAATTGTCCAAATATATTTTAAAATTGTCCAAATGTATTTTAAAATTGTCCAAATGTAGATTAAAATTTTCCGAATGTATTTTAAAAATTTGCAAATGTATTTTAAAATTTTCCAATTGTATTTTAAAAATTTCTTAATGTATTTTAAAATTGTCCAAATATATTTTAAAATTGTCCAAATTAATTTAAAATTATTCAAATGTATTTTAAAATTGTCCAAATATATTTTAAAATTGTCCAAATATATTTTTAAATTGTCCAAATTAATTTTAAAATTATTCAAATGAATTTTAAAATTGGCCAAATATATTTTAAAATTGTCCAATTGTACTTTAAAAATTTCCAAATGTATTTTAAAATTGTCCAAATATATTTTAAAATTGTCCAAATTAATTTTAAAGCTGTTCAAATGTATTTTAAAATTGTCCAAAACTTTAAAACACAATTGGAAAAAGTGTAGACCTAAAAATTATGTGGTACAAATTTAAGGACAATAGGATCAAATTAACCCTTGGAGACCGGCGATCAAAGTTTAAAAATTTTTGAAAAAAAACTACAGTCAAACTCGGTTATAACGAACTCGGTTATAACGAATTCGCGGTTATAACGAACTAATTCTAAAGTCCTGACGTTTTGGCAACAATTTTCACACAAAATACTTCTTTTATACCGAACTCGGTTATAACGAATCCTCGGTTAAAACGAACTACTTATTATGGTCCCAAGAACACAATTTCATGTGTATTTACCGTTTTATAACGAACTGTCATAAATATTTTTAAATTTGTGGCAATCATGTTTATCAAACTCACTCAAAAGATTGGAAATTTTTGGTTTATATTATAATTTTGATAAAATTAATTTATATTTTCAATGGTTTCTTCTCAATAAGTAGTTCATTGCCGAAAAAAACATCAAATAAAACAAAATTGGATCTATTTTTTTTTGGAAATAAAACTACTTATGTTGATAAAAAATATACCGCACTTATAGCGAACTTCGCTTATAACGAACTATTTTTACCGGTCCCTCGGAAAGTCGTTATAACCGAGTTTGACTGTATAACAAAAAAAAATAACATTTTTGATTAAAAATATTTTATTTTGTGTAATTTTGCAATCACAAGGCCAAAACTGCCTGAAAGAGCATTCCAATGCTTTTGCGATGTACTAAAGAGTTCTTAACTATTGTCCTGGCTACAATTTTTGTTTAGTATTGGATCGAAAATCTCAACGATTTGGCTGTTATAGTCCAAAATATCCAAACAAAACGTGACAAAAAGTGGTGAATTTTCTACATTTTCGAATATTTGACCATGAAAACGAAGTTTTTTCTTAGGCATATGTTCAGAGCATGGACGTATTCAGGGGGGGGGCCCAGGGGGCCCGGGCCCCCCCCTTTTGGATTGAAAAATTTTAAAAAATGAATTCACTTCAACACATAATACAAGTAACAAACATAAATTTTTTAGTATTGCAAATATTTTGGTTTTTGAAGAAAATTTGTAATATCTTTTTATAAAAACTCTTGATTTTATTAAATTTTCGTTTTTAAAAAGTTATTTATATCGAAATATCTGTAAAATATGTATCGAAAACACATTATATTGGGTTTATTTAATGAAATTTATGCATCAGGATCATGAAAACAGTTTTCTGTACAAAGTTTCAAACTCTGAGGTTCTAAGAGCCTTTTTCTTTATTAAAAGTCTCAGGTTCTGAGATATTATTTCCAAACAAAATTCTCAGATTTTGAAAATTTTTTTCTAAAGAAACATTTTCATATAAAATTTTTAATTTAGCACTTTTTTTTTAAAAATCAGGTTTGAATTAAAAAACTGCAGTTTTAAATATTAAAAAACGACTTAGGACAATATTTAAACTTGAAAAAAATCTATTATTTTTTTAAAATATTGCGCCAGTGCAATATTATATAACAGTAGAACCGTAAAAATCGCTAAGGAATTACAAATTTTTTCAAGTCTTAATATCCCAGTCGGCAAAAAAAATCACACCTGACATACTGATGACTCTCCCTTTATAAAATTGCTGACATCTTCATACAATTTTTCAAAATGTCATCAATGACATGTCAGCAGTTGGTCAGCGGTTGCTTAAACGAATCGTTCACTCAGAAAATTATTTCAGTTACTACATGACGGTCATTTGTGTAGTAAGTAGTAGTTGTTGTTTTCAACTACAATTTCAGTTGTTTTTGCATGAAAAATCTCAAACGACTGTTTTTTGTAGTCGTTTTAAAAAACAAATACAAAAAATTACTACATTGTAGTAACAGTTGTTTTATGTAGTTGTTTTTAGTCTATAAATAACTTATAATTTTCTAGAAATTTTTAGAAAAACGGATGTGCAGGAATTATTTCCAAATAATTTTAACCATTTTTGACGTGAAGAATTTTTTTTTGTTAATAAAAAAATTCAGACAATTTGAGTCACAGTAAAAACAACTGTAATTTGAAGTAGTTTTTACAGTTTTTTGTAGTTGTTAATCAATAGTTAAAAACAACAACAAATTTTGGTTGATTTTATCGTAAAATGTAGTGGACGCCTAAACAACAACAAATGTAGTAGTTTTAACTGTCTTTTGTAGTGGATTCTACCGTCATAATTTTTACACTCAAAATATTTTGTAGGCAAAAACAAAAGAAAAACACACTTAAAACCAGTGAATAAACAATTGAAAACCATCCCAGTAATTATTCATTTGTTTTAAAAACATCAACATTTATTTTTTACTGTTGGCAAAATTTTCTAAAATAAATAACGCTAAACATTAAAAAATTACGGTTTTTTCATTCTTTTTTACCAACAAATTCGAAAAAAATAACCTACGAAAACATTAAAAATTAATGATAGTTCTGTTATTTTTACCAACAAATTCAAAAAAAATAACCTACCAAAACATTAAAAATTAATGATTTCGTAGGTTATTTTATACAATTTTCTATTGAAATATTTTTTTAAAATTTTTTAATAAAATTTTGGGGAATCGATCCCGCAATCAACTACATTCTGGCCAGACACTCTACCCATCGTGCCAAAGCCACTTGATACAAATATGTTTTTATATTTCTATAAATAATTTTTTGAATTTTTTTTCTACAAACAAATAACTGACTTGTGTAGGTAAAAACTAATGATATATCATTAAAAAATACCAACAATTTAAAAAAAAGTTACTTACACAAATCATTAAAAATTTAAAGAATAATCAGTAGTTTTTACTTACAGAACAAAAATAAATGACTTTATAAATTAAATGTTAGTGAAAGTCTTTATTTTTTAGTGTGTTATTTTTGAAACAAAGGACTGATGTAGTCATTAATAAAAACTGAACATCAAACAAATGTTTTTCTTTTAAAAACGACTAAACGGAAAACTTTTTAAATAAACTACAAACAGTTAATGACATAATTTTTTGAGTGTAGAGTGTTAGTAGCCACCGATACTGGTGGACACTGCTCACCAACTGCTGACATGTCATTGATGACATTTTGAAAAATTGTATGAAGATGTCTGCGATTTCATAAAGGGAGAGTCAGCAGTATGTCAGGTGTGCTTTTATTTTGCCAACTGGGATCTTGATAACGAAATGTTATACAAAAATTTGGATGGCTGATTTGGAAGGTCAGGTCCTTTATTATGGCTCTTACGTGAGAATACGTAGCAATAATGACTAAATAAGACTTTTTTTTAATTTTCAAACGTGAATATCTCGAAAATGGAACGCGTTTACGAATACGTAACAGTAGAACCATAAACATGCCTAAATTAGCGTTATTGAATTTTCAAACGCAAATATCGGAAATATGTTAAACCATTAAAATATATGGTAATATAATTTGGAATCAGGAAAGCTAAATCAATCTTGTTCATATAATTTGATTTTTTTTCTCAGAATATTTTCTATAGCAAACTTCTCAGATTTTGATAAATTTTTTTCAATAAAAAATCTCAGATTCTGAGGAAGTTTTTACTATAGGAGAATTTTCCAATTCTAAGACATTTTTTTATAAAAAAAAATTCTCAAATGCAAAAAAAAACTTACACTTATGAGAGAAGTTTTTGGTAATGACCAAGATTTTTGCGTAATTTAACTAAGTTTTTGGTAAATTAACCATTTTTTGCGTAATTTAACCAAGTTTTTGGTGAGTTTTATTTATTAAACAAAAATTTGGCTAATATGTGTGTTAGGGTTTTTTGCGGACAGATTCTGAGATGTTTTAAATTTTTACGAGATATTCTTTCTCTGGACAAATTCACTTTTTTTTTTTTTGTACGGGGGGGGGGGTAGTCCTAGAACATAATATTATAATTAACAAAAAAAAATTGGAGTTGGGCCCCCCCCTTTTCACAATCCTGGATACGTCGCTGGTTCAGAGAAATTGTAGCCCGAGACAATAACTACAACTTTTTTTTTGAAAATAAATCACAATTTCAAATAGTTTACGAAATATGAGCCCAAGAAAATTTGCAAATTTTCCAAAAAAATAAAGTCTGAGAAAAAACTGCAAGTCAAAAATTGGAGGCTCGATTTTCACCGTAGACGTATGGTCCAGTGGACTTTTTTGCTCAGTACTATCCCAAGAATCAGAAACGCGAAGCGCCCATTAAGATGTTCAAATTGCCCCACCCAAGTGGAATTACTTCTCTTATAAGAGAAAAAGTAGAGTTAACAAATGTACTTGTTACGTTTATTCATTATGGGGACAATAAATGACCTCGAACTATAATAAACACATTTTCATTGTTTTACTTAAATTCTTGTTTGAAAAGGGTAGCTAAGAATGTTAAACTTTTAAAGCAAAAATTATAGAAAACAAATCATATATCCCAGCAAAACTTTTCGTAGTCATTCAAAAATAACTAGTTCTAGAAGTACTTCAAAGCTTGTCACGATAGGTTCTGAAAGAGCATCCTGGAACTAGTGATGTCACAACTAGTTCTAGAAGTTATCCAAAAGGGTAATATTTTGATTCCAAAGAGCTTTTTTGGAGTAGTTTGGGAACTAGTGATTTGGAACTAGTCGTACATGACTTCTGCACCACTTCCATGAAACAAATACTGGTTCTCAAATAACATCTTAGAAGCTGTTTCAAAAACTTATAATTTTTTACACAAAAGAAAAAAAATATATATTTGATTACGCATTTCTCTGTTGCATCTTCTATTTGGAAAAAGTCAAACCTTTTGAAATATGTACAGAGGGGCTAAAAATATTATAAGTATTGGGTAATTTGTTTGGTATTATTTAGTATTGGGGCATTAGTGCAAATTTACTGGCCCTTTGTTCCAACTAGGAATCCCAGGAATTTATATATATTAGTGCAAATAGGTTTTTATAGATCCATTCAATTACCTTACTACAATCTGCAATAAACTACTTTATCTACTACAGCTGGAATTTTTTATTACAAAAAGTAAACAAAACTTTCCAATTGTAGCAAAAATAGTAAGCAATTTGAGTAATCCAACTAAGCATATAATCGTATATTTTTTCGTCCCTACAATATTTTTTTTTTTCAAAATCCCTTATTCTCCGTTCTAGATAATTTCCAATTGCATTAATGACTAAAAAAAAAAAAACAAAAAATACTACTTATTTTGTTCAGTAAAGTGCTGATATTGCGTTATATTTTCAACAAAAAATAATTCAAAAATGTTTTTTTTTTTTTTTTGCAAAAAAAAATGTACAAAATGTTCCTAGACTGCTTCCCTAGAACGAGTTCTGATGGTGACAATTTCAAACAAAAATCATGGGTTAAAGAATGGGATAAAGAATTGGTTCTAGAATGACTTAAAGAACCGTTCCATACATGGGTTCCTAGACTACTTTCCTAGAACTAGTTCTGATGGTGACAATTTCAAACAAAAATCATGACTCTGAGAACGAGATACAGAACTAGTGCCACAATAGCTTCTTGGAAGTAGTTCCTGTCGTGACAATTTCAAAGAAAAATCATGGGTTAAAGAATGGGATAAGAACTGGTTCTAGAAGTAGTGATGGAACCGTTCCATAGGAGGGGTGATTGTTCCTAGACTACTTCCCTAGAACTAGTTCTGAGGGTGACAATTTCAAACAAAAATCATGACTCTGAGAACGAGATAGAGAACTAGTCAACCAAAAAAGAAGTACTCCAGCACTAGTTCTGGAAGTCATGCAAGTTTTGCTGGGATTATGGTTTTAAATTTTATGCCTTAACATATTTTTTATAATTTATATAAAAAAAAATAAAAAAAAAAATCAGCTGAAATTTGTTAAAAGTTATTACATACCTTAAGGTTAAAAACTTGTCAAAAACATTAAATTACATCAAACCCTGTGTTTTTAATTTATTTTTTTTGTGGTTTTATTAAGTTCTCATCTAGAAAGTGTGCTTTAAAAAATGTAGTAAGTTATAAAAATCAAAACTTTTCAGAAAA
Organism: Pegoplata infirma; assembly: GCA_963921195.1. Classification (NCBI taxonomy): domain Eukaryota; kingdom Metazoa; phylum Arthropoda; class Insecta; order Diptera; family Anthomyiidae; genus Pegoplata; species Pegoplata infirma. Next base: position 26,123,034 of record OY992540.1, on the reverse strand, counting down.
ACCGTAAAGGCGCTAGTTTACGCTGTATACAATGATGTTATTGTTCGCACCTTAAGATATGTGTTAAAATTTTTAGGAAAAGAAATATAAAGAATTTACATGTGGTACAAAAATATTCTATAAGGCTGTACGGAATAAATGTTAAAAAAAGTTTATTTTTAATTTTTTAAATAATTTTTGGAAATTACTAAAAAGGTGATTTTATGATAAAAAATGCCTGCGAATTTTGTACTCTTGCCCAAAACATTAAATCATGATAATGTTTTGCGGAAGATTTGGGTGTACTTGCCAAAGCAAAGTTTTTTTAGAAAAAATAATGTTATATTACTTTGCTATTCCATTTAAAACGAATTAAAATATAAGTCGAGGACCGCATTAAAAAACCAAAAGATCTGTACATTTCGGAAGTGAGTGCAAAAGTAAGTGCAAAAAAGTGTTTTTACATTTTGGCGAGTATAAAGATTCGGCACTAAAGATTATAACACGCTCACTTGCTTTATGTACATTTGATAAACAAATGGAAAGTTTTTATGCGATAAGCTTAGACTTGGTAAAAATGTAGTTTTGGTGAAAAATGATTTTTTTTTCACGAAAAACAAAATTATATTAAAAAAAATTTAATGAACCCAAAATTTTTGGTGAAAAAAAATTTTGATGATAAAAAGTTTTTGATGAATTTTTTGGATGAAAAGAAAAATTTTTTGATGAAAAAAAAAAAAATATGAAAAAAAAGTTTTTTTTGGTGAGAAAAAAATGGTAATAAAAAATTTGATAAAAAAATTTGATGAAAAAAATTGATAAAAAAATATGATAAAAAAAATTTATGAAAAAAAAAAATTTTGATGAAAAAAAAAACATTTGATGAAAAAAAAAAAATTAATGAAAAAAAATTTTTAAAAAAAAAAATTTGATGAAAAAAAAAAATTTTATAAAAAAAACAAAATTATGAAAAAAAAGTTTGACGAAAAAAAAAATATTATAAAATAAAAAAAATTTTATGAAAAAAAAATTTGATAAAAAATTTTGATGAAAAAAAAAAAATTTATCAAAAAAAAAAAATTAAAAAAAAAAATTGAAAAAAAAAAATTATGAAAAAAAAAGTATGAAAAAAAAGTTTGATGAAAAAAAAAAAATTATGAAAAAAAAAAAATTTTTTGAAAAAAAAAAAAAAATTTGATGAAAAAAAAAAATTATAAAAAAAAAATTTAATGGAAAAAAAATTGATGAAAAAAAAAAAAAAAATTTAATAAAAAATTTTTTTTTTTGTTGAAAAATAATTGTTAGTACCAGTTTACAGAAGACGAACGATACACACGAACGAAAATTTTACATGTATTTTGTTGTTGTTACAATAACAAAACACATGCAAAATTTTCGTTCGTGTGTATCGTTCGCCTTCTGTAAACTGGCACTTACTTTTTATTCACCAACAGGTGAAAAACGGTTTTATTCATCACGAGGTGAATTATTATCCAAGTTACAAACCCAAGTTATTAAAATTTTTGGTTTTAAGAAAATAAATAGTAATTCTTGTTTTCTTTTTCGTTAATTGGGACCTTATATAGTCAAACTGAGGTGGCATCCTGCAACTTTTTTAAAATTAGACACCAGCCTAAAAACATTATCATATTAAAAAAAATTGTTGTTACAATTTTTTTCTTAAGAATTTTTTTCTTTAAAAATATTTTTTTTATGATTAATTTTATATTTACTTAAATAATAATTCGTAGTTTTACTAATGTTTTACAATTAAAGGCTGGAGTAAAATTTTGTGTGAGAAAACTAAGTGAGTGAAAACCATAAAAAAATGTAAAAGTGTATTTTTCTACTATGTTTACTACAATCAAGTAAATTATATAAAATTTCAGTAACAGTTACACGTGGCTCACCAAAAATTGTAATTAATGAACATTTTCATTAAATTCAATTTAAGGTTGCAGTTTTCTTTTACTTACCTGCTGATATTCCACATTTAATCAATGAATGCTTTCATTAATTTCATGAAAAATTTCATAAAAGGTTTTACACAACTTCTACGAATATTTTCATTATTTCTTTGTAAGTTTTCAATGAAAGGAACTTTAATAACAACAGTTTCATTGATCAAATGAAACCTGTCTTCGGTTGAAAAAGTGAGTTAGTTTTCATTAAACTTATGTCAATTTTCATTACTTTGAAGAATCATCGTTCTAGAGGTATGCCCTCAAGAAATTCAAAAATTCATGATTTCAGGGCATGCTATTGACTAGCCACAACATTATTTAAAAAAAAAAATGTTTACACTCAAAAAAAAAAATTTACACTCGAAAAAAATACACTAAAAAAAATCTTCATTCAAAATATTATTTTTTTTTTCACAGAAATTTACACTCTTAATTTTTTGGTCCAAATTGTGGAGGTTATTCTATGTTTCGGTTAAATCTGATTTAAATATTTTACTTGTCGTTTTTTTCGTTAAATTCTTGATGCATAAAATGCATTTAAATTCACAGAGTTTTTTCTTTAAAATGGCGGAGGCATTTAATAAGATTTAACTTATGAATTCTTTAATTATAATTTAATTAAATACACAATACCTGTCCTTTGCAGACAATTTTTAAATTAATAAAACAATTTTCCTAGAAAACTTTATCACAAAATGAAAATTTTTTCAGTTAAACTTTTTTTAAAAGAAAAAATACACGTTTTAAGTTCATTACCTGCAATCTACTAACAAACACATAAATCAAGTAATATTTTCGACAATGATATAAAGCCACATAAATATTTTAGAGTTAGGTAGAATGACTGTGTAATACACAGTATGAAGTATATGGATGTTAGAGAGTGTTACTGTACTGCAGACATCTGTCAACTGATTTAACAGAATAAAATTTCATTACAAACTTTAACAATGAGCAAAATTTTGCACAGAATAAAATAAAATTTCTGTCGTATATTTTACGTGGAATTGAAAATAACTGATGTATATTAAATTGAGCAAGCACACAAACATACAACGGCAGACAGATAAAAAGATTTACTAGGCTTCACAATAATTTTTAATATGAATTTAAATAAAGGTAAATAAACTGAACAATGATAATAAATGTTATAAATAAAATTGCATTAAAGAGAATATGCAGCTGTAGAAGATATTAGCTTACCATAAAGTATATTTATATGTTTAAATCCTTAAAGTATGCTATAATTTTTAAAAACTTGTAAACCTTTAAAGTATGCTTTAATTTTTTTTTGGAAAAATGTAATAAAAACCTGATTTTTGCTGCAGATCTTAAAACAGATTTAAAAAAAGAATATAAATATAATTTTTGCTTCATTGTTATACAGTTTTCTTGTATTTGAAATAAATATTGGAAAAATTTTATAAAATTCTTTCAAAATGTTTTCTTAACCTTTATTGTTATACCCTTCACTGTGGTTATAGAGGGTATATATAAGTTTGTCATTCCGCATGTAACACATCGAAAGATTTTTCTAGGAACCTAGTTCAGAAGTCAGCAATTATACCCTACTACCCACGACCACCAATCCGAAAATTTTCAAACTGCTGCCATTTCGCATGCTTGCATTTTCGGGGATGGTCATAGTGGACATTTGTTAATGAAATAATCCAAGAAATGCAATGGTGAAATTCGGTCCTCCGTGAATGAATCACCCTCTATTCTCTATGGGATATTTCGATGCGTTACACACGGAATGACAAAGTGGTTTTCGAGATATCGCCATTTGAAATTTGTCAAAAAATTTCGAAAAAGTTCCTACTTTCGCTAAATTTAAGAAAAAAATCTGAAAATTTCTTTCCCAAGATGCTTTCATTAAGCTTGAGACAATCTTTTATTAAAATTAAATTTGAGCTAAATCCGATCATTTTCCAGCCAAAAGTCACTTTTTGTATTTCGCAAAAAAATCAATTGATATTGATTCAGCAACGAAAATGAAGCCTCGTTACAATTTTTTATTCAAATCGTTCTACTTGAAAAAGTTTCCGCCGCCATACTGAATTCGCCATTTTGAATTTTGTAATTTTTAAACATTGAATTCGGAGTTACCGGCCTTAAAACCTTCCAGACACATTGTTTTTTTTTTTTTAAATTGGAACACTTTTACAAACTTTTGACGACTTATTGGATTCTCCATTTTTAATTTTGTACTTTGATCTCATTTAATTGTTGACCCCGAAAACTTAAATAATACAACTTCAAAAATTTTTATTCGAATTCTACAATTTATTAAAGTTATAGCCACCCTAGTAAAAATGAAACTAATCCAATTATATTCCAGAAATGGTGGATACAATTATATATAATGTTATCCAATTGTATCTTATTAGATAAAATCAGACGGAATTATATAAGAAATTATCCGAAAATTGTCTCTGTCAAACTGAATTATTTGGGATAAAATTTATACAGTTAAATACAATTTGATACTTTTATATATGATCGGATATATTTATATATGGCTTCACATAACACCATATATAATGAAAATTTTATATCAAGCATTACATATAATAATATGTACTATATATGGTGTTATATGGGGTAAAATGGGGAAATATCGAAGTATATATAATATTGCACAATAAGATCAAATTATATTTAATTGTATCAATTTGATCCCAATTTAAATTAAATTTCGGATAATTTTGTATCACATTGTGTCCGTCTGGATATAATGAGATGCAATTGGATAACATTTAACATTATTGTATCCACCATTTTTCGGATATAATTGGATAAGTTTCATTTTTACTCGGGCATTTTAAATTTTTACGCATCGAATTTGGATGCAGCGGCTCTGAGACCTTATAGATACAAATTTTCTTTTTGATCGCACCACTTTTAAAAAATTTCGATGCCATATTAGATCCGCCATTTTGAATTTTGTATTTTAAGCTCAGTTTCGAAATCGTTGACACCGAAAACTATAAGATACCAATTTATGGCACGCTACTACAAGTGGAAAGACTTTTGGCCGGAAAATGCCTTCTGTAACCCAGTGTGCAGTGGCGTCCTCGATCAAAGTTTTTGATTTTTGGAAAATTTACAAAATTTTTGATTTTTGAAAAATTAAAAATAATAAAAATACAAGTAAGAAACTTAAAGTCGGTCAGCACCGACCATATAATACCCTACACCAGTGTTTCCCGGAAAATGGGTCCCAAGTTCAAACATGGACAGATTGGATCTATCGTTTGCGTAATATTTAATAAGTGTAAAAAACATTTACAAACCAAATTATTATTTATTGCAAATAAACCGCTTTAAATGAATATCGGGTGAAATTTAGGTATGGGGCCTAAGTCCAAAAATGGTCCGATTATAATCAGATTTGCTTAGGTTTTTAAAGTATGCGTTTAACACACACAAATTTAATAAAATATTTTTTATTCAAATTCTGATTAATTTTTATTAAAAATTAAAAATTCTTTTATTCGACCTTTAAAATATTATATTTTGAGGATGTTTATTCTGGCTCGAGGTCATTATTTTCTTTACTAATTAAAAACCATGATATTCTCATAGCATAATTTTCAAGAAAATTATTTTTTGTTTTAAATTTATTTATGTTGGTCATTTTTGCAAGACTTAATCGACACGTGTTTCGGAATTTGTCAGATTCCATTGTCAAGATTATTTAGCAAAAATAGAAACGATTTACTACAAAGTAGCAAACGAGTCTAATGAAAAATCGTTTGTGCACAAACAAAAGTATTAATACATATTCGACTCTATCCTTTCTAATTCCAATGTGAATTAGAAAGACGAAGAAATTGTACTATACTAGTAAAGCAACGATTGCCAATAACCAACAAAAATATTTAAAACATTTTACATATGATAGTCCATTGGACTACAACAATATGTTTTTTGTTGTTGTGAATGAAATTATACCATATTAGGGCTTTACATCACTATGGCGTGCCAACCGTTGCTTTACTAATATAGTACAATTTCTTCGTCTTTCTAATTCACATTGATGAAATCTTTTTGACGTGCTGAGTCCAAATATGACCTTTGAACTGGCGTCTCGCTATTAGTTTTCGAGATATCTGCACGTAAATATGTGAAAATTGCTAAAATACTATTGCTGTGTTATTTTTGAAAATTTAGGTGCATATATCTTGAAAAGTAATAGCGATAGGCCAGTTCAAAGGTCATATTTGGACTCAGCACGTCAAAAACATTCAGAAAAATGAACTTTGGTACCAGAATTTCAAAGACAAAAAAAAAATATTTTTTTTTTTAAGGGAAATTACACCGCTTTTTCTTTCCTGTCACAACGTTTCTATTAATATAAAAAGTTCCAATGAAGTCTCCATCCTGAAAATTTAAACTTAAGTAGTATAGATGATTCTTAATCACATATATTTTTTTTCCAAAATTTTAAAAATATCGTTTTTTGAGATATAGCTCTCCAAAAATTAAGGTTAAAACCAATGACCTTTGACCTTTTTCAAAAAAAATCTTGGGGTATGCCATTTTAAAGGCTGTCTTATTATCTATTATTTGCGACCTGACTGAGACGTGTATTGTAATTACTTTTCGAGTTATCTTTATTTATCTCAGAAAACTTTTGTCAAATATATACGATTTTGCCAATTTTCAAGACCCCATATCTCGAATACTGGAATGACCAGAAGCCTGAAAAATTGGCAAAATCTCTTTTTTGTTAAAGTAAACATCAGTACTTAATTTCATTAAATTTTGAGGGGGTGCGGTCAACTCCTCGGTTGAATTGATGTGTTTTAGCTCTATACCCTTTACCACAGAGTGGTGTAGGGTAGAGATGGGCGCGTGAGTGATTTTTGACTCACACTCACTCACGCTCACGACAGGAATTTTTGAATCACGCACATTTACTCACGAGCATATTTTTTCTACTCACACTCACTCACAATCACGTGAGTAAATTTAAGACACCTCACGCCCACGTGCACTCACGCAAGCTTCACTCACACTCATTCAGTTCAGCGAAATTTTAATTTTTTTTTCGGGACGAAATCTTAAGTTAAGCCAAATTTTACAATTTTTTTGTTGCTTTTTTTGGTATGAAAGGAAATATGAAAAGAAAATTAATCACGCAAACTCACGCAAGAAAATCGACTCACGCACACTCACTCATGCAAAAATCTTACTCACGCACACTCACTCACGCAATTTTTTTCTCCACTCACACTCACACGCACTCACAATCACGTAAGTAAAATTGAATTCAGTCACACTCACGCGAGAATCATATGAATCACGCTCTAATCTGCTCATGTGCCCATCTCTAGTGTAGGGTATAAAAAATACCGTCAATACATTTCTTTAATTTTAAATGAAAGTTTGTCTCAAACTCTCTGAAAGGGTCAAGGAAAAAATATGTAGATATTTTTTTAGTTTCTTGAACAATTCCCTTTTTAAAGGTTAGTAAATTTTTTAACGTGAAAAAATTAACAATATTGATTTGAAATATTTTATTTCAAGTAAAAAACGTATTTTTTGGAATTTAAGGTGAAACCAATCTGAAATTCACGGTTTTGCTAATAATTTTAAACCACACGACCGATTTGGCTGGAATTCAATACGAACAAGACCAAACAGCTTTTATTGTTAAAAAAATTTTGAGTGACAAAAAGATTTTGTACACTATTTTTGTTACTTACTATTGGTAAACAAGTTTTAGAGCATTGGTAACTTACTAATGCTTTTTAAACTGATTTTCAATTGTTTAAAGGTGAAACCAATCTGAACTTCAGGGATTTGCTTATAACTTTTAAACTACTGCACCGATTTTGCTGAAATGCAATACCACCCAGACTGGGGGAACGAAAAAGATATATGCCAAGATTCAACAGCCTTAGAATTGTCTTTCGAAACTTTGCGTGTTTTTTACCTCGAAAATTCGCGAAAAACCCTTGCCGAAATTCACACTTTTGCCTTTAACTTTTTAACCACTGGACCTATTTCACTGGGTAACAATACCAACCTGACCTGGTAAATGGCCAACATATATGCCAAACTTCAGGAGCCTCCGTAAAGTCTTTCAAAAGTTAGCGTGTTTTCAACAGACTAACGGGCGGACGGACATCGCGAGATTGCCTTTAAATCGATCGAGGATCACGAATATATACTTGATGGGTCCTAGACCAATATTTTTAGGTGTTAAAAACGGAATGACAAACTTATATATACCCTTATTATATATACCCTTTATCAAGATCCCCGATCGATTTAAAGTCGATCTAACGATGTCCGTCTGTCTGTCTGTCCGTCTGTAGAAAACACGCTAACTTTCGAAAGGCTTTACTGGGACTTCTGAAGCTTAGCAATTATGTTTGTAATTTACCTAATCTCGTTTGTATTGAATTTCAGCAAAATCGGTCCAGTGGGTCAAAAGTTATAAGAAAATCCCAGAATTGCAGATTTCTTTCACCTTAAAACAGTTGAAAAACAGTTTAAAAAGCACTAGTAAGTTACCAATGCTTTTCCAACTTGTTTACCAATGGTAAGTCACAAAAATAATTAACAACATCTTTTTGTCACTCGAAAATTTTTTATACTAAAAAAATAGTGACACACTCGAAAAAAATGTACACTCAAAAAAAATTTTACACTAAAAAAAAAATTTTTTTTTTAACAAAAATTACCTTAAAAAGTTTTTACTCAAAATAAAATATTTCTAATCAAAATTGTTAATTTTTTTACATTAGAAAATTTTTCTATCACTTAAAAATGGCATTGTGGAGGGTATTCATGGATTCGGCCAAGTCGAATTTAACTTTTCTATTTGTTTTTTTTTTCATAATAAAAGGATATATAACTATTTTCTATCTCATTACATTGTTCACGTACAAATTGTGTGTTTAAAAAAACTAAAAATGACATTATATTACAGGTAATACCACGAGCAAATAAATTTCAACAAAGACGTTATGGTGGAAGTTTACGTTGTACAACGAATCCTCATAGACAAGCTGGCCTGGAAGGTGATAGAGATGGTAGTTTATCATCCGGTGCTGGTTCACATAATGTGGGACGTTCAAATTCCTTTAGATTCAATAGACCACGTAATGCATTTAGTACATCATCAAGTTCAGGCTTAAATAGTTTGGGTATTGGTGGAGTGGTAGGCGGAGTTGGAGCAGGAGCGACATGTAGTGCTGTATCACAATCATCTATAAACAATACCAAATTGAGTGGTAGTAGTAGCAGTTTATTGTGTAAACATATTAAATATTGTTGTCTGCATCAGCAACAACAACATCAGCAACAAAAGAACTTTACACAAACTATACCAGCATGTACCCAGCAACAACATCATCACCATCAACAGCAATTGTTTCAACAACAACCATCTTTAACACAGCAGCAACAACAACAGCAACAGCCTTCAATACATTATGTACAAAAATCATATCATCAAGACTATACCAACAACTCAATACCCAATACCACAATTTCTAATACCAACCATAGTTGTAACACTAGTAGTAGTAACAATTCGACATCATCGGCAGCTGCTGCAGGAGCGGCAGCAGCAACATCTACACGTCTAGGACCAGATGGTGAGGATAATGCGACTGGGATTTTAAATAATGGCACTACGAATTGTTTAGGCAATGGTCAACTTCATCATTCACATCATCATCATCTTCAACAGCAACAACAGTCGTCGATGTCGTCGTCAAACTCTCAACAAAACAAGCAGCAGCAACAACCACAAAAACGTCATTCAATTATATTGGAACGTGCTTTTGACTTTGGTAAGTAGACTAACTACGTATTATAAAAACAAGGACAGTAGAAGTATCAGACTTGGGAAGTAAACAGTTGCTAAACGGGATTTAATACGCCGACTTTCATTTTTTTTTTTTTAGATTTCCAAACAGGTTTTAGAACCCTTTCAAAACTTAAATTTTCATATTTTTTTGTGAAAAATTTCTATTGATTCTACACATTTTTAGGCCCAGTAAGATCGTGGGATTTATATTACTATATTTTTAGATTTTTTTTAAAAATTATATTGCATTTTTCAAATCTTTTTACCAGATCCACTGCTCCGATGGTGCGTTCTGGAGGGGTCAACAACAAGACCGAACTCCATTAATTTTTACCCCCGAATAAACTTAAACTCTATCTCCAATTCCTATGGGGGATCCCATTCAAAAGTAAATGGAAAGGGACATGGAATTTACATTTTTTTTTTTTAAACAGAAACAACCTTCACGGAATCTGAGAAAAACCCTGTTAGACTCTCCAATATTTCAAATAAAGAAGTTTTAGATCCTGAAACATTTTTCCTAAAGAAAAAGTTTTAGATTGTGACAAACTTTCCTATAGAAAAAGCTTTGGACTTTTAATTATTTTTCCTATTAAAAAGTTTCAGATTTCGAGACGTTTTTCTATAGCAAACGTCTTAGATTCTGACAAGAAAAGTATCTCAACCTTATAAACCGATTTGCCAGAAACTTAAACTATATTTAAAAGGGACAATTTAAAGGTTGGGGAGTCTCGGCTTATCGGCAATATCAGTGTTTAAAAATTTCGTTGTCCCCTTATGAAATAATATGGACCTTCGGAAAAATTCCAATAACTTCCGAACTAACAGGAATATCGTTTAGAGAAAAAATACGTGTCGATTTAAATTCAATAAAGATTATTTCATATTCATATGGATACCGTAAGTCTATGTCTTGACATAAGTACCCCCCAACCTTAGAATTGTTATATTTATATATATTTAAAGTTTCATGCAAATCGGTTCATAAGGGTTGAGATACTTCCCTTGTAAGACTTTCATTTAGGAAACATTTCTCAGAATCTGATACTTTTTTTTTACAATTTTTTTTCAGAATCTAAGACTTTTTCTATACGAAATCCGTCTATAATCTGAGACTTTCCATACTAAAAATGTTTCACAATCTGAAACTGCTTCTTTATGAAAAATGTCTCAGGATCTGAGACATATTTTTGAATTTGAGACTATTTATGTAGAGAAAATTAATTCTATAGAAAAGTTTTCCGATCAATATTTTTTGTATACGAAAAATGTGTTAGAATCAGAGACTTTTTCAATACGAAAATGTAAAACATTCTTTAAAAAGAAGTAAAAAAACTTTTGGTGAAAAAATAACAAAATTAAATAATCTTCGAATCTACTCATCCGATTTTAAATTTTTTTTCACCAATACTTGGAATGGCTTTTCAGGGTAGACATAGACTAGGACCATCGCACAGTGGTCAATTTCGCGAGATAGCGGTCAAAACTCTATAACTTTTGACCGGATCGGTATTTTTTTACGCAATTTGTTTTGTTCAATAGGAGGGACTTTAAGCTTCAATTTGCGTGTTCAAACGTAAAAATCGACTGATAGGAACGTAAGTAATGTGGAGTTAAAAATGCATTTTAATTTTTTGTTGAGTTTCCATGTAAAAGTTGAATATTTTGACATTTTAAATAGGTATTTTTTTATAATTTCTTATTTTCTTCAATCGTATTTTACAACCAATACTTATTTATTATTCCTAAACTTAATTTTGGTCAGAAAATGCCAACATTTGGCCACTGACATTTATTTAGTCTCAATATTCACAGGTCCTTTGTCCTTCTGATAGGTCCTGGGATAGGTGCTTTTGATAGGTCCAGGGATATGTCCTTTTGATAGGTCCTAGGATAGGTCCTTTTGATAGGTCCTTTTGATAGGTCCTAGGATAGGTCCTTTTGATAGGTCCAAGGAAAGGTAATTTTGATAGGTCCTAGGATAGGTCCTTTTGATTGGTCCATGGATAGGTCCTTTTCATAAGTCCAAGGATAGGTCCTTTTGATAGGTCCTAGGATAGGTCCTTTTGATAGGTCCTTCTGATAGGTTCTTTTGATAGGACAAAGGATAGGTCCATTTGATAGGTTCAAGGATAGGTCCTTTTGATATGTAAAAGGATAGGTCCTTTTGATAGGTCCTAGGATAGGTCCTTTTGATATGTAAAAGGATAGGTCCTTTTAATATGTAAAAGGATAGGTCCTTTTGATAGATCAAAGGATAGGTCCTTTTGATAGGTACAAGGATAGGTCCTTTTGACTGGTACTAGGATAGGTCATTTTGATAGGTCCAAGGATAGGTCCTTTTGATAGGTCATAGGATAGGTCCTTTTGATAAGTCCAAGCATAGGTCCTTTTGATAGATCCAAGGATACGTCCTTTTGATAGGTCATAGGATAGGTCCTTTTGATAGGTCCAAGGATATGTCCTTTTGATAGTTCCAAGGATAGGTCCATTTGATAGGTCCCAGGATAGGACCTTTTGATAGGTCCAAGGATAGGTCCTTTTGGTAGGTCCAAGGATAGGTCCTTTTAATAGATCAAAGGATAGGTCCTTTTGATAGATCAAAGGATAGGTCCTTTTGATAGGTCCAAGGATAGGTCCTTTTGATAGGTCCAAGGATAGGTCCTCTTTATTGGTCCAAGGATAGGTCCTTTTTGATAGGTCCTTTTGATATGCAAAAGGATAGGTCCTTTTGATAGATCAAAGGATAGGTCCTTTTGATAGGTCCAAGGATAGGTCCTTTTTATAGGTCCAAGGATAGGTCCTTTTGATATGTAAAAGGATAGGTCCTTTTGGTAGGTCCAAGGATATGCCCTTTTGATAGGTCCTAGGATAGGTCCTTTTGATAGGTTAAAGGATAGGTCCATTTGATATGTAAAAGGATAGGTCCTTTTAATAGATCAAGGTCCTAGGATAGGTCCTTTTGATAGGTCCAAGGATAGGTCCTTTTGATAGATCAAAGGATAGGTCCTTTTGATAGGTCCTTTTGATTGGTCCAAGGATAGGTCCTTTTTATAAGTTCAAGGATAGGTCCTTTTGATAGGACCAAGGAAAGATCCTTTTGATAGGTTCAAGGATAGGTCCTTTTGATATGTAAAAGGATAGGTCCTTTTGATAGGTCCAAGTATAGGTCTTTTTGATAGGTCCAAGGATCCACAGGTTATTTCCATTGGTTTTAAATTTATTTGCAATTATCAGGTATTTAAGTTATGTAATATTAGATGGCAATAAAATCATTTTTTACCTTTTCCAAATGAATTGCCAGATACCACATAATTTGAGAGTTCTATTGTCATTTTTGTCAAAATTTTGATACGCCCTTCTATGTGGACTAGGTCCAAATATGGGCCAACTTCTCCTAATTTCAACAGAATTATTTTTTGGGTCAATAAGAACTCTTGTACAAAATTTCATCAAAATATATGCATAATAGCCACTTTCACATACAAATAACTTCTCAAAAAATATGACGTGCATTTGTACCGAATATCTTACCTTGGGTCAGAAAAATTGCTGTAGCTCAAAAAGTGCAGTCCCGATGCATGGACATGTATATATAGGAATATAGGGGAGATTTAGGACTACAAAATTGTAAATTTGTGTTTTGACTCAGCTTGACTCACAGGAGTTGTGCTCTATGAAGTAGGAAATTTCCGAGAAATTTTACCTTTTTTAAAAAAAATATTTAAATTGTTCTGAAAACAGTAGAGCTCCAATTTTTTTACCAGTAATAGGAAATAAGTTAAGTTACAACACAAAATTTATTTCGTCCAAAAATCTTGAAAAACAAAAAAGTTATGATCATTTAAACTTTCAAAATTAACTAAAAATATCATAAATTTACTAAATTCTGAAAAATCCCATTTTGGACCACCCTGTTCTCAGTGAAATAATTGAAATAGAGTTCTAATTTTTTGGCTCCCGAGGTTTACTATTGTCTACTTTCATATGAGTCTAATAACTTTAAAATCGGAAAACAAAAACCAAAAGGAGTTTTGGCCGCTATCTCAAAATATTGACCACAGTGCATCGCCCACGTCTACGCCGACTTTTAGAAAAAATCGTTAAATATAAAAATCTCTGAAACAATTCATCCGATTTTTAAAATGTTTTTACCAATATTGGAATGGCTCTTCAGGGTGGACATGGGCTATGTTTCATTGACCACGCCCACTTTTGTTCAAAAACGTAAGATTTAAAAATCTCCGAAACTACTTATCCGATTTTCCATCCGATACTCATCCGATTTCCCAACATTACCCAGTTGGCAAAATAAAATCACACCTGACATACTGCTGACTCTCCCTTTATGAAATCGCTGACATCTTCATACAATTTTTCAAAATGTCATCAACGATATGTCAGCTGTTGGCCAGCAGTGTCCACCAGTAGCTGTGGCCACTAACAATTCGTTTAAACAACCGCTGACCAACTGCTGACATGTCATTGATGACATTTTGAAAAATTGTATGAAGATGTCAGCAATTTTATAAAGGGAGAGTCAGCAGTATGTCAGGTGTGATTTTTTTTGCCGACTGGGTAAGAATAGTCCTCTAGGGTGGTCATAGGCAAGGTTTCATTGATCACGTCCATTTCTACTTCGACTGCCAACAGGAATGAATTTTAAAAATCTCCAAAACTATTCATCCGAACTCAAAACATTCGGAAAAAAGTACTTTTGGGAAAAAATTTAAATTTAGGGGGAAAAGTAGTGTACTTGGTACTTTTTCCACCTGAAAAATTGGTCATAAAATCTTAAAACTTAAAATGTATAGAGGATCCCACAATGTCTGGAGGATCCCAAAAAAACTTTCTGAAAAAAGTATTTATCCGAATTCAAAATATTCGGGAAAAGTTCAAGTAAAAAAGTTAAATTCGGCCTTGCCGAATGTAGTGATACCCTCCACAATTTCAAAAAGATTATTGCAAAAAACTTTATTTAAATGGAAATTACTTTTGAAAAAAAAAAAATAATTTTTAAAAAAAAATTTCCGCGAAAAAAAATTTTGGTTAAAATAAAATCTGCGATTTTTTCTTTTTTTGTCAAAAATATGTTCGTACTTGTTTAAATACCATTTGATGTTCAATTATGTTCACATATGAGGCATTCCACACCAAATGTCCAGCGAAAAAAAACATGTGTACCGTAAACTTCTGAATAGGTGGTATGGATAGCCCTATATGTAACTTAGAAAATTGCGTTTTTGGTTTTTCAATTTTTCAAAAACTGGGCTTAGGAGGCGTGGTCAAATATTGGAAAAATTGTAAAATTTGTGGCGAGTTGCCTTGATTAAATATTTATCACATTAAAACGGAATGCACCACAATCTCAAAAATTTACAGTCTTATATAGTTTTTTATGGGCTATCAATTAAAATTTTTTTTTTTGAAAATTTTCAGAACCCGTTCTGAAATTTTCCATTTTTTAAAAAAGTCAATTTATCAAAAATCTGGCCACTTTTTTTTTTCTTTTTTATGTATTTTTTTGAAAGTTTAGATGTTTGTCCATCCACACAAAAAAAATCAGAAACACGTTCATCTTTTTTTTCGAGAAAATCGCATTTGAACTTTAAATTTCATAACAATTTAGTAATTTGCTTGTATTTTCTTGTGTCAACAGAGCGTATGACGAATATTTATGCAATTAATATTACTCATTCGCAACTTTAAAACAAAGAAATACAAGCAAATAACAAAATTGTTATGAAATTTAAAGTTCAAATGCGATTTTCTCGAAAAAAAAGATGAACGTGTTTCTGATTTTTTTTGTGTGGATGGACAAACATCTAAACTTTTGAAAAAATAAATAAAAAAGAAAAAAAAAAGTGGCCGGATTTTTGATAAATTGACTTTTTTAAAAAATGGAAAATTTCAGAACGGGTTCTGAAAATTTTCCAAAAAAAATAATTTTAATCGATAGCCCATACAAAACTATATAAGAACGTAAATTTTTGACATTGTGATGCATTCCGTTTTAATGTGATAAATATTTAATCAAGGCAACTCGCCACAAATTTTACCATTTTTCCAATATTTGACCACGCCTCCTCAGCCCAGTTTTCGAAAATTTGAAAAACCAAAAACGCAATTTTCTTAGTTACATATAGGGCTATCCAAACAACCTATTTAGAAATTTACGGGACACATGTTTTTCTGTAGCGGGACATTTGGTGTGGAATGCCTCATATGTCAACCAGAAGCCGAATTAAAGCATTTTGTACTTTTAGGTTTTGTTGAATATACTGAAATTTTTGAGGTGTGCTTACATTTTCGTTCATAACTTTTGAACCGCTGATCCGATATCGCTCAAATGCAATACCAAACTTCTCGGGAGAACTTCCAATAAATACGTTAAGTTTAAGCCATCTCTGTGCAATATTTTGACCGTGACAGCATTTTCCACAGACAGACAGACGGACATCGCTAGAATGTCTTATAATCGATCGGGCATCATGAATTTGGGGTCCCAGATCGATAATTCGATGAGTTACAAACGGAATGACAAACTTATATATACCATCTATCACTAACTGGAGGGTATATAAAAAATAAAAGTACTTTTTGGAAAAAAGTACTTTATGTGGGCAAAGAAGTGTTCTTTGGTACTTTTTCCATCTTCTGAAAAATTGGTCGTAAAAACTTGAAATTTGGAGGATCCCAAAAAATATTATGAAAAAAGTACCTTTTTTGTAAATTTTCAAGGTTAAAGGAGTAAGCAACTAGTAAAAGTAGGTTATTACTTTAACGTGTGTTAAACAGAAAGAAACCTATTAGAATGAAACAAGAAACCAAATGAAAGGATTTTTTTTTAATTTTGTTTAACTCTGAATTTTGTTCAGTCAATATTTTTATATTTTTCACTAATTTTTTTTTGTTCCTTTTTTTTAAATAAATTTTTAAATAGTTTTTGAAACAAATAAGTTTCAATTCGTGTTTTTGGTAAATTATGCCAAAATATGCAAAAATATGCACTTAAAAGTTGGAAATATTCACAAAATATGCATTTAAAATTAAAATATGTAAAAATATGCGTTTTCACCAATATATGTATTTTTACCAAAATATGCATTTTCACCAAAATATGCATTTTCAAAAAAATACCCAAAAATATGCAAAAATATGTACTTAAAAGTTGGAGATATGCACAAAATATGCATTTAAAATTAAAATATGTAAAAATATGCGTTTTCACCAAAATATGTATTTTCACCAAAATATGCATTTTCACCAAAATATGCATTTTCACCAAAATATGCATTTTCACCAAAATATCCAAAAATATTCAAAAACAAATCGACGACATTTTAAGTTTCTTGATTCGGAAAGATAATTAGTCTATATCGCTGTTAGACTATCGACAAAAAACAATTATTTACATTTGCAGGAAAATTTCATCCCTATTTATTAATAACAGTTTTTATAAACTCATGATCTTAAAAAATTAAATAAATTAAGATTCCGTAGCGTAGAATTTTGGAAATGGTGACTCTAACTCTTATCCTTCAGTAATTTGGTAATAACAATAACCGGTAATGAATTTCCGTACGGGCATGCTAGTTTTAAATAAAAACGTTGTTGTATTAAAAACAATTTAATTGTACTGACAAATTGTGTTGTTGAATAAAAAATCAAGTATTTTCTTTGTCAATACAATTAAATTATTTGTAAATGGAGCTTTTCGTTTCAAACGTACCACGAAAAAATGCTTTTGGATTAAAGTCAAAATTATAGACCTTATTGCGCTGTATGGAACTAACAAATCGTGAAACAAAAGTTTTAGTTTTTCGAAAAAATGGGCGATATAGGCGTGGTCCAAGATGGCTCATATTTAATTTTTTCTACAATATGTCCATAATTTTGAAATTTTTGAAGCACATTTGATTTATAGAATTTTGCATGGGCTATCGACTGGCATTATTTGTTTTTGAAAAAAATTCAGAACAATTTCTGAATTTACCACATTTAACCTATAAATCGATGTAGCAAAAAAATACGCCATTTCGTAATTCGTAATAAGTTTGAAATGTATAAGTTCTATAACAGATTTTTAGTAAATCAAAATTTTCTTATACTCAAATCTGTAATACAGATTCTGTATAATAAACAATTTCCAACTTTGCAAAAAATTCTTAAAACAATAAAACTTGAATGTTTTTGTTGATTATTATTCTGCTCAATATTGATTTAAATGTTATATTTTTTGGGGGAGGAGATTCACAATAGAAAATGTACATAAAAGAAGTATGTTGGTTAGGCTGGGTCGTATTCCAATAAAGAGCTCAGATCAACTATTAATAGTGAAAAAAAGTTGGTACAAGTAAATACATGCAATTTAAACCCAAAATGAACAAAATCGGTCCATGGCTTCCGTTCTCGCATCGCGGGTCAAAATTGCGTTTTTTGAAAAAATGGACATAATTTAAAAAAAAAAAAATTAAATATTTAAAAAAAATTATTAAAGAAAAAAAATTTTTTTTGTATCGCATTAATTCAAAGATATTTAGAAAAATTTTGTTTGTTTTTTTCGGATATCGATAACCCACCCAAACGTGAGGCCAAAAAAATCTCACATTTTTAACATGGAGCTCAAAACTACTTTTTCACTATTTTAAAAATTTAGTGAAGCAAAATTTTTAAATATATTAGTTTATCCACTTGATATCATTGAATACATCTCAGGGATTGTAGAAAAAAATTCTTAGTTAAATTCCTTCGGCCAGTTGGTGTGTGGAGCGATTTGAATTTAGCGGATTTCCAGAACATGTGTTTTTATCGACATTTTTTACTAATTTGTAATTGTTAGCAACATTTTACTTAAATTAACCAACTTTTTTTGTTCAAATGGTTGTTTTGGACCATAGTAACTCTGCTTTGAAATAATAGGCTTTTTGGACAACGTTAACCCTTGCCGGCACGAGGTTAAAAATTCCTCCAATGAAATTTTCGAAAATTCCTCACTCTAAAATCGTGTATGTGTTTAAATAATGAACAATTACAAATTTATACAAAGTTTTCTTGAAGGACATCTTTAACCCTTGTTAAACGAACGCCCAAAAAATTTCAAACAGCTGTTTTTTTGCTCATAGTCAAAATGGATTTTTTGACATATTAAATAATATGTTTTTCACTTTTAGCTTTACACAGTAAAAACGACGAAGACGTAATGAAATTTCGGATACCATTTTTTTTATTTTATTTAGTTTTAAGCATTTTCCGCTTAAGTGCGCTTACTTTAAAACGTTAATTTAAATGCGATCGTTTAAATGCATTCCCCGCTTACACGATTCACTCTGCGAACTGAACATCTGCGAGCGAATCGTTCAAGCGGGGAATGCATTTAAACGATCGCATTTAAATTAACGTTTTAAAGTAAGCGCACTTAAAATAAAATAAAATAAAAAAAAATGGCATCCGAAATTGTATTACGTCTTCGTCGTTTTTACTGTGTAAAGCTAAAAGTAAAAACATATTCAGCCTTACCACAAGAAAATAAAATAAATTTAAAATGAGCTTTTAATTTTATTTCCATACAAATTGTTTTTGTTTTTTTTTTTTTTGAAAATTTGAAATTTAAAATAAAACTTTTGTTAAAATAGACTTGTTGTTTTCTTGTGGTAAGGGCCATTATTTAATATGTCAAAAAAGTCCATTTGACTATGAGCAAAATAACAGCTGTTTGAATTTTTTTGGGCGTTCGTTCAACAAGGGTTAAAGATGTCCTTCAAGAAAACTTTGTATAAATTTGTAATTCTTCATTATTTAAACACATACACGATTTTAGAGTGAGGAATTTTCGAAAATTTCATTGGAGGAATTTTTAACCTCGTGCAGGCAAGGGTTAACGTTGTCCAAAAAGCCTATTATTTCAAAGCAGAGTTACTATGGTCCAAAACAACCATTTGAACAAAAAAAGTTTGTTAATTTAAGTAAAATGTTGCTAACAACTACAAATTATTCAAAAATGTCGATAAAAACACACGTTCGGAAATCCGCTAAATTCAAATCGCTCCACACACCAACTGGACGAAGGAATTTTACTAAGAATTTTTTTCTACAATCCCTGAGATGTATTCAATGATATCAAGTGGATAAACTAATATATTTAAGAATTTTGTTTCACTAAATTTTTAAAATAGTGAAAAAGTAGTTTTGAGCTCCATGTTAAAAATGTGAGTTTTTTTTGGCCTCACGTTTGGGTGGGTTATCGATATCCGAAAAAAACAAACAAAATTTTTCTAAATATCTTTGAATTAATGCAATACAAAAAAAATTTTTTTTTTTTTTTAATAATTTTTTTTTAATATTTAATTTTTTTTTTAAATTTTGTCCATTTTTTTCAAAAACCGCAATTTTGACCCGCGATGCGAGAACGGAAGCCATGGACCGATTTTGTTCATGTTGATTTTAAATTGCTTGTATTTACTTGTACCAACTTTTTTTCACTATTAATAGTTGATCTGAGCACTTTGTTGGAATACGACCCAGCCTAATGTTGGTATTATGACTTTAGCTAAAAGTTTTCTTTTGTAATGGAATAAAAACAAGTGATTGCAAACCACATAGTACATAGAACATGCCTGAACATGTCATGAAAATGCGATAAAATTGATTTTAATTGAACACAGCTGCATAGAATGTCAAAAAAAAATTGGAACACAAAAAAATTGCAAAATTTTTCTTTTTGTTTAAGGTTCAATACACAAGCAGCTTATCCACGAATCATGTTTGAGATTTAACAACTGTCAATTTTTATGTTAGACATTTTTAAATGGGTACTTTAAAGAAGATTTAAAATATTTTTATAAGGTTATGACGTTTTAAAGAGAGATTTATGTTTGTCGGTCATTTGTTATTTATGCTATTATTAATGCAATTTCATTTTGGTTTTAAAAATATATTTTGACAGTTGGCTGTTTTGGAATTCAATTTAAAATTTAAATTTTGTGAGTTATTAATTTTGTTGTTAATATTATTTATGTATTATTTATGCCACTTTGGCTATATTTTATTAACAACAACCCACTAAATTAACTGAATTATAAATTAATTTTAATGAAATTTTATATTTTTTTTTTTATTGATTAATGAATAAAACTTGGTTAATTAGTTTAACAACCAAATAAACGCATTTTTTCAAACGTAACAACTTTTTATTTTTTAAGTTGAAAAAAATGTTAAAACAATTGTGCCATTAATTATGCACAATTTATTATGTTGCAAACATAAAATTGTTGATATATTGTTTATAAATTATTCAATAAAAACTGCAATTTAAAATACAACATACAAAATAAATGTAAGAAAACAATAAATAACAAAAATATGCATATTATATTAAACAATTAAGGGTAAATAAATATGCAAAATTGTGAGAGACCAACAAAACCATTCAATTTGCCATATTCTGATTGTTTTGCAAGTTGTGAAACAATAAACTTTATTCAAATAAAATTCCAATCACAATCAAAATAAAATATACATATATTGTGGTCTTTGCTAGTGATAATATTTGTGCAAAACGTTGTTTTTATTGCCAGAAATGTAAACGGACGTGAAAAATAAATATTTCGGAATGTATTAAAGTGACGTTCACCAAAGGGCATGTCTTTATCAAAATAACACTTTTGAAAAAAAAAGTGAAATTATATATTTTCATGTCTGCTTGTATGTAATTTTATTTAATTGTATTTGATCTCTAATTTGGTCCTTTAACACACGTTTCCATCTAACATTAGAGTTTTAAGATCCCCGACAAAAAAAAGTAATATGGCGCTATATATCATTTGATCCCAAAAATGGAGGATCCAAAAATATATGATTAATAGGGCGGGTCGATTTGTATGGATCGAAAAAAACTGAAAAATCGTATAGCAAAAACAAAATCTACAAGAAATTCTAAGAAACTTTTCCGAAGAAACCATTGGTCTTAAATCAAACCCTATACCGCGCCTAACGACATGAAAATCCGTCCGTCCGTCTGTCTTTCTGTCAGTGTGAAACACGCTAACTTTCAAATGTTAGCGGAAGTATGAAAAATATATACGGCAAGCTGCTGAAGCGTGGCGTATATATTTGGTATACTTCCGGTCAGATTAATACTAAATTTCAGCGAAATCTGTCCAGTGGTTCATAAGTTATTAGAAAAGTGGGGAATTTTAGATGGGTTTTAACCCGAACTACCGTGTTGGAAGAAACGGTGAACACGCTTTGAAAAGGAATGGTAGACAAAAAAAAATATTTTAGAAACTATTTTTTTCACTCAAAAAAAAATAAAAAAAAAAATATTACACTCAAAAAAAAAATTACACTCCAAAAAATGTACACTCAAATTTTTTTTTTTTTAAAAAAAATTTAAAAAAAAAATTTTTACTTTAAATAAATCAAATAATGATTAAAAAAAATTTTTATCGAACACAGCTTTTTTCCTCTCCGATATGCAACTCTCCAATTTCATCCCACAAAAGTATCTGTGTTTTTTTTTGACTAAATATCGTTATGATCCTCAATTACATACTTTTATTTACTATGAAAAATCCGCTGCACCAGCTTCCCTTTGTAATTAACATGCAAAGGCTTTGGAGGGAATCGAATCCACAACCCCAGCACTTACTTTCAGAGTATCACCACAGACTAATACAGACTCGACATAAGTGACAGGTGTCAAAAAAGTATTCTTTAACCATATGGTTAATATTTCAAATTATTCTACGAATTAGGTTAGAAAGAGAAAACTGATATAACGCGCCATAAGAAAAATGGATGCCAGATCGGTTTTTGTTGTTTCACTCACTCCTAATTCGTAGAAAGTGTTGCCATGTTAGCGCAAAACGGACTAAAAACCGCTGTGTTTTCTCCTAAAATCGCTTAGTTTTTCCCTAGTTTTTCTTATTAAACTCTACTGTCGAGTCTGTATTTAGTCTGTGGTATCACGCTACATGTTAATATAATGCAGCCCAATATAAAATAAATAAAGGAGTAAAATTATCAAGGATTAATGATAAAAGCAGCGATTTATTGTTAAAATTTCTTATTATAATTTTTCGTCTGTGGCGTTTTCGTTACAAATCAATCTAATTATTTATTTCTCCATTTCAGGGATTATGTCTAATATACTTGCCGGTCATAATACCAAAAATTGTTCGAATTATATACAGCGGCAATTAGTAAAACATTGTCGCTGGATATGTTCTTGCAGCATATCGGTATATAAAACTATGTTTTCTTTACATCTGAGGTGCAGGGTATGTTCAGCAACTTTGTAGAAAATATTATGACAAATATTTTTGTAAAACATATTAACCCTCTAACTCCCCCTCATAACGGTATTTTTTGGCCCTATTCTAACAAATTGCAAAAAACACCCCGAAAGAGGGGGAGGGTGGGGATGAAATGTTCTACAAAAATGTTGACAATAAAATTTTACTATATACCTCAGAGCACACCAAAGCCCAAAAATTAACACAAACACTAAAAAAGAGTCAAGTTCGATGATTTGCTTATGAAAAAAAGGACGGACGGACAAATCTTTATGTCGTTAGGCGCGGTATATGGTTTGATTTTAGAAACATGGTTTCTTTGGGAAATGTTCTTAGAATTTGTTGTAGATTATGTTTTTGCTATACGATTTTTGACAAAAAAAATCGACCCGCCCTAATGATTAATCTTATAGGATAAAATTTGATATAATTAGACATAATTAGATCCCAAAAATGGAACGGTAAATATTATCTAATTTGATATTATAAAATATTAGATGTAATAAGATAAAATAATATATAATTATATCATATTAGATCTAATATGATCTTCAATATCAAATTAAACGAAATTTACCGTTCGATTTTTGGGATCAAATTATGTCTAATTATACACTCATAGATATCCTACAGTATTCCTTACTAAAAAGTTGGTAGTTATTACTAATTGTTAGTATTAAAGGGCCCTACAACGCGTTAGTCAATTTTTACTAACGCAGTTATAAAAAAACGGTAAACAAATTTAAAAGCGAAAACCAATCCAAAATCGATTTTAAAAAATTTTTTAACAAAAAAAATTGTTTCAAAAATATAAAATTATTGAGCTTGATAGCTGGAAATGATCTATTTCGGAATTTTTTTAAAAAAAAATATTTTTTTTCAACAAAAATTTGCTATGTGCGTTTGAAAAAAAAAAATATTCAAAAATGTAAATTTTACCATATTAGGTGTCAAAAATAATTTTCCAAATTTTTTAAAATTACTAACAAAAATTATTAAAAAATCGGTAAAAAATCAGTATTCAGTAAAGTTCAAAGTATTCCAATTTCAAAAAAATAACTAAATTTATACTGTAAATCTAAATTTATACTGTAAATGACTAAAAAAGTAGTATAGTTAGAGTTATAACACTTTTACTGTATTTTTTACTGTAGGATTATTTTGAGTGTATATAATTTGATCTAATAAGATATAATCTTATCTGTCAAATCTGATCTGTCAAATCTTAAATTTAGTCTCCACAATTGGTCAGATTTGTGACATAAAATTAATCCAGAAAATGGAGACCGAAATTACACACCCCATATGAGCAGTAGAGTGGTAGTTTTTATTTAACTTTAGATTCTCTAAAGTGTCCGGGCAAATTTTTATTCTACTAGATCTAAAATTTATGAGGCAATCGGACTAAATACACGGGCGCCTTCAGTTAAATGGTATAATTTAGCTCAAATTAAGTTTTAACGAAAATTAAAACCAAGCTCTATAAAATAGTAATTGAAAAAAAGTTTTGAAAAAACGTTGTGGAACAAATGTTGGGTAAGACATTCTAAAATAATGCTACAAATAATCACCACCCATTATCAAAGTTTTGCTGGGTTGTTTACTTCAATCATGTTAATTAAAGAAAATGGCATTGTGACTCACTAAACAATTGTGGTTCACGCGATATTATAGACAAAAATTTGCAATGGTCCTAACAACAAAAAAGAACCATAATTTACACTGCAATCGACACTGCAATTCGACAAATGTAATTTTTTGTGATAGTAAATATAATTAAAAAAAGGGATAAAGAAACGATTTTTTGCTGTTTTTTGATTCATTTTAGAATACGATAAAGATGTCGCAGATCGGAAAAATATTTTTTAAGCAAGTTTAGGATGTAATAAAATGGTGATAAAATCGGGTAATGGTATTTCAATCCTCTTTATTTTGAACTTTAATAATCGTTAACACGAAAATCCTAGCCGATCCTGTTTTTGAATTCTTGCTAAAAAATTACACTGCTCGACAATAAAAACCTCCCAGTAAAATATCCAACTGATTCATATAGAATTTGCTCTCCTGATTCCAAATCTACCATCCATTTTTTCTTGCAAGTACCGTTTTTGCAATATTCGCTGCTAAAAAGTCAAAAAACCAATAGTTTTGCCATTTTGGGGGTCAACTGTTATGTTGCTTTTAACAAATTGGACCTCCTGATTCCAAAACTGCAATCAAAATTTTTCTAGCATGTTCTGTTTTCCAGATATTCGCGTTCGAGATCATCTCGTGGAAAAATTTTCAAAAGCAACATCTCAAACTCTTTGCTTGTCAAAACTAAAAAAAAAATTAGAATTGGACCCCAACGGCCCTATTTTTATACCCTCCACTCTAGTGATAGAGGGTATATATAAGTTTGTCATTCCGTTTGTAACACCTCGAAATATTGGTCTAAGACCCAATAAAGCATATATATTCATGATCCTCGTTCGATTCTAAGACGATCTAGCGATGTCCGTCCGTCCGTCCGTCTCACAGTGTGGAAAAATGGACTTTTTTTGTCCAATTTTGCCTACAGGTCGAAATTCTTAACCGATTTTGATTTTTCTTTTTTTGTATTTTAGCTAATAAAATTCCGCATCGATCTATAATGGTGGATTTTTGAAAAAAAAATTTCGGATTACTTTTTATATTTTCCTAAAGTTCAGAAAATTTTCATTTTTTCAGTTTTTTTGCAATAAAAAATGTATTAGGCATGGGACGAATATACTTTATGGACTAAATTAAAGGTATTGGAACCCCTTATCAACGACGTGATTAGTATTTAAAAATATATTATTATTTTGGTTTTTATAACCAGACAAAAATTTAAGAATTTTCACTTTTAAAAGCCTATATCTTTAAAAATAATGTACCAATTTCAATGAAATCTATTTTAGATTAAAGCTTATGTTTGCTTAGTCATAATTGGTACACAACATTTTTTGAAACAAATATTTTATTTTTTTGCTTAAATTTTACCTTATGATTTTTGGAATTTCAAAATTATTTTTTAGTCTGTTTAAAAAAAAAAAGTTGTTACATTGTAAATTCAAAAAAAGAAAAACTAAAATCGGTTAAGAATTGCGACGTGTAGGCAAAATCGGACAAAAAAAGTCCATTTTTCCCCACTGTGCGTCTGTCTGTTGAAAACACGCTAACTTTTGAAAGGCTTTACAGAAGCTCCTGAAGTTTGGCATATATGTTGGGCATTTACCTGGTCAGGTTGGTATTGCAATCCAATGAAATCGGTCCAGTGGTCCAAAA
The DNA here is from genome assembly GCA_963921195.1 of Pegoplata infirma. Classification (NCBI taxonomy): domain Eukaryota; kingdom Metazoa; phylum Arthropoda; class Insecta; order Diptera; family Anthomyiidae; genus Pegoplata; species Pegoplata infirma. The sequence goes on along the minus strand of OY992540.1, from coordinate 26,096,677 downwards.
GTTATGAGCAAAAGAGTGAATTTAGGCAAGGGTTTTTCACTAATTTACGAGATAAAAAACACGATAACTTTCTAAAGGTAATTCTGAGGATGCTGAAGTTTGGCATATATATTGCCGTTTCTCTGGGCTGGTTCGTATTGAATTTCCGCCAAAGCGGTTCAGTGGTTCAAAAGTTATTAGCAAAACCGTAAATTTCAGATTCGCCTCACTTTAAATTCACGTGTTGAAAACCCGTTAAACATATTTTAAAAATATTGGTAAGTCACAAAAATATTTTACAACGCATTTTGGTCAGTCAAAAATATTTTTACACTAAAAGAAAAAAAAAAATACACTCGAAAAAAATTTACACTCAAAAAAAATTTTACACTCAAAAAAAAAAATTAGTAAATTATTTTTTTTTTTTCAAAAATTAGATAAAAAAAAGTTTTTTTACATAAAATAAAATATTTCTAATCAAAAATGTTATTTTTTCACTTTAGAAAATTTACTATAACTTAAAAACGGCATTGTGGAGGGTATTCATAGATTCGGCCAAGTCGAATTTAACTTTTCTACTTGTTAAATTCTAAGTAAGGACCTATTGGGGTACACACAATTGAAGAGGAAGAATTTCTTTCATGTATTAGAAAATTCCAGTTTTACTAAATGGTGGAAAAATTAATGAGGTGTTTTTAAGAAACTAAAAATGACTATTTAAAATTATTTTTACTTGGGTATTAAACAGAACTCAAAATTTATTTTGCTAATAAAAGTAAATAATTGATTTTTTATTTTATTTCCGTTACATTAAAAAAATAATCAATGAAATGTTTATATGTACTTCGGAAATCATTTATTGGAAATATTTATTTTTCTTTAAATTTTTTTATTAAGCACAACTAAATTATTTCCTGAAAACGTTGTAGATTTTTTAATATATTTTTCTATATTTTGTGCAAATATTTCTCAAATTTAACATGCACGTTTATATGTTCATTTACTGGTGTAAGTTTACTGTATAATACGTGGTAATACGAGATGCTTGTGTGTTTTTTTTACAGAGGTTTCTTAAGAAGTTTTAAGGAAGACTTTTAAGGTTAACATTATATTTCTTCTGTATGAAGGAAGGGTATTCCAATTGAAAATTCTAGATTTCTTTGAAATTAATGTCCAAGAACGAAAGAAATTTCTATAAGCATTATAATACTGTAGATTTCCTATATTAAAAGAAGTCCTAATAACGATACCATACTATTAAACTAAGTTTATATTATTTGGCCCCACGTTGGGCGCCAATACTGGTTTTTAGTATAGTTTGAATCATAACACTGTGCTAGTCGCAAAAATTAACAAGCTGGGCACCCTGCTGGTAAAGTTAAATCTGATACGCTGAATTCAATGGTGATAGCCGTTTTTCGAAGTTAGCGCTCTTTTTTGCGATGTTCGCGATTTGAAATTGTAAAGCTTAGGTATTACAAAAATTAATTTTTTATGCTTTTGGGATAGTTTTTTATTATAAATTTAGAAAATGCATTGTTCCTTTTTGCAAAAAAAAAAAAAAAATCCGCGAAAAAAAAATTCTGCAAAAATTTTTTTTTTTCTGAAAAATTTTGTGCCTGTAATGTACCGTACTCTTCTCATTTTCATAAATAAAAATTTGGAAAAAAAATTTCGCGAAAAAAAATTTCCGCGAATATAATTTTTTTGTTTTTGTATATTCAATAGAGTTTAGATGATAAAAATTCAGCAAAATTTAGAAAATGCATTGTTCCTTTTTGCGAAAAAAAAAAAATTTCGCGAAAAAAAAATTCTGCAAAAAATTTTTTTTTTTTGAAAAATTTTGTGTCTGTAATGTACCGTACTCTTCTCATTTTCATAAATAAAAATCAAAATAAAAAAATTTGGAAAAAAAATTTCGCGAAAAAAAATTCGCGAAAAAAAATTTCCGCGAATACAATTTTTTGTCTAAATAATATAAAACAAGTGAGAGTGTTAAATTCGGCTGTGCCGAATCTATTATACCCCCCAAAATGTAAAAAAAAAATTAAAAACAAAAATTTGTCAGGGGCGTTTCTTTTTTTTTTGGGGGGGGGGGGTTGATAGGGTCAGTGGGGGACGTTGAGAGCACCTTCCCATCGCGATAAATATACCAAATGTTTGATTTAATTAACAAAAATACAAAAAAACATGTAAAAAAATGTATTTTTTTAGAGGTTGGTTTAGTTCTTCAAGGGGGAACTTTTTTCCCCCTGGTCCGATTTGGCCAATTTCCGAACTTAACCTGCCTAGGAACATAAGACATATTTGTGCCAAACTTGAAGGATCTAGCTATTTTATTTTGGACTGCATCGTGTTAACTACAGACGGACGGACGGACAGACAGACGGACGGACGGACGGACATCGCTAAAATATCTTAGAATCGATCACTGATCAATAATATATATACTTTATTGGGTCCCCGACCGATATTTCGATGCGTTACACACGGAATGACAAAGTGAGTATACCCCCATACTGTAGTTGGAGGGTATAAAAATAGCTTTTTTTACTTAAAAATAAAAAGAAATTAATCGCGAATATCGCTATACATACGCTAACTTTGAAAAAAACTGATATTTTAATGGGATTTAGTGTGCACAAACTAGATTTACCAGATGGCTGTCGTAAATTTAAATCAAACTAAAAATATTTTTATTGAACCAATTTTTTCACGAAAATAAAGATTTTTCGCAAAAAAAAAAAAATGTTTTTCGCAAAAAAATTCACGGTATGGTTTGTTTTGTTAGTTTAACAGACTTGAATGGTTTTAAATTTTAAAAATTATCGCAAAAGTTTAAAAATATCGTTTTTATTGTACTGAAGCATCAAAATTTAAAATCGCGAATACGAGTGCTAACTTCGAAAATTCTGCCTACTTTACCAGTAGGGTGCCCAGCTTGTTAAAAAAAGTGTCAAATTCGAGCACAGTGTAATTTTTTTTTTTATACCCTCCACTCTAGTGATAGAGGGTATATATAAGTTTGTCATTCCGTTTGTAACACCTCGAAATATTGGTCTAGGACCCCATAAAGTATATATATTCATGATCCTCGATCGATTTTAAAACGATCTAGCGATGTCCGTCCGTCCGTCTGTCCGTCTGTCTGTCTGTCTGTTGAAAACACGCTAACTTTTGAAAGACTTTAAGGAGGCTCCTGAAGTTTGGCATACATGTTGGGCATTTACCTGGTCAGGTTGGTATTGCAATCCAGCGAAATCGGTCCAGTGGTTCAAAAGTTATAAGCAAATGAGTGAATTTCGGCAAGGGTCTTTCTGGAATTTACGAGATAAAATACACGGTAACTTTCGAACGGCAATTCTTAGGGTGCTGAAGTGTGGCATATATATTTGTCGTTCCTCTGGTCCGGTTCGTTTCAGCCAAATCGGTGTAGTGGTTCAAAAGTTATTAGCAAAACCGTAAATTTCAGATTAGTTTCACCTTAAATTCACGTGTTGAAAACCCGTTAAACATGTTTTAAAAACACTTGTAAGTCAAACAAATATTTTACAAAGTATTTTTGTCACACAAAAATATTTTTACACTTAAACAAAAAAAAAATACACTCAAAAAAAAGTTTACACTCAAAAAAAAATTTACACTAAAAAAAAATTAGTAAATTTTTTTTTTCAAAAATTAATAATAAAAAGTTTTTTTACACAAAATAAAATATTTCTAACCAAAAATTTTATTTTTTTCAAGTTAGAAAATTTACTATCACTCAAAAAGGGCATTGTGGAGGGTATTCATAGATTCGGCCAAGTCGAATTTAACTTTTCTACTTGTTTAATTTTCAATTAACAAAACACAGATTTCTAAACTAAAAATAAAATTCGCCAAAACTTTAAAAGCTCCCCATGTTGACATTTACACAAAAGCATGCATTATGTTACACAAGCCTGGCATTTCTTTGTATTGTAAAAATGTTTTTCATTTGAACATCCAGGAAAATTTATATTCTCATAGGCCTTGAACTTAAGTGGTACAAATTTTGCGGTCATTCGGATTAAATTTCTTGACCGCAGGAAACAGCCGAAATTTTTTGCAAATTTCAAATAGCGATATCTTGAACCTGTTGGCCAATTTTAAGACAGTTTTTTTTTGTTCAAAGCATCAAAATTAATAAAAAGATGTGTCACAAAAATCCAAAACTTTGATCGTAGGGCGCCCCGGTTTAATTTGATCTGACCTCAAATTTGTACGACATAATTTTAAGGTCTAGTAGAATAAAAATTTTTCTTGACACTTAAAAAAACTAAAAACTGAAGAAAAAATGCTACACTAATGTTGCACGTGCTGTATTTTAGTTTCTAAGGAACTAGAAATACACTTTGAATAAAATTCCAACAAGTATTCCAAAAATTAAGAAAATATGCGTTCATAAATTTCTCTTTGTGGTTTTTCAAAATGAGCTTTCTTTGTATACAGCTTGTTTCAAAAACCCGCATTTTTTCTCCCAGTGCATGACTTGCAGCACAATAGAAACAAATATTCAACAGACATTTTTAAATATATAGTTTGTGCAAACACAGACATGTTTTAAGTGCAACGTACATGTGTTAGAACGTGTCTGTATGAACAAATAAATTTTTGTAAAAAAACAATATAAAATTTTTCTTGGAAACAGAAGCAGTTTTCAAAGCAAATAAAATATTGCATCCTTTTGTACTACTACGAATGTATTTTTATTACAACAAATGACCAATCGTGTATGTTCAGAACAGCACGAAATAGACAAATAAATATTATTTATTAAGGCGGTCTTAAAATATATTAAAAACTTAAAATATATTAAATGTTTAGGGTAAAAAAGATTTAAATATCCTTCGGTATCCAATTCTGTGCACGTATGCCAAACAACGGCCGCATTAAAGCATTTTGTATTTTTAGGTTATGTGGATTGTAGTAAAATTTTCAAGGTGTCGCTACATTTTCGATCTTAACTTTTGAACTGATATCGCTGAAATGAAATACCAAAATTCTCGAAGCCACAACAAGTAAATGTGTAAAGTTACAGTCATACAGTCATATTTCAACAGACAGACAGGCAGACAGACTAACGGACATCGCATAGTGGGAGAAATGGATAATTAATTGTAAATAATTCAGCCTTTAGTAGTTACTGGACCAATAGCCATAGGTATTTAAAATAGTCATACACTCTATAAAAATGAGTCCAGTTTCCTACTATAAATTGGGTAAATTTCAACAAGTAATGTACTACTATAAATTGTGCAAATTTCCAATAATTTTAAGTAAAATTACGCAATTTGTGTAAATTTACTCAATTTATAGCAGGAAACTGAAATCATTTTAGTTACAGTGTAGCTTACATATTTTCGATCTAAGTTTGGAAGTTGAGTCAAGTGGTTGAATGGGAGAGGCATTAGAACCCCCAAAGTAGGGTACCTTTTGCATAAGAACACTTTAAACGCCAATTTTTTTGTTTGTTAGTAGATGTTTGAACAAATTTTACATATATGGACAATGTGAGAGTAGAGGCCGAAAACCCCTGTGGGTATTGGTTATCTTTAATACTTTCTGAGATAAAGCCATTTTAAGAAGAAAAATCACATTTTGAACGGTTGTGATTTAAAAAATCCGATTGTGATTAAAAAAAACCGTATTTTATTATTTATGTGCACAATCACAGAAAAAGTCTTAAAAACATCAACATTTTATTTTTAGAGCTAGATCCCTAGTTCGACATTTTACCACCACACTGTAGACTGAAAGAATTTTGTTCGTTACGGTTATGAAAATGTGCATTGATTCTAGGAAAAAAAATCATTAGAAATCAGCAAAGACAATCTATGAAACAAATTCATAGAATCGAGAATACTATGAAAAAGTTTATAGGCTATGAAAAAAAAACGTATTATTCAATAATTATTCTATTTTTATTCACTTAATTATTTAAATTTAATTTAATTTTTTTATTTTTATTTTTTTACAATTTTCTATTTTTAAAAAATTATATGTTTTTTAACTTATTCCCACGGAGATCTGAACTCCAAACCAGTTGTTCGTGAAGCTTCACCTCTACCCACTTACAAGGAAGATCTTTCACAGGGCACCCAGCAATTGTCATGAAACTTGCATATAGGAAAGAGGGGAGCAGTATAAGAGTTACCTTTTTTTTAGCTGCCCAGTATCACATTTAGCGGGTCAAAGGGGAGGGGAAATGGGTTTTTTTTTTTAAATTTTGAGGATTTTTCCCATTTCTTCAAAAGAAACTATATGAACATTTAATACAGATCGAAAGGTTTTTTGAAGGCCTATCCAATGGCCGGTCGGTCGTGTCCAAATTCGGCTTCCTTAAGTTCGTTATTGTCAAAAGTGTATAAATGTTGAGGTAGTTTATATGGAGATGCACACTCAAAAAAAAAACTGTAATGTTAGCAAAAAAAGCTTGTAAACCTACAAGAAAATTTGCTGATTTGGAACCCACAATTTTTTTTGGTAAAGTTAGCAAAAATGTTTTGTCAAAAATTAGTTAACTGAAATTTTTATATCCTCCAACTACAGTATGGGGGTATACTCACTTTGTCATTCCGTGTGTAACGCATCAAAATATCGGTCTAGGACCCCATAAAGTATATATATTTATGATCAGTGATCGATTCTAAGACATTCTAGCGATGTCCGTCCGTCCGTCTGTCCGTCCGTCTGTCTGTCCGTCTGTAGTTAACACGATGCAGTCCAAAATAAAAGAGCTAGACTCCCGACATTTGGCACGAATATGTCTTATGTTCATAGGCAGGTTAAGTTCGTAAATGAGCAAAATCGGACCAGGGGGAAAAAAGTTCCCCCTTGAAGAACTAAACCAACCTCTGAAAAATACCATATTTTTACATGATTTTTTGTGTTTTTGTTTAACAAATGCAACATTTTCATGCCACAAAAAGTTCAAAGTCCTACATTTGGTCCTAGAGAATTAGAAAAATACGTTTATTCGGCCCGCCCCCCTTTTATGGGCGTGGAATAAAACATTTTTTTAAAATACTGATAATCTTGTATTTCTTTAGTGCAAAAAGCATAAGAATGAATTTTTAAACACAAATTCGAGGGAAAATTTGCCCCCCTCAATTACTACAAGCGACCCCCAAACCCCCCCCCCCCCCCAAAAAAAAATAAAACGCCCCTGCATTTTTTATTTTTTTATTTTTTTGCATGTTGGAGGGTATACAAGATTCGGCCCAGCCGAATTTAACACTCTTACTTGTTTTATTTCAACTTAGTTCATACACATTTGAGGACCCCATTGGGTTCGGACCCGATAGGTCAAGACCCCGATGGGCCTAGACCTAGGGTTCCTTAAAAATCGTCATAGTTTTTGATCCAAAATTTGTGTCCGTTTCGCTCTACCTAGCTTAGTTTTTGAGATACGTGATTTTAGGGGACCACCGGGGTCTTGAGAATTACAAAACTCGATAACTTCAAAAATATTACTCGGAGAGCTTTTGAATATTTTGCGGTCTTGTTCTACGTGTTGGTGTGGACCCATTAGGGTCCACACCTGTGAAGAGGACCGGCGATATTGTGGTGAGCCCGAGAACCAAAAATGGCTTCCATTTTGCTCTATCTGGCTTAGTTTCCAAGATAGCGCCATTTTAAGTTTTCTGGAAATAAAAAAAAATTACCATTTATTTTTGCTAACATTAGCAAAAAATCTTGTAAAAATTTGGTCAACTCAATTTTAAATTTAGCAAAAAAAAAAATTAGTTCAAATTTGTTTAAAATTGCTAATGAGCAAAATGAAGTTCACAAAATATTTTTGCTAACATGCTAATCTCAACTAAAAATTTGCTAAAGGCTAACCAGCATTAGCAAAAAAAAAAAAATTAGTAAATCTACTAATGTATTATTTTGAGTGTATTTTTCTCCTCTCATTCCAATGTTCAAGTTTAAATCGGTGGGTGCCCTGTGAAAGACCTTCCTTGTAAGCGATATTTTGGTGAAGTCAGAAATTACACAGTAAAAATAAAAAATACTTTTTTTTTTTAAAAAATCGGTTCTTGAGTATTTTTTTTTTATACTCACGACCGTGCACGAGCGTGAGTTAAAAATCGTTCTCTGGAATTCAAACGGACTTAGCCAACATATCCTCGAACTAAAATCATTTATACACAATAACTCCGTCGATATCATTTTAGTATCCGAAACTCATTTTACTCCAAAAAGCTTTATAAATATTCCCAATTTTTCAATTTTTCACACAAATCACCCAGACAACACTGCACACGGTGGTACTGCAATAATAATACGAAAATCTATAAGATGTACTGAACTTGAAGGTTACAAAAATGATTATCTACAAGCTACGTCTATTATTATTGAAGACTTACATGGCCCACTTGTTTTATCAGCGGTATACTGTCCCCCAAAACATTCAAATACCAAAATGGATTACCTTGCGTTTTTACAATCGCTTGGCAATCGGTTCATCGCTGGAGGAGACTTCAATTCTAAAAATATAGCATGGGGCTCACGAATTACTCTTACTAAAGGTAAAAATTTACTTGAAGCAATAAGGGAATTCAACTGTAAATTCATAAGCACTGGAGAACCTACATATTGGCCAACTAATACACAGAAAAAAACTGATTTAATCGACTTTTTCATTACAAAAAACGTAAAAAACGAATATTTTAACATAAAATCATGCTTTGAGTTATCCTCCGATCATTCACCTATCATGCTTACCTACCATAGTGCCGTTGTTCTTGCAACAAAATGCAAAAACATTTACAACCACAAAACTGATTGGGATTGCTTTCGAGAACTTGTAGAAATGAACCTTACAACAAATGTGTCTCTAAAAACAGAAAACGAAGTTGACAGTTCAATTGCATTTTTAAATGATGTACTGCTGGCGGCAGCAACCGAGTCTACCCCTTTAATAAAACAAAAAGTTAATAATTTAAGTATTTCTTCGTTTATAAAAGAAAAAATAAAAGTAAAAAGAAAATTAAGAAAGAAATGGCAAACTACAAGATCGCCCCAAGATAAAACTAGACTAAACCAAATTACTAAAGAACTTAAAGATATTCTTAAGCAAGACAAAGAGGACAAGCTGGAAATTTACCTGCAAAATCTAGGAGCGAATCAGGCAACCAATTACTCCCTGTGGAAGGCCACAAAAAAAATAAATAATAATATAATTCATCAACCCCCAATTAAAAAAGATGACAACACATGGGCTAGAACGCACATTGAAAAAGCCGACGTTCTTTCTGAACACTTCCATAAGACATTTACAAACCCAATGGATAAACAGATAATTAATTTCTCAGATACATTTCCAACTGCCAACATTCCAATTCGAAAGATAACATTAAATGAAATTCAAAAAACAATAAAAGCGAGAATCAACATAAAAAAGTCTCCTGGTTACGATCGCATTACAGGCAAGTTATTAAAAGAGCTTCCAAAGAAAGCCATTATCTACATAAAAAATATTTTTAATGTTATTCTAAGCATTAAATACTTTCCAGTTGTATGGAAAGTTGCTGAAATAATAGCTATACCAAAGCCAAACAAAGATGCAAATAAGGCAACTTCATACAGACCAATCAGCCTATTGCCGGTCTTATCTAAACTTTTGGAAAAACTGATCTCTGACAGACTAGAACCCATAATACTGGAAAGGAATCTTATCCCCACTCACCAATTTGGATTCAGACAAAGACACTCTACCATCCAACAAGTACACAGAGTTATTAATAAAATATCTTCTGATATTGATAAAAAGTGCGTTTGTGGAGCTACATACCTTGACGTTGCAAAGGCGTTCGACAGTGTATGGCATGTTGGTCTTTTACACAAACTGAAACAACAACTACCACTAGATTTCTTTCTTCTTCTACAAAGCTACTTAAGCAATAGGCACTTCTACGTAAAATATAAAGAAGAATGCTCGAATATAAAAAAAATAGAGGCTGGAGTGCCTCAAGGAAGCGTGCTAGGTCCATTACTTTATCTAATGTATACTGCTGATATCCCTACTCCAACAACACAAGACGAAATGATTGCAACATTTGCGGATGATACGGTTATGCTTGCTTCAAGTCGTGACATCAACATAGCCACTTCAAGACTCCAAAATATGTTAAACAACACAATCAACTGGTTTGCAAAATGGGGAATACTAGTAAATAGTGACAAAACAGTCAATGTAACGTACACAAATAGACGTCTTGGTCAATATCCGCCCATAAAGATAAATAATGAACCAATTCGAAATGAAACTAAAGCAAGGTACCTCGGCATGATCATAGATTCGAAACTTATATGGAAAGATCATATTAATCAAAAAAAAAAATGAAATCAAGAACAAATTTAGAGAACTGTACTGGCTGTTGTCAAAAGAATCTAAGCTGTCAATTCAAAACAAACTACTTATTTATAACACAATAATAGCTCCTATCTGGAAGTACGGAATAGCAATGTGGGGGACAGCGAGTAGCTCCAATATAAAAATTATACAGCGACTACAATCCAAGATCTTACGAACTATCATCAACGCAGAATGGTATATTTCAAATGAAGACATACATCGTGACCTGAACGTAAAAACAGTGCAAGAGGTTATTCGTGACTATAGCATAAAACACACAACTTGTCTCACAGCGCATTCAAATTCTGAATTAAGTCGACTACCAGCAAACGAAACCATGGAACCTAGAAGACTGAAGCGGTTTACACCAACGGAATTGTGCTTCCGTTTTTAATAACTACAATATTTTTTCTTTTTTATATTTAACAAATAATCTTAAGTAGTGACTTAAGTTTATTAATTCCCAAAATAAATGTACCTCTAGTTACTAATTGTCATTTAGACAGGTGTAAATAAAGTCGGGATTTAAAAAAAAAAAAAAAAGTTTTTTTTACAAAAAAAAAAAACAAAAAACTTGTTTTTCAAACTTTACCAAACATATTTATGTCTCAAAAACATAGGAAAATGTTTTAAAGACGACTACAAACTTTCATATACATACACAAAAAACTATAAACTAAACGAGAATTAAAAAACAAATTAAAAAAACTATTAAACTTTTATTAAATTATTTACTTAAATTGTTTTTAAAATTTTTAAGTAAATTTTTAATTGCGTCAATTAAAAAATTACTCAATTTTTGTTTTTAAATTTAAACAAGTGATTACTAAAATTTGTTTCCTCCATATTTTTTTCTGTGTACAGTTCTCAAAGCAATGCAAAATGTTTTTATCAACAATATTTTTTCAGTTTTGAAAAAGTTTTCCTTAAAATAAAATATAAAAAAAAACCTTTTCATTAAAAATATTTTTTCTTCAAATTAATTTTAGATGTCAGCTGTGATGAGAGTGATACAATCAGTACAACATCTTCGACACCAACCACTACAAATGTTCCCTATAACATTTTGAAACCAATTTTAAAACAACCACAACAAAATCAACAACAGCATCAGCAGCAGCAGCAACAAAATACACATCAAATACATATTGTCCAACAAAATTCCTCATCAACTATACAACCAAAATCAATATTAAAAGATAATAGTCAACATCAACAACAGCAGCAGATGATGCAGCAGCAACAACAGCAACAACAACATCGAACCCTGCCACAACCACCTAGAAATGCTGGACTTGGTGCATATCATACAAAAGAGACAGCCTTACAAAGAATACAACAACAAAGTGGTTTATTACAGGGTAGTCGTACAAATCTATCAAATTTATGTGGAGCAAATCCTTTAGGAATACAAAATCATCATTATTCATCAACACCAGCAACACCAGCTGCAGCAGTAGTACAAGCAGCAACAACAACTTCATCGTCCTCATCATCATCATATCCCACAAATGCTGGTGGCACTGCCAATAGCAACTGTAATGCGACAGTTGGAATGGTTAATACTAGCAACAACTGTAGCAGCAGCAATGCTGGTGTCGGTAGTGGTTTTTGTGTCGGAAATCGAAGTTGTAGTTCTTATAACATGAATACAATTGGAATTGGCAACAGCAATACAAACAATGGCGGCATGATGACAACAACTTCAACAACAACATCAGCAAATAGCAACAATAATGGCACATTTGCTACTGGTTCTGGATTTATGGAATTACATTCACCCTCTCATGTGGTTGGTAGTAGTACGAGTGGTGCTGGTATTTGCGGTGGATTTAATAAATTAAATGAAACATTAATCAATACACATACAAATAGTTTGAGTACGTCCTCAACAAGAAATAATCTACAATCGATACATCGTTCACAAAAGTCACCCATATTGAATAGAAGACGTTCATCATCAATTGTTGGAAATCTTCTTACGGCCGACTTTACATATAATCAAACATCATCATCGCCATCGTCCTCCAATATTGCGATTGGCAGCTGTAATGATGCCACAAATGTGTCCTCACTATCACACAGTAATACGCGGTAAGTAGCTTTTGTAATTTTTTATTTTCTTTTTTGTTTTTTAATTTGTGTTTTAACCTTTAATTGGAACAAAATTTTTCGGTGGAAAAAAAGATGTAACTTAATTTTGGAAAACAAATTTTGTAAAAAAATATTTCTTCAATTTAGTAAAATTTAACTTAACGTTGGAAAATATGAGAAAAAGAACTTTAGTTCATATACTTAAAAATAGTTCATGTATCATTAAAAGCTGTGTTGGCTACCGTTACCCTTTCAATACCGTTACCGATTAAAAACCCTATCATTTTGACTACCGTTACCGTAACCAATACCGAAATAAAAAAATTTCAATACCGTTACCGATAAGAAACCTTTACCTTTATTTTGATTTTTACCGGTATTATATCGGTTTTATTTCGGTTGTCATAAAATACGGATAAATGAAGATTTTCCTGCTGATTGGACAGAGACATTTAATAAACACGTAAAAAATCAAAAAATATTTGTTGAATTACAATATTGCGTGAAAATTTTAATTAAATTCTGATTTAATTAATAGTATTAAATAGAGATGGGCACATAAGCAGATTAGAGGGTGATCATGCGTGAGTGTGAATGACTTCAATTTTACTCACGTGATTGTGAGTGAGTGTGAGTGATGGAAAAAATTGCGTGAGTGAGTGTGCGTGAGTAAGATTTTTTTCGCTAAACTTTAAATTTTGCTAAACATTTTAAAAGATTTTGTGAAATTGTAGTTTTTGATTTTTTTTGTATTAATAAGAGTTTCGTGAGTGTGAGTCAACGTGAGTGTGAGTGAAGCATGTGGGTGTGAGTTATATTAAATTTATTCACGTGATTGCGAGTGAGTGTGAGTCGAAAAAATATGCTAGTGAGTGAGTGTGCGTGATTTAAAAATTCCTGTCGTGAGCGTGAGTGAGTGTGAGTCAAAAATCACTCACGCGCCCATTTCTAGTATTAAATACTAGTAGTACTATATAATTATGTGTTAAAAATGCACTAACAAGGAAGGTCTTTTATAGGGCACCCACCGATTGTCCTGACACTTGAATAGGAAAATAAGGGGGGGGGGGAAGTTAGAGTTACCTGTTTTTTTAGCTGCCCAATCTCAAATTTTAAAAAAGGTTGCCACCTTATGAAAAAATAAGAGCTTTAGGGAAAATCCGTATAAAATTCGAACTAGCAGGAATTTCCCCAAACGAAAAAAAACAAGTAAGAAAATTATAGTCGGTCAAGACCGACCATATAATACCCTACACCAGAGTTTCCCGGAAAATGGGTCCCATGGACCGATTAGATCTATATGTTGCCAAATCTTTAATAAGTGTAAAAAACACTCACAAATCAAATTTGAGTGAAATAGGCTTCTTTTTGTTGACAATAAACCGCTTTAACTGAATATCGGGCGAAATTTTCACAAGGGCCCTGAGTCCAAAACTGGTCCGATAATTATCAGGTTTGATAAGGTTATTTAAGTACGCGTTTAACATGCACAAACAATATTTTAACTAAATATTTTCTATTTTCATGAAATTTGAGTCATTTATGTGAAAATCGGGAAGGTGGTTTGTATGGGGGCTACAAGAAGAACTAGTCCGATTTCTTTGAAATTCGGAATGGTGATTTTTGAAGACAAAACATATTTACCTTCCAAATTTCAAAAAGATACCTATTATAATACGGTTATTAGAGTCATTTGAGCCAAAACTAAAGAGGACCTTTGTATGGGGGCTAGGTCTAAATATGGACCGATTTTTTCCAATTTCAATAGGCTTCGTCCTTGGGCCAAGAGAGGCTTAAGTTTCAAATTTCAAGTCATTTAATTAAAAATTGCGACCTGTATCGTGTTTACATCGTTTACATGGACAGACAGACAGACGGACGGACGGACGGACGGACGGACAGACGGACGGACGGACGGACATCGCTAAATCGACTCAAAAAGTGATTCTGAGTCGATCGGTATACTTGAAGGTGGGTCTAGGACCAATATTTCGGGTAGTTACAAACATCAGCACAAACTCATTATACCCTGTACCACAGTGTGGTGTAGGGTATAAATACGGGTCAGCTTAATTTTGATAGAGATTATTATATATGATTTTGGCGGTCGTACGTATATACATCTCCATATAAACTACCTCAACGATTACGGATTTTTCACAATAACAAACTTAACGAAGCCGAATTTGGACACGACCGACACACTATTGGATAGGCCTTCAAAAAACATTCCGGTCTGTATAAAATGTTCATATAGTTTCTTTTGAAGAAATGGGAAAAATCCTAAAAAAGCGAAAAAAAATCCCGTTTTTCCCCCTCCCCTTCGACCCGCTGAGATTGTGAGATTGGGCAGCTATAAAAAATGGGTAACTCTTATTTTGCTCCCCTCTTTCTTATATGCAAGTTTCAGGACAATCGGTGAATGCCCCGTGAAAGACCTTCCTTTTAAGTATTTAATAAATTCTTTATTTTTTACGTGTTTTTAACAAATTTGTTACATTTTAACACATTGGGTAAATTTTATTCATAATACCGGTACGTACCGGTATCGATGTTTCGGTAACGGTTTATCGTTAACGAAATAATCGAAAATACTGTTACCTTTACCGTTACCGATATAAAAAATATGTAATACCAATACCCTTACCGATACCGTTATTCGTTTCGGTTGCCAACCCTGATTAAAAGCAATATCTCAGCAAAAATCCTTTCAAGTCAAAACTAAAAAAAAAAAAATTAAAAAATTTTAGAGTAGGACCTCAACGGCGTAAATTCTTTTTTTATACCCTCCAACTACAGTATGGGGGTATACTCACTTTGTCATTCCGTGTGTAACGCATCAAAATATCGGTCTAGGACCCCTTAAAGTATATATATTTATGATCAGTGATCGATTCTAAGACATTCTAGCGATGTCCGTCCGTCCGTCTGTCCGTCCGTCCGTCTGTCCGTCCGTCCGTCCGTCCGTCTGTCCGTCTGTAGTTATCACGATGCAGTACAAAATAAAAGAGCTAGACTCCCGACATTTGGCACGAATATGTCTTATGTTCATAGGCAGGTTAAGTTCGGAAATGAGCAAAATCGGACCAGGGGGAAAAAAGTTCCCCTTTGAAGAACTAAACCAACCTCTGAAAAATACCATATTTTTACATGATTTTTTGTGTTTTTGTTTAACAAATGCAACATTTGTATGCCACAAAAAGTTCAAAGTCCTGCATTTGGACCCAGAGAGAAAATGTCGTTTTTCGGCCCGTCCCCTTTTTTGGGCGTGAAATAAAACATTTTTTTTAAAATAATGATAATCTTGTATTTCTTTAGTGCAAAAAGCATAAGAATTAATTTTTAAACACAAATTCGAGGGAAAATTTGCCCCCCCCCCCTCAATTACTACAAGCGACCCCCTGACCCACCCCCCAGAAAAAACGCCCCTGCATTTTTTTGCATGTTGGAGGGTATACAAGATTCGGCACAGCCGAATTTAACACTCTTACTTGTTTTAACTCAATTTTGAAGCGGAAGGGTTTATCCCAAGAAAATTCAATTTTTGGTCGTTAAAAGGATAATCAAGTAAAATAACACTGTGCAACACGATTTTGTGGGACAAAAAAAAAATTAAAGTATACCAACAGTAGAGGAAAACCCACGAAGGGTTTTGAAAACTTAACTCGAATTCTTTTTGTATGACTCACTGAAGTTTTTAAATTTTGAATAAGTCAAAAAACTAGGTAAACATTGTTAAGACACGTCTTCAGTAGAATTTGATGATGGTTCTTTTCTTAGAACATATTAACCCTCTATCTCCCATTTTAAGCGGTCATTTTAGTACTTTTTTCAAATATCCTCATAGAACACCTTTTGACCTTTGACAACCCCTAGTAAAATTTGATGAAGAAAATGTTTGAAAAACATTTTAACCCTTTAAACGCACTCCTTAATCGTGTTCTAAGAGGATATTTAAAAAAATGACCCCTAAAAATGGGAGACAGAGGGTAAAAATGTTCTAAAAAAGAGCCGCCATCAAATTTTACTTTCGTAATTTAGCTTAGAAGCAGATTTATAAAATTTTTTCAGCTTATTTTACACGACTTTGATGAGAAACAATTTAATAGCATCCCAAGTAGAAATTCATGACGGTTATAAAAAAAAAGCGTTTTTAAAGCACTCCAAAGTAGAAACTCATGACGGTAATAAAAAAATAGCATTTTTAAAGCACTTCCAAGTATAAATTCATGACGGTAAAAAAAAAGTCGTGACTTATCAAAAATAAAGCATTTTTAAAGCATTATTTCATAACGCTTTATGAACGTTTTGAAAAAGCCTTTTGAGATTACTTTTTCGCCAAATTTATGTTGGTTTAGGAAAACATACATTTTTTTTACAACATTTTTTTACACTACTTTTTAAATATGGTTTACGACGACCAAAAACGCCGTCGAAATTATTAACTTTTATAAAATAATATTCACATACATTTTTCTTTATTTTTAATAATTTTAAGTTTTATTATCATTTATGTAAAAGAGTTATAGCAATTGTTTCGTTACAAAATTTAGAAAGAATACACTTAACTTCTACCATATTAATGTTTATTTCAATTTCATTTTTATCCAAATGTTTAACCTTGTACAGCCCTATATCTTTTGATGAAATTGGGTAATCAAAAAACTCGTTCATTTCATTGAAAACATTGCCCTTCAAAAATATACTATCAGATTTGTGTTTAGCTCGTTTTGTACTAAAAATTTGATTTACTATCATAATTTTCCCATTACTAAAGGGTACTTTCCACTATCACACTTTTCCATTATACACATCAAAATTTACCAACTTCCTAAAGATTTTTGGATTCTTTTTTGATTAAAACCTAGTCGTATCTAATAAGTGAACAATTTCTGGCCAAATTTTTTAAAAAAATATTTCGCTAACATGGTGAAATTACGCTTGTATAATGGAAATGTGTGATAGTGAAAAGTACCCTTAAGTAGGCATACGTTATCATTTTGGTATAAAAAAACAGTAATTTTTTATAAAAAAATAATATATTTATCTTTTTTTAAAACAATAAAAATCAAAACAAAAATAAACTTTCATTTGGTTTTTAAATTGGTGGAAAATTACTTTAGGTTTTGTATCTGAAATGCTTGTAAATTGCTTTTTTTTGCATATAAAGCACTTTAAAATTGCTTTACATACCGTTTCAAAAGTGATACATTTTTGGTTTTTGCAATGATTTAAAAGCGCTATAACGAAGCGTTCTAAAATCATTATTATAAATGTCTTTAAAAACGCTTCAAATAAACCGTCTAACGGTGTTATCATTAGGACAGTCTGAAAGCGCTCTGAGGATGGTTTTCAGTATGGTCTGAAAGCATTCGTACTACCATACAAAGCGCTTTAAAAGCGTTTTAACGGTTGTATTTTTCTACCTGGGATGTTATAATTTACAATTTTACTTTTAAAGCATTTTACATTTTTCGCACGAACTTCTGATCTTCGGCAAACCCTAGTGAAATTTAATGCAGAACATTTATGTAACCCTTTAACGCACATTTTATTGGAGTTCTATTAGGATATTTGCAATAAGGACCAAAATGACCCCTTAAAATAGGAGATAGAAGGTTAATTTATTCTAAGAAAAGAGCACCATCATCATATTCTACTGAAGACATGTTTCCGAATTATATTTAATACTTATTTTTTGACTTATTCAAAACGCCTTTAAAAAAAATTAAAAACTTCAGTGGGCCATAAAAAAAAACTCGAGCTATGTTTTCAAAACCCCTCTGGGGATTTGGTCTTCTATTGGTATACTTTCATTTTCTTGTGGTCCCGTTCAAGATACACTCGAAGATCCCAAATTTATTGCACAGTGTAATAATTAAAAAAAAAAAAAATTTAAAAACCGAAAAAAAAATTTTGGTTTGTTTGGGAACAAATTTTTTTTGGGCCAAAACCTGATTAATTTTTATTAAAAAATAAAAATTGTTTTATTCAACCTTTAAAATATTATATTTTGAGGATGTTTATTCTGGCTCGAGGTCATTACTTTCTTTTCTAATTAAAACCATGATATTCTCATCTCGAGTAAAAATAAACATATATGTATTACAATATATAACTTGATACAAACATAATAAATTATATATGATTATACATTATGGCGTCCCAAAAAAAAAACCTTTATTTGATTTTCTTCGGTGCTCAAGCATAATCTGAAAGCTTATAGGGTAAAGCATTTTTGAGATTTTTTTCAGATTTTTCGGAAAAGTTTTTAAGGTCGCGCAAATCGATTTTTTGCTAAAAATCGGCTTTGACGACCGTTTTTTGACTTTCTTTATAAATTCGCAAATAAAGACGAGATTCTTTACTATTGAGGTAATATTTTTAAAGAAAAATGTGCAAACTTTATTTTTGTGTGCATAAATTAAATGTTTTGGCTATGCTTTTGCTCATTTGGGTACCCTACATAAAATTTTTTCGTAAATTTTCCAAAAATTTTAAAAATAACGTCTTGTAACTTTTAAAATTTCTACACTCAAAAAAAAACTGTAATGTTAGCAAAAAAAGCTTGTAAACCTACAAGAAAATTTGCTGATTTTGAACCCACAATTTTTTTTGTAAAGTTAGCAGAACTGTTTTGCCAAAAATTAGGTAACTGAATTTTTTTTTATTTCGACTTAGTTTATACACATTTG
The DNA here is from genome assembly GCA_963921195.1 of Pegoplata infirma. Taxonomy (NCBI): domain Eukaryota; kingdom Metazoa; phylum Arthropoda; class Insecta; order Diptera; family Anthomyiidae; genus Pegoplata; species Pegoplata infirma. The sequence goes on along the minus strand of OY992540.1, from coordinate 26,077,528 downwards.
AGGACCCCATTGGGTTCGGACCCGATAGGTCCAGACCCCGATGGGCCTAGACCTAGTTGGGTTCCTTAAAAATCGTCATAGTTTTTGATCCAAAATTTTTGTCCGTTTCGCTTAGTTTTTGAGATGCGTGATTTTAGGGGACCACTGGGGTTTTGAGAATTAAAAAACTCGATAACTTCAAAAATATTACTCGGAGAGCTTTTGGTTATTTTGTGGTCTTGTTCTACGTATTGAGGTCTACAAAAATGCTTTGAGGGCTACAAAAATACTTTTTATCGTGTCGGCAATATTTACCGAGATATGAGCATTTTAAAATTTTCGGGAATGCTAACTTTTTGGATCCAAAGTTAGGACCCATTAGGGTCCACACATGTGAAGAGGACCGGCGATACTATGGAGACCTCGAGAACCAAAAATGGCCTCCGTTTTGCTCTATCTGGCTTAGTTTCCGAGATAGCGCCATTTTAAGTTTTCTAAAAAAAAATTTACCATTTAGTTTTGCTAATATTAACAAAAAAGCTTGTAAAAATTTGGTCAACTCAATTTTAAATTTAGCAAAAAATATTAGTTCAAATTTTGTTTAAAATTGCTAATGTGCTAAATGAAGTTTACAAGATATTTTTACTAACATGCTAATCTCAACTAAAAATTTGCTAAAGGTTAGCTTACTAGCATTAGCAAAAAAAAATAGTAAACCTACTAATGTATTATTTTGAGTGTAGTGCTAGAGTGCTTCTTTTTACCACGACTGGTTTTCTATCTGGTTCTCAGAGTCATGATTTTTTTTTAAATTGTCACCATTAGATCTAGTTCTAGGAAAGTCCAGGAACAATCACCCCATCTCTGGAACGGTTCCATTACTCATTGTCAGTCTAGAACCAATTGTTTGTCCCATTCTGTAACCCATGAATTTTGTTTGAAGCTGTCACCATCAGAACTAGTTCTAGCGAACTAGTAATTGAACCGTTCTATGGAATGGTTCCATTACAAATGACTTTTGTTTGAAGTTGTCACCATCAGAACTAGTTCTAGCGAAGATATCTAAGAACAATCATACCTTAAATAGAACGGTTCCATCAATCATTCTAGAACCAGTTCTTCATCCGATTCTTTAGCCCATGATTTTTATTTATAACTTGCAAAATAATGTTTTTTTTTGTTAAATACTTTATTATCTGGATTATTGAATCTTCCTATTCTTGGCCTAACAATAAGTGTATAAATCTTACAAAACTAACTTAAATACTAGAACTAGCAAAAGAATGTGAAAATGAAAATTTTCGGATTTTTTTTTTTACTTTCAAAAAGTGTTAAACAAAATTTTGAAAATTTTCCAATCCGTGGACACTTTTTTTTCGTTTTTAAGTAAAAAACCACACATTGTGATCATAATGATTAAATTTCATCATATTTATGACTATATTTCATCAAAATTTATGAAAAAGTGTCATTAATATGATGAAGCATATCATCAATGGTTATTGATGACACTGCATCATCAAATTTACGATTGGTTACATTGGAACAAAATTATGTCACATTCATCAATTATGTCACTTTATATTGATGTAACAATTTATCAATAGTCCTGTTTTCGCATAACCGTATATATGTTGAAATTAACCGTTTAACCGAAAACATTTCCACGTTGAACAAAATGTACTTGGCATCACTGTTGTTGTGTGACAAAATTTATTATACTATTTCATTAAAAATTTATTATGCTATTTCAAAAAAATGTAAACTTGGCTTCACTTTTTTTCGAAGCTTAAAATAACGATAAAAACTCTAATAAAAATATTAATACACTCTACACAAGGGCGAGAAACGCCTTTTCACGAATTTAGCTTGAGCGATATGCGGCATTGGTAAAAATAAATGCCAAAACGATGTGGTTGAAATTTCAGAAAGATCACTCTTTATCTTGGGGGGCCCCTCCAGCGCTGAAATTTCCACTTTTCTTAGCCAAAGAATTTTTTTTTTTTTTAATTGCTTTAAATATCAGATATGTATATAGCATACCTCCAAAGCCCAGAGATGGAAAAATATGCATACATTTTAGAGAAACCCAAAAACCAACTTTTTACATTAATGTAAAAAAATTAAAAATCCCGACTTGAAAAATAGACAACCCAAGGATTCCAAAAAAGCTAAAAAAAATAAATTCTTAAACGGCGTGTAGACCGATCTGAATTCACGGTAATTTTAACAAATTAGTTTCATAACACATTTTTTTCTTAAGAATTTCGTATTTTTTTTTTTGAAGTAATGCTTTTGGAATCCTAGGGTACCCTATTTTCGAAGTCAGGACGAAAATATTTTGCAATTTAAATGTAATTTTCTGATATAATTACAAAAAGCTGATTTGAAGGTAACGGTATCCTTTAAAGCTGATATCTAAAATCTAAAAAGATGTGATCAACTAGATCTCATAAAATCCAAAATTAAGAAGAACTGATCAAATTTGAATTTTTGACAATTTTTTTAAAATTCAGCGCTGAAGGGCCCCCAATACGAAGTGCGATCTTCCTGGTTTGATTATCGTGATTAAACTAATAAGATACAATTTTCTTCTTCAAATGTTAAATGAGTGTAGAGTTGAATATGTATTAATATTTTTGTTTGGCCATTAGCGATTGTTATTTAAATTCACTATGCTATTTGTAGTATAGGATTTTTATATTTTTGAAATTTCCACCAAAATTATGGATTTTTGAAAAATAAAACAAAAAAATCTGGCGATATATTATTTGTATTATTTTTGCCATGTTGAATGCGTATATCAAAAAAATATCTAAAATCGGCCGAGAGGTTTGCGGAATATTGCCATTTCAAATTTGTAAAAAAATAATTCCAAAAATGACGATTTTTTTCTACGTTCAATAAATTTTTTAAAAAAATCTCATTTTTTTTTTTTCATTGTATATGATATAGAACTTGAGACAAACTTTCATTTAAACTTAATTTAAGCCAAACTTCGATTAAACTTTTGAATTTTTAAAAATTGTCATCAACATTTTGGATTTGTGACAAATAAAAAAAAAAAAAATTACGATTCATTATATTAAATTATTTTGGCATTCACAATACGAATATCAAAAAATTTCTAAAATCGGTCGAGCGGTTTTCGAGACATCTATATATATAATTTCCCTATTTGTGTGTTCCTCTTTTTTTGTCTATCCAGAGCTTTTTGAAGCCATCTGATAAGCTACAAAGCTGAAAATTGGCATGCATATAGTAAAACACCTGCGGCAGATCCTAACGTAGCCGGATTTTCGATTTTTGGCCAGTGGGCGGAGAAATAAGCGGAAAAGTGGGCGTGGCAAAATTCAATTTTTTGACATTTTTGCTTAATTTAAAGCCCCCTAATGAACTAGGAAGCTGAAAATTTCCTAGAATATAGTCCTAACGATGGCGCATATCCTGGATTAGTCGGATTTTAAATCTTTGGAGTGTAGATGGAAAATTGAGACGAAAAAGGGGCGTGTCAAAATTGGGTTTTTTTAACATTTTTACTTCTTTTGAAGCCCCCAAATGACTAAGGAAGCTGAAAATTGCATAGCATATAGTTCTAACAATGGAGTATATGCTGAAGTAATCGGATTTAAATTGTTCAGACTGTGGAGGGAGAATTAAAAGAAAAAAAAGGCGTGGCAAAATTGTGTTTTTTAATATTTTAACTTATTTGAAGGCCCCCAATGATCTATGAAGATGAAAATTTACATTTTTCCTTATTTTAAAGTCCTCTTATGACTCAGGGAGCTGACAATATAGTCCTATCGATGAGGCATATCCTGAAGTAGTCGAATTTTAAATTTTTAGACTGTGGTCGGAGAATTGAAATAAAAAATGGGAATGAAAAAATTGGGATTTTTAATTTTTTAACTACTTTTGAAGCCCCAAAGGAATCAAAAAATGCACAGCATGTAGTCCTAACGATGTAGTATATGCTGAAGTAATCGGATTTAAAATTTCTCGACTGTGGACGGAGAATTAAAAGAGAAAAGGGGCGTGGAAAAATCGTGGTTTTTTATATTTTAACTAATTTGAAGACCCCCAATGACATAGGAAGATAAAAATTGGCATGTATATTAGAGCGGAGTGAATTGTTCGGAGCAAAATTTTTGACAAAATCGTCTAGGATATTTGGATTCTGCATAAAATTCTAAGAAAAAATGCCGAACAAACCATGTCTCAAAAATCAGTTTTGACCCCCCAATTTTCAAAAATAGTTTTGTACAATAAACGTCTTTTCCATTAATCTGGTATCTTTAGATTGTGTACATAGATACACTATGGAGCCATTTAGACATTCCCATTTACAGTTTTATTAAATTCTAAAATCTCGCGATTTCATTCGCGATTTTCATTTTTTAAAAATCACAAAATATGAAAAAGTGCTGTAGTTTGATGAGCGATAACTTCTTAAGTAAATATCCGATTTTTAAAATCAAAATTGAAATTAAAAGCTTAAGTCCTCTACATTAAACTTGAAAGTTAAAAAAAATGTGTTATTAAAAAATGCATTTTAAATGCAAATGCAGTTTCGTCAACTTTCACCTCTTTGGATTTTTTTTAATTAACACATTATGAAAGTATGCCATTTTTACAAAAAAAAAAACAGTCATCATTTTAATAGGACACAAAAGTCTTCTATTTTTAATAACTTTTATTAAATTATGCCGATATAAAAAGAAAAAAAAATTTTTTTTAATTTTGTTTATAAATGATTTAAGGATTTTCAAATTGTTTATCGATGTACTTTGAAGATCTATAACTCCTTAAGAAACATCGGATTTTGATAATCAAAATTGAAATTGAAAGCTAAAAACCTCTACTTCAAACGAAAAAATTGTGGCAAAAAAAGAATGGTGTTGTTTACCACTTTTTAATTTTTTGTGGATTTTTAAAAAATTAAAATCGCGAATAAAATCGCGAGTTTTTGGAATTTAATTAAACTGTAAATGGGAATGTCTAAATGGCTACTTAGAGTATCTGGCTTCATAATAAAAAAAAAAATCTGAAGACCCAAGTCCAGATTTTGGTTTTTTTGCGCCCTCTAGCGGCGGTTTAGAGCAAAATACATATCAAATATGGATTTCCCGTACCCAAAAATACCAGGTATACCTCTTAATACAAAATAAAAGCAAAATTTATTAGTAAAACATAATATTCCAAATATTAAGCCCAGCTAAAAAAGTCGTATATCGTGCAAAACTATTTTTGAAAATTTGGGGGGGTCAAAACTGATTTTTGAGACATGGTTTGTTCGGCATTTTTTCTTAGAATTTTATGCAGAATCCGAATATGCTAGACGATTTTGTCGAAAAAAAATTACTCCGCCCTAATGTATATAGTAGGTTTCATGGGGAAGATAAACACTGACCTGGATTTTTGATATCCAGTTTATGGGTGGAGAATAAGAAGGGCAAAGTGGCGTGGTAAATTTATTTCCATATATTTTCTGTATATATAATTTATTTTTTGTGTTTCTCTTATTTTTTGTGTATCCAGCGCCTTTTGAATCACATTGATGGGCTTAAAAGCTTAAAATTGGCATGAATATAGTAAAACACCAGGGACAGATTCTTACGAATCCGGATTTTTTGCCTTTGTGCAGCGAATCACGTGAAAATGGGAATGAATGGGAAAATGGGGACTTATTTTTTTTTTTTTTTTAAGATTTAAGAATATTTTTAAGCTCCGTCCCAATGAATAAGGATGCTGAAAATTCCCTAACATGTAGTCATAACTATGATGCATATTCTAAAGTAGTCCGATTTAACATTTTTGTAATGTAGACGGAGGATTGAGAGAAAAAAGGGGCAAGGCGATATTGTGTTTTATTTTTTTAATTTAACTAACTTTAAAGCCCTAATGACCTACGCAGCCTGGAGCATATTCTAAAGTAGTCAGACTTAAAATTTTTGGACTGTGGACGGAGAATTAAGAGGAAAAAGGGGCGTGGATACGAGTATAGTACTAACGATGGAGCTTATCCTAAAGTAGCCAGATTTAAAATTTTTGGATTGTACCCATAGAATTAAGAGAAGAAATGGGCGGGGAATAATTATATTTTTATATTTTAACTAATTTTGAAGACACCTTAGATCTAGGAAGATGAAAATTGGGATGCATATGGTACGGACTACGGCAAAGATCAACACTGACCAGGATATCCAGTGAAAGGGCGGAGATACATAAAAAAAGCCGTTGTGACTTTTGTTCAGTTTATATATAATCTGTAACGTAGCCCGATTTTCGGCGTTTAAGAAAGGGGAAGTGGCGGATAGGTTAGGTTAGGGGTGGTGGTGCCTAAAGTTCAGACTCCTCGCATAGACCGACTGGTCCATAACGATACCACAATTTCCTTCAGCGTGGCGGAAGACGGCGAAATTTAGTTTTTAAACATTTAAACTATTTCTAAAACCCATAATGACGAAGGAAGCTGAAAATTGTAAAGCATAAAGTATTGACAATGGATCATATCCTTATGTAGTCAGATTTAATATTTTAAATGTGTACGGAAAATTATAAGGAAAAATTTAAGTGAAAAAATTGTGTTTTTTTAACATTTCAACTAATTTTAAAACCTTTCGTGACTAATAGAGATAAAAATTGCCATGTATATAGGAGTGACCATTGGACAGACCTACATGACTTACTTTTGATATCCGTTTTTAAGATGGAGAGACGATATGGGTGTGCTAAATTTAGTTCTAAAATTTATCAATAAAACCTTTTATACTCATTAAAGTTTTTCCAGTTTGGGCAATATATTGATGTAACTTAATCTAGCAATATTAAATTTTTGAAGCACAAACATAATTTTTTATAGAGTTTGGTAAACAATTAGAATTATTGAGAAAAGTGAATTGGTGTTCCGCCTGGCATGGACAGTCTATTCGACTAGTACATATATAGTATACTAAAAAATACTTTAGAATCAGAAAAGATTCTAAAATAAAAATTGAACAACAAAAGGGAATTTGTATTAAAAAAATCGGAAACCCTGTTTTTATTTAGGAAAAGTGTGTTAAAATCTATTATTAAACCCTAAAAAATCTTTTCCCTTAGAGGTTTAAAAGGTCTCAATGCCTATAATTTTCAATGACTTTGTTTACATGTTCTTTATTATGCCCTTAAATGTAATAAGTACGTGTAAACAATGGCATCATTATTGAAGATTATTTATTTTACTTGTACGAGTATGTATTGTGTATTGGTTTCTATGTATCTTTGTAACTGTGTAACATAATAAGGATTCATTTAAAAACTTGTCTTTTTTTACACATATTTTGCATAGGAGAATTATAGCAAACACTTTTATAGTTGGACACTAATCTTATAGTATTATAAACACAAAGATGCATAAGGGATTTCAGATGACGCAAAAGCATCTTCTCTGACTCTATAGTCTTTTTGAATGAAAGAAAAAAAGGTCTATAAATTTTAAAATTTTTGTTTGCTTTTTATTATTTAATTATGAAAATTGAGTTGTCGTTTTAGATTTTCTACAAAAAGTCTACTTCAAAATCGGGTAACTCATAGATGTCAAAATCTAAATTTAGTTTTGAATTCAAATAATCCTCTTCCTTTAATGAAATGTGATTTATAGTAATTTAATATCTTAGCTTAAGTTTTCAAATTAATTAACAAAAAGTCAATCTTATTTGTTATATATATATAGAGTAAACTAAAATTCCTTCGAATTTAATTGATAAATTGATTCTTTAAACAATTTAAATTTAATTTCATCTAAAAATAAAATCTAAAAAAATGTTTATCCACCTTTAGGTTTTTAATAAATTAAAACTGTATTCAATTACAAAAGTTATTTTTAATGGAAACCAATATCTAAAACTCATGTTGTCTGTAATAGAAAAAAAACTTTATCGAGTTTTAATTGTAAAAATGATTTTGCATAAAAATAAATTTGATTAAATAAACCAAATAAAACATTTTGATTTCAATACAAAATAACAAACTCATGGTAGTTAAAAAATCAAGTAAAAAATGATACATTCGGTTTGCCCGAATCAAGGAATACCCTCCACAATATCTTAAAACAACATGAATGACTTTAAGTGCAAAGCTGCACTCAAAATAATTTGTCTGTCCAATTAGCAGAAAAATCTGCTGAAAATACAGCCACACTAAAAAATCTTGTCAAATTACTAAAAAAAGTCTCGTAATCTTATTTTACAAATATTTTCCAGTTTTCCTTTTTTTAACAAAAAATTTTCGATCGAAATTTATTTTTTTTTTTTGTAATTTTACAAATTTCCATGGTTTTTTACAAAAAAAAATCAAGTAAATTTACGAGATTTCCTTGTAAGTTTTGTTGCGCCAAAAAAGTCGTAAATTTCCAATTTTATTGGTAAAAATCTTGTAAAATTACGAAAAAGGTCGTAATTTTTACTAGGAATTTTCGTAAAATAGAAGGTATTAAAAAATGTAGTAAAAACTAGGGCTGTCAATCCCGAATCCCGGGAGTTTAGTCATAAAATGAATCCCAAATCCCGTGATTTTTAAGCTCGAATCCCGGGATTTTTGAAATATTAAAAATGTGTTGAGAATTTATTTTTAAAAATACAAATTTGTTCAATTATTGTTACATTTACATAAACAAATTAAAACTAAAATTTTTTTAATTTATAAGGTAGCTGGCCACGAATTTGGCTGAGCTGAGAATTCTACCCAGGCTTGTTGAATAATAGTCTAACGCACTAACCATTAAGCCATTTTGACCAAAGTTTGCAGGTTTGGCGAACATTTTCTAAAAAACCGAAACTTTGATCGAAGGGCGCCACGGGGAAATTTAATCCGATTGGCCTCAAATTTGTACCACATAAGTTTTAGGCGTAGGAGAATAAAAATTTTCCCGAACGTTCAAAATTGAAAGAAAAACTTTTTTATACAAAAAATGCAAGTCTAATGTATTATATTATTACTTTTCTCCTTTAAGGGCGGATTACTCCATGAAAAGTTAGCTACTAACTGCCGATTTAACGGAGCCTTATGTCAAAATTTGTATGAAAAAGCTAAATTTAACGGAGAGTTATTTTATAACGGAGCATTGAGTATTCCAGCCTAAATGTTTTTATTATTTTAAATTTTCTTTAAATTAGTTTTAAAATTATACAGTGCAAGAACCAATATTGGAATGGGATGAAACTAAAAGCAAATAAAAGTTGTCATTTTCCATAACAAACCCCTCAAGGCTTTTTTATTTCCTTGATAAATATTTAATAATAATAATTACTTGAAAACTGTATAAGTGGCGTATACTTAATTTTTGAATTGCCTTTAAATAACAATCAGAATAATTAGAAATATTTTTTTAAACAATTCCGTTGTAGCGAAATCGACCCATGGGGTTTCGTGGGAATCAAACCCACAACTTACTGCTTAATAGGCTAGCACGCTACCAACTAACCCACAGTAGCCCCCTTAATATGCACAATAAAATTGAAACATAAAGAGTCTACTATTTTTTTCACTTTTATAATCAAAGAAATTTAATCCCAGAAAAATCCCGGAATCCCGAAAATCCCGTGATCCCGAAAAATCCTGTGCTCCCGAAAAATCCCGGGATCCCGGGATTTCAATTTTCAAATGCCGAATCCCAGGATTTTAAAAAATCGATCCCGTTTGGCAGTCCTAGTAAAAACACGACACCGGGTTGTAAGTTTTATAGCGTCAAAAAATTTGTATGTTTACAATTTTATTGGTAAAAAGCTTGTAATTACAAAATAATTTTGTACTCTTGCCCAAAACATTAAATCATGATAATGTTTTGCAGAAGATTTGGGTGTACTTGCTAAAGCTAAGTTTTTTTTTTAGAAAAAATAATGTTATATTTATCTGCCATTTTATGCAAAACGTATCGAAATATCGGTCGAGGACCCCATTAAGTTTATATATTATTATAAGACACTCTAGCTATCCACATCAGCCATCTGTCTGTTGAAAGCAATATTCAGTCCAAACCAAAAGAGCTGAAAATTTGGTAAATGAGTGTATTACTTAAGTGCAAAAAAGTATTTTTACATTTTAGAGAGTGTAAAAAATTCAGCACGAAGAATTAAACACTCTCACTTGTTTTTTGTACATTTATTAAACAAATGGAACAATTTTATGTCAAAAGTTTGGACTTGGTAAAAAAGTAGTTTTGGTAAAAAAATTAAATTTTTTTTTCGAAAAACAAAATTATGATAAAAAAATTTTATGAAAACATAAGTTTTGGAAAAAAAAATTGATGACAAAACTATTTTTGATGAAAAAAATTATTTTTTGATACAAATAAAAAATAAAAATTTGATAAAAAAAAAATTATGAAAAAAAAAAATTTTTGAAAAAAAAATATAAAAAACAATTTGATGTAACAAAAAATTTAATAAAAAAAGTTAAAAAAAAAATTTGATGAAAAAAAAAAAATTAAAAAAATTTATGAAAAAAAAAATTGCCGAAAAAAAAAATTTTAAAAAAAAAAATTATGAAAAAAAAAATTTATAAAAAAAAAATTTTATGACAAAAAAGTTTGATGAAAAAAAAATTTGATGACAAAAAAAAAAAAAATAATTGAATGGCTTATTATAAAAACTCGTTAAGCAGCATTTCATTTTATGGTGGTTTTTGCCTTAAAACTTTTGAAATTATGTAGAAAATAGATCTTATGAAGAACTTTCATACTCAAGATACTTGTACAAAGGGTTTAAGAAAAAATTTTGCAAAAAATCTATCAATGGAAAATCAGTAGAGGGCAAAATACACCAAAAAATAAATGGTTGCTTATCAAGTTTTTGCAGTAAGCCCTTCAACTGATGAAAAAATAATTGACAAAAAAAAATTGATGAAAAAAATTGATAAAAAAAAAACATTTTGTTGAAAAATAATTATGTTACTTTTTATTTAACAGCTGGTGAAAACCGGCTTTATTCACCATCAGGTGAAATTTTATCCAAGTTACAAATCGAATGTATAGTCAAACTGAGGTGGCGTCCTGCATCATTTTTAAAATTCTGTATATTAAAAAAATTATCATGTTAAAAAAATTTTATCATTTTAAAATTCTGTATAATTATTTAAAAAATAATGTGCTTAAAATATTTTCAAAAATTCTGATTAATTTTTATTAAAAAATAAAAATTGTTTTATTCGACCTTTAAAATATTATATTTTGAGTATGTTTATTCTGGCTCGAGGTCGTTATTTTCTTTACTAATTAAAACCATGATATTCTCATAGTATAATTTTCAAGAAAATTATTTTTTTGTTTTAAATTTATTTATGTTGGTCATTTTTGCAAGACTTAATCGACACGTGTTTCGGAATTTGTCAGATTCCATTGTCAAGATTATTTAGCAAAAAATAGAAACGATTTACTACAAAGTAGCAAACGAGTCTAATGACAAATTGTTAATGCACAAACTAAGAAATTAATACATATTCGCCTCTATTCTCATTGAGAATTAGAAAGACGAAGAAATTGTACCATCCTAATAAGGCAACAATTGTCAATAACCAACAAAAATATTTAAAACAATTTTACATACGATAGTCCAATGGACTACAACAATATGTTATATGTGTTGTTGTTGTGAGAAATACTCCATATTAGGGTATTCATCACATGGCGTGCCAACCATTATGTTCAAATTCTGATTAATTTTTATTAAAAAATAAAAATTGTTTTATTCGACCTTTAGACCTCGAGCCAGAATAAACATACTCAAAATATAATATTTTAAAGGTCGAATAAAACAATTTTTATTTTTTAATAAAAATTAATCAGAATTTGAACATAATGGTTGGCACGCCATGTGATGAATACCCTAATATGGAGTATTTCTCACAACAACAACACATATAACATATTGTTGTAGTCCATTGGACTATCGTATGTAAAATTGTTTTAAATATTTTTGTTGGTTATTGACAATTGTTGCCTTATTAGGATGGTACAATTTCTTCGTCTTTCTAATTCTCAATGAGAATAGAGGCGAATATGTATTAATTTCTTAGTTTGTGCATTAACAATTTGTCATTAGACTCGTTTGCTACTTTGTAGTAAATCGTTTCTATTTTTTGCTAAATAATCTTGACAATGGAATCTGACAAATTCCGAAACACGTGTCGATTAAGTCTTGCAAAAATGACCAACATAAATAAATTTAAAACAAAAAAATAATTTTCTTGAAAATTATACTATGAGAATATCATGGTTTTAATTAGTAAAGAAAATAACGACCTCGAGCCAGAATAAACATACTCAAAATATAATATTTTAAAGGTCGAATAAAACAATTTTTATTTTTTAATAAAAATTAATCAGAATTTGAACATAATGGTTGGCACGCCATGTGATGAATACCCTAATATGGAGTATTTCTCACAACAACAACACATATAACATATTGTTGTAGTCCATTGGACTATCGTATGTAAAATTGTTTTAAATATTTTTGTTGGTTATTGACAATTGTTGCCTTATTAGGATGGTACAATTTCTTCGTCTTTCTAATTCTCAATGAGAATAGAGGCGAATATGTATTAATTTCTTAGTTTGTGCATTAACAATTTGTCATTAGACTCGTTTGCTACTTTGTAGTAAATCGTTTCTATTTTTTGCTAAATAATCTTGACAATGGAATCTGACAAATTCCGAAACACGTGTCGATTAAGTCTTGCAAAAATGACCAACATAAATAAATTTAAAACAAAAAAATAATTTTCTTGAAAATTATACTATGAGAATATCATGGTTTTAATTAGTAAAGAAAATAACGACCTCGAGCCAGAATAAACATACTCAAAATATATTTTCAAAAATATTTTGAAATTCAGCCAACAGAATCAGAAAAACGCAGTAAAATTTCTTTTATTTTCTAAAACTGAATGACAAATATTTTAGCGGAAATATCCATTTTAGCAGAAAAATCCACTGAAAGTTTGTTTAATCAAATCGATAAATATTAGCAAGTTCATTTGTCATGCTTTTTGCGCTAAGAAAACACTTTTATAGTTATTTTAACTATTTTTTATATCCACGCCCACAAAGGGTGCGGTAAAAAACGGCATTTTCAAATCCTTTAGGTCTACCTGAACTTCTTCCGACATTAAATTGTTTCATTTACTTAGAAAAAATACAAAAAAAAAACTGTAAAAAGATACCGTTTTGGGAGGTGGCTAAGTTCTTCAAGGGAAAACTTTTTCCCCCTTGTCCTATTTTTGGTTGTCGAAATTTCATTCTCCTCCCCATGTACCCGCGCTCAGGTATACACAGAAAGAATGATTGTTCACATTCCTCATGAAGTCATGAAGTTCTTTTTTCATAATGGCAATGATTTTTTTCATAATGAAAAACTTTTTTATGAAAACTTTCATTGAATTTATGAAAATAATCATTCATTTTACACATTGTTTTTCTTATGAAACTTTTTTTTATTAAATGTATGGACATTTTCATTATTGCAAAGAAATTTTTTATAAATAAAAATATCATTCATCCTATAAAAAAACCCTTGGTTCACTTTTAATCAAAACATTTTCATAACAAAATGAATAAAATTCTGTCTGTCTAGGGTTGAAAAATCCTACATAAATGTAAAATTCCCATTTACATGGACCAAAAGTATTGGATAAATAGCTTTGAGATTATGCAAGCTTTCATAAGAGCTTTAAAATTATGTACTAAAGGGTTAAGGAAAATTTAGCTCATTTAAAAACAATCATATTGTCACAATTGGTTCGCCCACCATATTGTAAATTGTTACCATATAATTTATGCATTATAACATGCTTAACCGTTTCTTTTAAAACTTAAAAAAAAGCATTGCACTTTAATTTTCTTATCAGTTTCCTTAATAAATAATGTTGTAAAAAAAATATTACTTAGAAAATTAAATGGATTTACACTTGTTTTACCTAAGTTTCCCTTTTGAAAAAAAAAAAACTAAAAAGTAGTAACGTGCTGCATAACATTTCTTATTTTTTTTTTATCCTTAAGACCAGGTTGCCGTGCATTATTATTATTATTCATAATTTGCATGTTGCAAAACAACTTCTTATTCATTTTCTATGCTGTTTAATGGAATAAATGGATGGGTGGTTTTTTATTACCTTTTTTTTTTCAATATGCCCCCGAGTGTTGTTAGTTAGAAGTTGTTAAATGAAAAAGAAAAAAAAAAAAATGAATACAAAGTTGCAAAGTCACAAATGAAAGGAGGAAAATACGGATAAAATCATATAAAAGCTTAGGCAGTTTATTATACCCTTTTGCCTTTTCCTTTACTTTTTATATGTTAATATTAAACTAATAAGAGTGCAATATTCGGTGATGTAGAATCATTAAATATCCTAAACAATAAAAAAAATATATATATTTTCGTTTGCCACTGCAAACACAGTAAAATACAAAAAATTCTACTAAAAAAAGTTTTAAATTTTTTTTTTTTAATCTTTTTAAACACTGCAAATTTTTATTCTCCTAAGTCTCAAACTTATGTGGTGCAAATTTAAAGCCAATTGTATTAAATTAAGTTCGGATTATTAAAAATTTTTAAATAGAAATTTAAAAAAAATATATTTTTCTTGCGACAGATACATAATTGCTGTGTTTTTCAAAAAGTGGATTTATTTGCAGAATAATCTTATTTTGTTAAAAAAAAATATTTTAACTTACCAAAACAAATTTGGAATATTTTTTCCCATATTCTACAATAAATTACCAATTATAATCCGAAAAAATAATTAAAAAAAAAATTTGGAAAATAAAAAAAGTTATAAACAAATCAAAATTAATCCAAGGTGGACTTATTAAATCCTAAAATTTAAATGGATTAATTTTGATTTATTTATAACTTTTTTGATTTTTCAATTTTTTTTATTGTTTTTTTTTGGATTATAATTGCTAATTTATCGTAGATATCGGAAAAAAATATTCCAAATTTGTTTTGGCATGTTAAAATATTTATTTTAAACTACAAAAGATTAATCCAAAAATAAATCCACTTATTGAAAAACACAGCAAATATTTATTAATTTTGATCTGCTGAATACGAAGATAAAAAAAATTTTCGGCAATTAAAAATTTACTCAAAAGATTTAAAAAAAATTTAAGTATATTATTTAGTGAAAATTTATATATTTTTTTTTTTTGATATTCTTATAGTTTTTAGAACTCTCATTTACTTGATAGTTTTTTGCATATGTATGTAAAAGTTTGAAATCATCTTTGTGAAATTTTCTATGTCTTTAAGACATAAATATATTTGGTACAATCAAACAATTTTTCGATTTTGATCAAAAGATTGATCAATTTTTATTTATAGTCAATCAAAATAATGATTGATTTAACAAATTATAGTCAATCAAAATAATGATCGATTTAACAAATGAATTGTGAGCTTTTGACAAAATTATCAAAAAATTTATATTTTTGCTTTCCAATATGTTTCCAACAATACGAAAATGTAAACCCCGATTATTTTAGATATTTTTAAATTAATCTACCCGAGTAAAAAAGTTTATATATAATTATATATAATTTGATAAAATTATATATAATTATATAAATTTTATAAAATTAGATAAAATTATATATAATTTTATCAAATTATATATAATTATATCAAAATTTGTTTTATATAAAATTTTATAAAATTATATCAAATTATATATAATTTGATAAAATTTTATAAAATTATATAAAATTATATAAGATTTGATAAAATTTTATATAAAAAAATTCGGATATAATTTCATATAATTTTATCAAATTATATATAATTTTATATAATTTTATAAAATTTTTTGAAAACAAAAACTTCTTTATATAATTTTATATAATTATATATAATTTTATCAAATTTTATACAATTATATAAAATTATATAAAAAACTTTTTTACTCGGGTATTCAAATTAATTAAAGCGAAAAAAAGTCAGGTATGTTGAAAATTTGTAAATCGACAGTTAAAGAAAATAACAAAAATTTTAATAAAAACAGTGATTGACTCATTTGAATTTTGTTGATAATTTTTTGTGTGTACCCGAGTAAAAAAGTTTTTATATAGTTGTATATAATTTTATAAACATCGTATATGATTATATAGAATTATATAGAATTTGATGCGAAAAATGAGTCGATAAGACCATATAAAATTTTATCAATGTTACTTGTGTTTTTATAAATTTTTTATATAATTTTATGCGAAATTTGGACCCCCTAGTAAAAAAAGAAAAAAAGTTCATGACTAATTATATCCCAAATATGGCGGATACAATTACTTTAATAATTATCTACGGGTATATTTTATGATCTAGCGGGATAACCTTATATATAATGTGATACGTGAATTGGGTCTATATAATTATATCAGTTGGAGAAAACTGATACGATTAAATATAATTTAAAACCATTATAAATGATCATATATTGCTCCTTATGACGTCATATAAGTTGGATAACATTATATATAATCATATGCACTTTATATAATGTTATATAAAAAAATATGTTCTTTATGTAGAGCAATATCTAACCATATATATTTATGTCTTATAGTCTCAATTTATTTTATATTGTATCAGTCCGGATCAAACTGATAAAACCAGATAGACCCATTTTACGTATCACATTATATATAAGACTATCTGTTCAGATCTTGTGGGATAACCGAAGATAATATTTGACACAATTGTGTCCACCATATTTGGGATCTAATTTGTCACGGCTATACATAACTCTTTTTTACTCGGGCCCCTATTTTTATATAACAAAAGCAAATTTATATAATCAGATATAAATTTATACAACTATATCAAATTATATAAAACAATATATAATTTTATAAAGTTATATAACATTATATCAAGTTTTATATAAATCATAAAATTTTGTTTTAATTATATATAATTATATATAATCTTATGTAACTTTATATAGTTTTATACAGTTTTATACAATTTTATATATTTTTATATAATTATATCTAATTAAATAATTTTGCTATTATTATATAAAAATAGGGGTCCAAATTTCGCATAAAATTATTTAAAAAATTTGTCAGAATATATGAAACATTGATCAAATTTTATATAGTTTTATCGACTCATTTTTCGCATCAAATTCTATATAATTCTATTTAATCATATATGATGTTTATAAAATTATATACAACTATATAGGAACTTTTTTACTCGGGTAGTTTTAATTAGTAAAGAAAATAGCAACCTCGAGCTATTTTATTTGTTTTATTTTAAGATATTTCTCTTCACAATAAGAACTTCCGGTTTGACAAAAAAATTTTATAGAAAAGATTCCGATTTAATCGCATTTGTCTTTTAAAAAGTTTTCGGATTTTCTCTTTAAAAATTTTTTCCATGAAAAATTTTTGGAATTCGAAATTTTTTATACCCTAACCCACTCTGTGGTACAGATTATAATGATTTTGTGCTGATGTTTGTAACTACTCGAAATATTGGTCATAGACCCACTTTCAGGTATACCAATTGACTCAGAATTACTTTTTAAGTCATTCTTGCGATGTCCGTCTGTCCGCCCGTCCATCTAAAAGTTATAAACACGATAAAGGTCGCAATTATCATTCGATTTGGCTGAAATTTAAAACTTAAGCTTCATTTAGCCTAAGGACGAAGCCAATTAAATTTTAAAAAATTGGTCCATGATTACACCTATTCTAATAACAGTATTGTAATAGATATTATTTCGAAATCTAGAAGATAAATGTGTTTTGTATTCAATAATAACCATTTCGAATTTTAAAGGAATCGGACCAGTTCTTCTTATAGCCCTTTACAAAACACCTTCTCGATATTTATATAAATCTCTAAAATTTCATCAAAACAGAAAATATTTTTTTAAAATTTTGTTTGTGTGTGTTTAACGCGTACTCTGATAACTTTATCAATCTTGTTATAATCGGACCATTTTTGGACTCATATAAAAATTTCGCCCGATATTCAGTTAAGCCGCAAATAGAAGCCTAATTCACTCAAATTTGGTTTGTTTGTGTTTTTTACACTTATTAAAGATTTGGCAAAAGATAGATCCAATCGGTCCATGTTTGAACTTGAACCCATTTTCCGGGAAACACAGTTGTAGGGTATTATATGGTCGGTCTTGGCCGACTATAATTTTCTTACTTGTTTTTTCGTATTTCCTTTCCTCCTTTTTTTCTTATTCTATTTTATTTTTTTTTTTATCGCTATTTTTCTTTTTGAAATTTTGTCTAGGGGGAAGGGGAAATTGTACAGAGAAATAATTTTCTTGAAAATTATTCTACGAGAATATCATAGTTTTAATAACACTGCGTGACAAAACTAATCACTATTTTAGAAAACAAGAGGTACGACCATCATTTCTATATATTTCGGACATGCTGAATCGAATGGCGTACTCCGTTTTTCAATGTATGGTACAGTTTTCTTGCAAAATGTCATTAAAGATTGGCTGATTTTCAGCTGTTTTTTTTTAACAAAAAAAATTCCAAAGCTAATGATTTTTAAATGCTATGGCATGGAAAACAAAGACAAAGCAATATTTCTAATGTAAATTTGGTTTAAAGCTTTTCATCTTAAGCCCTTTAAATCGCGGATTTCTTAATTTTTTAACGTTTTCGCGAAATTAACCCCTAAATTGGTCTCTGATAAAAAACTTGCATTTTGTGGATCATAAAGGTACCCATGACACTACGAATAGTGAACAAAAAATATATATGTTATTTGGACCATCATGATGAAAATCGCGAAAAACCGTTTTTTTGTATATGGCAGCATCACTTTACGAGATGATTTAAGGCCCCATCTTTTAGTATATAATGTGGGAACCTTAAATAATGAAATGACCCAAAATTTGTCCAAAAAAGTTTTCATTTGCAAAAGTTATCTTAACAAAAACTATAATTATTGCATGGAAAACACTGAAATATTAGTTTTTGTTAAGATAACTTTTGCAAATGAAAACTTTTTTGGACAAATTTTTGGTGAGTTAGTTGTTTAAGGTTACCACACTATATACTAAAAGATGGAGCCTTAAATCATCTCGTAAAGTGATGCTGCCATATACAAAAAAACGGTATTTCGCGATTTTCATTATGATGGTCCATATAATATAGCTGTTTTTTCCCCACTATTCGTATTGTTAGGGATGCCTTTTTGATTCACTAAGAGCAAGTTTTGTATCAAAGACCAATTTGGCTGTTAATTTCGCGAAAACCTTAAAAAATAAAGAAATTCGCGAATTTAGGTGATTAAATTGAAAAGCTTTAAACCAGCGGTTACCAACCTTTTTGGCTCGCGTACCCCTAATTTTAAATTTTGACAGCCGCGTACCCCCTAACGAGTTTTTTTTTTTTGTTGTCGTTAAAAAACTTCTCATATAAATATTTGAGTTAATTTTGAAACTTTTGATCTGCGGGCATTATAATTTTTTTTGAAGGATTTAGGGGAGATCAAATCAATGGTGGTAATTTTTTGGTAACATTTTCGCTCTTGGGGTGGTTCAATGCATCTGAAAACGCGGATTTTGAGCTGATTTTTCTGCAGAGCAAAAACAGCTGAAAATATTGCAAATCTTATTTCACCAGTCATTTCTACACAAAAAATTTAAACAACGGACGTTTTTTGAACTCTTAAAAAAGTTCCAAAAACAAATCACAGAGGGCGAAAATATAATGTTTTTTTTAATTTTTTTTTAAATGTAATTATTAATAAATAATTTTTTAAATGTTTTTTTTTAATACAAGGGCAGATCAACAATTCCGTGACTTTTCGAATGAAATACCCTCGTATATACAATGAAAGGGCATTTTAATCTTAACAAAATGGTACCAAAATTTCCACTCTATCACAACCCGTCTCAAAAATGCCCAAAAACACGTTTTCTTGGGAACTTTGACATACATTTTCTCAAAAACCTGGCCATTCGAATCAGCATGTCCGAAATATATAGAAATGATGGTCGTAACTATTGTTTATTTTTTAGTGTTCCGCAGTGTAAGTGGAGGAAATAATGACAATTTTTTTTTTTCAATAAAAATTTATCAGAATTCGATGAAAATGGTTAGCACGACAAGGTGGAATACTTCTTATATGTTATTACACTCGCAAATAGCCCATATATTTGAGCATTTAAAATCGGCTTTTAATAGTTTTTTGTTAGTTATTTGACGATCGTGATCGTACTAAGAGACTGTACAATTTTTCTTCTTCCAATTCTCAACGAGGGTAGAGTTGTATTAATTGTTTTGTCTGAACTTTAGCGATTTGTTATTTAAATTCGCTTTGCTACATGTAGTATAGGATTTTTATATTTGCTGAAAAGTCTTTACAATGAAAACTGACAAATTCCGAAACACGTGTCGACTAACAATAGGTCATGCAAAAATGACCAACACAAATAAATTTAAAAAAAGGAAAATAATTTTCTTAAAAATTATTCTATGAGAATATAATGAGAATATTATAAAGGAAATAATGACCTCGAGCTAGAATAAGCCTACTCAGAATGTACTTAGAATCTTCGAATTACAATTGAAATTTTTGATCTGTAAATGATTTAGATTTCAAACCCATGTAAGATATGTTGCCAACATAACGATAAACCTCAACATACCTACTATCACTAACAATTAGTGTAGGGAATAAAAAACGGATACAACAGCCAGGTATGGCTTAACAACCGCATACTAAGAAACACACATACAATAAATGATGACTTTCATGCAACTTTTGATGTTTGAAATAAAAACAAGTAGAAAAATTAAATTCGACTTGGTCGAATCTATGAATACCCTCCACAATGTTATCTGATAGTAATTTTCTAAAAAAAAATTCAAAAAATTGCATTACAAATTTTTTATTAGAAATATGTATATTATTTTGAGTCAAACTTTCTTTTAATCAATCAAATTTTTTTGAGTGTAAAATTTTTTTGACTGTCAACATTTTTTTGAGTCTTCCATTTCATTAAAAAAAAAAAAAAATAATAATGTGTACATTTTTTTTTTTTGAGTGTAACATTTTTTTTTGAGTGTAAATATTTTTTTAGTGTACAATTTCTTTGAGTATCAAATTACTTTGTAAAATATTTTTGTTGTTTTATACCTATATGTAATACAAAAAAAAAACTCTTTCACATATTTTCCTCTTTTTTTATTACCATCCTCTTCTTTAAAAACCAAAAACAAATTAACATTCAATCATACACATACTTTATTTGATTTTTTCCCGTTACATACAGTTACACTAACAATAACAAAACAATAACAAATATTTACTTGTCTAACAACTAAACTGCACCCCACGACAAGAAAACAAACAACAACAAGTTTTACAAAACTGGTATTTCACCATGCTTTTAAAACTTGTTTAACGAGTTTTCAACAGTTTAAGGTGAAACAAATCTGAAATTCAGTGCTTTGCTTCTAACTTTTGAACCACTGAACCGATTTTGCTGAAATTCAAAACCAAACAGCCTTGGAGAACGAAAAATATATATGCTAAGCTTCAGCCCCCTCAGAATTGTCTTTCGAAAGTTATAGTGGTTTTAATCTTGTAAATTCGAAAAATACCCTTGCCGAAATTTACTCTTTTGCTCATAACTTTTGAACCACTGGACCGATTTCGCTGGATTGCAATACCAACCTGACCCGGTAAATGGAGAACATATATGTCAAACTTCAGGAGCCTCCGTAAAGTCTTTCAAAAGTTAGCGTGTTTTCAACGGACAGACAGACAGACAGACAGACAGACAGACAGACGGACGGACGGACGGACGGACGGACGGACGGACGGACGGACATCGCTAGATCGACTTAAAATCGATCAAGGATCATGAATATATATACTTTATGGGGTCCTAGACCAATATTTCGATGTGTTACAAACGGAATGACAAACTTATATATACCCTCTATCACTAGAGTGGAGGGTATAAAAAACTTCGTTAACATTTATTGTTAGTGTATTAGTTGTGCAAACGATAATGCTAATCAGTAGTTTAAAAAATGGGTTAATTATATTGTTTAAACTAATTAAAATTGAAAAGTTTTGTAAAATTAAACAAAAGGTTGAAAAATTGATAAGTAAAATTAAAACAAAAGATATCTTTAATGTAAGTTGTTTAGATAATCGAAATCAAAAGTACTATTACGAAATCGAAAACACCATTTTAATTAACTAAAAACTTTAAATTTCTCTTTTGAAAAACTTTTATCAATTTAATTAACTTAAAATGTATTTGTTTTCTGTCCTTGTATTTTAATTTTTAGTGATCGTATTACTTTAGTAAAATCACCTGTGACACATACAAAACCTTCACGCATGAATTTAATACCAGTTGACACGGGTGGTGTTCTAACATTTCAACAAGCCATGTCAGGTGCTGTATCACCTCAATATTCTGCTACCTCTCCATTGTATGCACCTAATTCTATGGTCGGTGGTATTAATAGTCACCTAACATCATCATTATCAGCAACAGCTGGTGGCGGTGGTACAACTACAGAACTTGACATGTTGCTCGAGGATACAACATCAACAACCTCACCCACATCAACTGTATGTGGCGGGTTGGTGGGTGAGGGAGGTCGACCACTTAATGGACCATATGTGGCAGATACACCAACTGGTGATAATTGTAGTGGTGGTATTCTGGGTATGAGAACAAGAAATGACCATCAAACTATAAACGATGGTGATATGGATTCACCGACGGCTGTGCTGCATGAACGTATAGCCGGTGTGGGTTCGAGTCTTATACATGGTGGTAGTTCAGCAACAATTGCTCAATTGGGTAATAAGCAGAGACAACGTATGCGTACCTCAAGTATGCCAGCAGAAAGTAGAAAGGTGAGTGTTCTATCACAAGGATGTTGAAAACAGAATATATGTGTATAGGGATTTTTTTTATGTTTTACTAATCCTTGAGTACATAAACTTACATGCATACATTTGTAAATGTTTATATGAGTAATACTAGGTACTCGAAAAGTAGAAAAAAAATGTAAAAAAGAGAGATTTAAAAGTTATTAAATAACCATAAAATGTTGAACAAAACATAAAAGGTAAAAAAAATGTACAAGAGATATTCAACAGTTATTAAATATCCATGAAATGTTAAAGAAAAAATAATAAAAATGGTCTTAAAATATTTAAGTAGTTTTTTGGGCATTTAAAAAATATAACAAAGATTTTCCTAAGAATTAGGTTAATAAAAACTTTTAAAGGAAAACTTTGATTTGGGGATTTTTTGAGGAATATAAAAAATATTTCGGGATTTTTTGGATAATAACTGTCAATTTAACAGTGGCGGGTACAGCTTTTGGGTTTGGGGGGGGGGGGATTTTTTTTTACCTCGAAAAAAATCATAAATTCACCTTTGTCAGACGAGCAAAAACAGGGATACGTTTTTTTTTGCAAAAGAAGTGACGGGAAAGCTATAAAAAACAACAAATTTATTAGTTTTTGCCGAAGGAGGTTTGTTTTTAATGATCATATTTCGTTCAGATCAATTTTTTTAATTTCCCTAGTAAAAAAGTTTTGATAAAATGATATATAATTTGATACAATCATATTAAATTATATATGACTTTTTATATCCCAGTAAAAACTTCTATTACCAAGTAATGAGGTTGGTGAAACACTCATTATTTTAATATGGCGATGTCATTTTAGTAATGACCTCATGACCAACTCGCTTACGAGAATGCTACTGAAAAACTACATACATTAGTACCACAAATAATAAGCTACTAGTAGCCCAAAAATAACTCGTTACCCACTCCTTTCAAAAATGCTACCAAATAAAAATGCTACCAAAAAAAAAAATGCGCCCTATAAAATTATACAAATGTGGTTTGCTAGTTGTGATGCACTTCATTAACCGAAAAAATGTCCAAAAATTCAGACCTATCCGAAATGAGGAACTTATGAACAAAATTAAAAAAATACTTCACAACGTTTTTCGCTTCTACTGTAAAAAATCTAAATGTTTTGGTTTTTGGTGACAATATATTATATTGATCAGTGATCGATTCTGCGAAGGATTTTTGACCAGCAGAGCATTTGTAATCTAGTGTATAAGGTCGCGTCCCAGTCGCATTTTCCATGTTTAGTAGTGTTATTAAAATATTGGCATCGTTAGCCTCGCTTACTAAATCTACTTCCTAATGGGCTATAAAATATATATAATCCTTGAAATTCCTATAAGGAACATAGGGCCTCAATAATTGATCTCCATCGATTCCTATCTTGTGCTGCACTTTTGGCTTCATTCCACGTTATACCAGCGGTTTGAAGTTCGGCTTGAACTTGGCGCGACCCCTTCTTCTTGCACCCTATGGGTTAAAGTCAAAGTATTTCTTTTTGATGTCATCGGCTGGCTTTCGCAAGGTATGACCCTCTCTAAAAAGACACTTTTTAATTAGTGCAAAAATGCTTTTAAATAGTGATCATATAAAAAATTCTCAGATTTTCGTACCGAAAAACACTCAGGTTCTAAGAAATTTATCGTATAGAAAAAGTTCTCACGGAAACACATTTCGTTTAAAAAAATTCAGACTCTAATAAATTTTTCGTATTGAAAATTTCTGAGATTTTCTTAGACATTTTTCGTATTGAAAAATTCTTAGATTTGTTTGTATAGGAAAGCTCTCAGATTTTCACACAGAAAAACTCTCAGATTCTAAGATATTTATGGTAAAGAAAAAATTCTCAGTTTTTAAAACACTTGAGATTCTCTGAGATAATTTTCGCCTCCAAAAATGTCTTAGCTTTGTATAGAAAAATTCTGAGCTCTTGAGACATTTTCCATATACAGTCAAACTCGGTTATAACGAACTCGAATATTTCTTAGATTCTGAGACATTTTTCGTACAGAAAACAACTCTCAGATTTTCGTACAAATAAACTCTCAGATTCTAAGACATTTATCGTATAAAAAAGTCTCAATTTTTAAAACACTTTTCGTTAAAAAAATCAGAATTATGAGACATTTTTCGTTGAAAAATTCTAAGATTCTCTGAGACATTTTTCGAATTGAAAAATTCTTGCATTCTGACACATTTTTCGTATTGTGAATTTTTTAATACGAAAAATGTCACAGATTTGTATAGAAAAATTCTGAAATCCTGAAATAATTTCTGTATAAAAGAATTCTCAGTTTCTAACACATTTTTCATACAGAAAAATGTCTCAAATTCGTATAGAAAAATTCTCAGATTTGATATATTTTTCGTATAGAGTTTTCCGATTCTGAATCATTTTTCGTAAAGCAAATACTCAGACTGTGAGACGTTTTTTGTATAGAAAATTTCTTTGATTCTAAAACATTTTTCGTATAGACAAAGTCTGAACAAATAATTATAATCTTGAAAAATCCCTTATCCATTTATTGACTAAGAAAATTTACAGATTCTGAGACATTTTTGTAAAGAAAAGTTCTTAAATTCACAATATTTTTTTCGATAAAAATTTTTTAGTTTTATATAGATGTGTAGATGTGTAGGTGTAGAAATTTTAAAAAATTACACAGCTCAACAAGAAAATGCGTATTGGAATATGGTTAGTGATTTGAATGGTGTCTGTTGCGCTGATTCCAAATCCGGAGCCCAAATTTGTCTATCACATCAGGATTTTGAGTAATTCGCGGTTAAAGGGCTGAAAAAATGAATTTTTTACCCTTTTTAAAAGCTTATAAAATAATATCCTGACATGCAAATGACTTGGTATCAAGCTCATTCGAAAGCCTGTAATTTTCTCTTAAAGATAAGATAAAATGTTCTAAAAATTTAATTTTCTAAAAGGGTAAAAAAAATCATTAGCAAAAAACCTTCCATTTTTTCAATATTTAGTTTATTTACACAGTGTTTTTTAACAAATTTCCATACAAATTCATACGTAAATTTTAGATTAATAGCACTTGTGGCTAAAGATTTTTTTACCATTTTAGAAAATTAAATTCCAAGAAGATTTGATCTTGTCCAAAAGAGAAAATTACACACTTTCGAATGAGCTAGATACCAAGTCATTTGCATGTCAGGATCTTATGTTATAGGCGTTCAAAAATGGTCAAAATGGGCATTTTTTGACACTTTAACCGCGATTTTCTCAAAATTGTGACGTGATAGAAAAATTTGAGTGACCATTTTGGAATCGGGGCACCAAACCCCATCAACTTTTTTTGGTTTCATCCAAAACGCAGCGACAAACCTCAGATTTGTGGAGCGGTGTTATTAAATTTACTAAGTAACACCTTATTTCAAACCATTTTAGTTCATTTACTAAAAATAGTTTCAGTTTTCAAATTATTCATAAATTTATTAAAATAATCATAAATTTAAATGTAATAACTTAAATTGACCAACCCTTGTGAGTTGCATATTCTAAATGCATTTTCTAGTTATGGCCATGCAATTTAAACAGTGTATTAGTTTTCACTAACTGAAATGTTTACAAAATTGTCTCTAGAGATCATAAAAGTCTAGTGCAAGTACATTGAACTTTAACTTAACGAGTGTATAGGAAAATTGAAATAACAAAAAAAAGAAAAAGTTAGGAACACATGTATTCACTTGTTCTTACCTGTGTTTTTAAGAACAGAAAAACTTTTTTATACACTCTACATTAGGGTGGGGCGAATTTGTATGGAGACGATTTTTTTCTATTTCTTAGCATCGTGGTCGCATCAGTTGACTTTTAGGGTCAATATTAACATATCAACAATTAGACCTCTTGGGCAATGTCTTTGAGATCATTTTTTGACTTTAAAATCAGGAAGTTTTGAGCAAAATAAGAAAAAACAATAAAAGTCAAATTTAGCATTGCCAAATTATTGTGAAAGAGATTATAGCAAAAAACTTTATTTGATAAAAAAAAATATTAAAAATAAATTTTTGATAAAAAAAATTGGTAAAATAATTTTATTTTGGAGAAAAAAATCAAGTTTGTATGATTTTTGTTAAAAATAATAAAAAATAGTTTTTAATCGTCTTTTTGATTGTGTAATGAAAAAGAGTTTATTCTAGTTCGAGGCCATTTTTATATTCTTTATTATGATTTAATATAACAAGTAAAGCAGGTTTTACATTATCCCACTTTGTATGATGTATTTTGTATAATTAACATTTTTTGAAATGTATAACGTATTAGACAATTTTTTGAAATCTTTCATAAAATAATATTTTGCTTTCGACTTTTTATTTTGTTGTGTTTTGAAATGTTATAAAAATTAAAAAAAAAATGCTAGATATTCAATAGAGTTGAGAAAATTAAGAAATAGAAAGGAACGAAATTCAGAACATATCTGGAATATTCGAATAAAACACAAAAAATCAGAAAATTAATACAAAATTTGTATCATTATGACAAGTTCAGGAAAAGTAAAAAAAAATCCGAATAAACGAAAACTTCAGAAAAAAAATCATAAAAAGAAAAAAATATCAGATTTGAAACATTTGTCATCTAGAAAGTTTTCTAAGACATTTGATCAAAAAAAAATTCTAATATTCTGTGCCATTTTCCTAATAGAAAAATTCAATAATTCTGTGTATTTTGCCCAAAGAAAAACTTTTAGCATTTGTTTAATTCTTGCTATAGAAAATTTCTCAGATTTCGATACACTTGCATGTAGAAAATTGCTAAGATTCCAAGCCATTTTTTCCACCGAAAAGTTCTAATATTTAGAAAAATTCGTTGTATAAAAAATTTTCCAAATTTAAAGGCATCATCCGCATAGAAAACTTCTCAGGTTCTGATTTTTTCTCTATTGAAAAATTCGCACACTTTAAAAACTCTGATTCTGAGATATTTTTTCTACAGAAAAATTTTGAGATATTGAAACGTTCTTCTACACCAAAACAATTTTGTGTAAAAATCTATCTATTTTGAAACACTTTTCTATAGAGATCTACCTAAGATTAGAAAACTTTTCTACCTTAAAGCTTTTTAAAATTTTTGAGTCAATTTCCTAGATTCTCAGACAATTTTTCTTAAAGAAAAACATAAATTTCTAAAATATTTTTTCGTTTGAAAATATCCAAGATTCTGAATTCTTTGCTGCGACATTTTTCCTATTCAAATATATGTACTCAGATTCTGAAACATTTTTCTTACAGAAAAAAATTCAGATTCTAATTAATTTATCCTAGAGAAAAAGTATCATATTCTGAGACATTTTTCTTATAGAAAAAGTTTCAGATCCCAAAACATTTTTCATAGAGAAAATGTCTCAGAATCTGAGACATGTCTCAGAATCCTTGATTCTGAGACATTTTTCGTACCGAAAAATTCTCAGGTTCTAAGTAATTTTTCTGTAGAAGATGTCTCAGATTCTGATAATTTTTTCTTTAGACAAATTCTTAAAATTTTCCTGAAAAAAAAATTCTCAAAAGAAAGTTTGCAGATTTTTTCTACACTCAAAAAAAACTCTGTAAAATGACAAGAAAATCTTGTAACTTAAATTTTTTGCTCCTCTTTTTATACACTCCAACCACAGTATGGGGGTATACTCACTTTGTCATTCCGTTTGTAACGCATCAAAATATCGGTCGGGGACCCCATAAAGTATATATATTATTGATCCTTGATCGATTCTAAGACATTCTGTGAATGTCCGTCTGTCCGTCCGTCCGTCTGTCTGTAGATGGCACGATGCAGTCCAAAATAAAAGAGCTATTCTCCTTAAATTTGGAAAGAATATGTCTTATGGTCCTAGGCTGGTTAAGTTCGGAAATGGGCAAAATCGGACTAGGGGGGAAAAAGTTCCCACTTGAAGAACGGAACCAACCTCTGAAAAAATAAACTTTTTTACATATTTTTTCGTATTTTTGTTTTTTGTTAAATAAATGAAACATTTGGTATATTTATCGCGATGGGAAGGTGCTCTCAACGTCACCCACTGACACCATCACCCCCCCCCCCCCCCCAAAGAAAACGACCCTGATAAATTTGTATACCCTCCAACCACAGTATGGGGGTATACTCACTTTGTCATTCCGTGTGTAACACATCGAAATATCAGTCTGGGACCCCACAAAGTATATATAATATTGATCTATGATAAAATCAAAGACATTCTAGCGATGTCCGTCCGTCCATCCGTCCGTCCGACTGTAGAAATAACGATGCAGTCCAAACCAAAAGAGCTAGACCTCTGAAATTGGGCAAGAATATCTTTTATGTTACTGGTAAGGTTAAGTTCGAAGATGGGCAAAATCGGACCAGGGGGAAAAAGTTCCCCCTGGAAGAACTAAAACGACCCCTGAAAAATACGATATTTTTTGCTCAACAAATGTAACATTTGTATGCCATATTATGTTCATAGACCTGCGCTGGGATCAAGGGGGTAACAAAATTCATTTTTTTTCAGGCCGTCCCACTTTGGGGGCATGTTTGTAGAAATTAATTAAAAATAACGATAAAAATTTATTATTTAAGCGTAAATATCATAAACAAATAATTTGTTAAAATATATAGCGAGGGGTTCAGGTCTCCCCCACGAACTCCGCCAACCCCCCTTCCCCCAGTAAAAAAAAGAGATGCCCTGCGATTTTTTTTATACCCTCCACTTAGTGATAGAGGGTATATATAAGTTTGTCATTCCGTTTGTAACTCATCGAAATATCGGTATGGGACCCCATAAAGTATATATATTCATGATGCCCGATCGATTTTAAGACATTCTAGCGATGTCCGTCTGTCTGTCTGTGGAAAATGCTGTCGCGGACAAAATATTGCACAGAGATGACTGAAACTTAACATATTTATTGGAAGTTCTACCGAGAAGTTTGGTATTGCATTTCAGCGATATCGGTTCAGCGGTTCAAAAGTTATGAACGAAAATGTAAGCACACCTCAAAAATTTCTGTACATTCAACATAACCTAAAAATACAAAATGCTTTAAATCGACTTCTGGTTGACATATGTGAACATAATTGAACACCAAATGGTATTTAAACAAGTACGAACATATTTTTTGACAAAAAAAAGAAAAAAATCGCGGATTTTTTTTTACCAAAAATTTTTTTCGCGGAAATTTTTTTTTTTTCAAAAGTAATTTCCTTTTAAATAAAGTTTTTTGCAATAATCTTTTTGAAATTGTGGAGGGTATGACTACATTCGGCAAGGTATCACTACTTGCAAGGAATTCTCGTAACATTACTAGATTTTTTTTTTGTAAAATTACCTTGATAATTTGGAAATTTACGAAAAAAATTTTAAATGTTCAAACTTGTCTGTTTTTTTTACTTTCAGCCACGTTTAGCTGACACACGTAGACAAGCCATACATTGTGCAGATTTAGATTTGGAATATTATCGATTGCGTAGTTTTAGTATAACATCACATGGCGTGTGCAATTTAGGTGATTCATTAAGGTGAGTAGAGTAGGGGAATACTTAAAGTTCTGTTGACTAAAAATTGTGTTAATATATTTTCATTCCCTTTTTCAATTAACAGAAGTCGTAGATCAAGATCTATAAATTCGGTAACATCAACGGGTACTTCAAATAGTGGTAAAGATAGACATAATAGGTGAGTTTAAAAAAATATCGTCTTTAAATTTAAAATATTTCATTGGTTGCAATTTTTCATTAACTTCCACTTTCGTACCACATGGCGTATGATTATTAATAATTCATTTAATGTTTATAGAAAAATTTTTTTACAACATTTTGTTGAAACTTTTTCTATAAACTTTTTCTATCTTCTTTTATTTTCTTTCATAAATATTTGTTTTTTTATTTCTGCTTCCTTTTTTCATTCAGTAATGCTTCTCGTACATCTGGTGATATTTTATTTGAAACTGATAAAATAAATTCAACTAGAGTTGTGGATGGTAATGGTGGTGGAGTAGGAGGTGTTGGAGTAGGTGTAAATGCTGCTGCTAAAGCTCAAATACCCGTTTATAAAATTGCCATGTTAGGAGCATCCGGTGTTGGTAAAACAACATTAACGTATCAATTTACAACATCCGATTATATTTGCGCCTATGATTTGAGTTTGGGTAAGTTCTTACAATAATAACAATATCAAATACACACAAATAAAATTAAATTATACAAGAAATTTTACAAAATATATAAATTTTTGAAAGGACTACCAACAAAATTTGTCTAAATGAATTTTATCACGCCATCAAAAACAATTATACTCAAAACTAAAATCTACAATTAAATTTATGGTGTTTTGTTTTATACACTCAAAAAAAAAAAAAAAAAATGATGTCATTAACTGTTTGTAGTTTATATAAAAATTATTACGTTTTATCGTTTTTAAAAGAAAAAACATTTGTTCAAGGTTCAGTTTTTTTTAAATGACCATTTCTGTTCTTTGTTTCAAAAATAACAACATAAAAAATAAAGACTTTCATTAGCATTCAATATTTAAAGTCATTTATTTTTGTTCTGTAAGTAAAAATAAGTGATTCTTCTTTAATTTTTAATGATTTGTGTGCGTCATTTTTTTTTTAATCGTTGGAATTTTTTAAAGAGAAGTCATTAGTTTTTACCTACTAGTGTTGGTTATTTTTTGTAGACAAAAAATTAAAAAAATTATTTATAGAAATCTAAAAACATGTTTGTATCAAGTGACTTTGGCACGATGGGTAGAGTGTCCGGCCAGAATGTAGTTGATTGCGGGATCGATTCCCCAAAAGTTTTATTAAAAATGTTTTAAAATAAAATACAATAGAAAAATTGTAAAAATAACCTACGAAATCATTAATTTTTAATGTTTTCTCAGGTATTTTTTTTTTTTTAATTTGTTGGTAAAAAAAATTAAAGTGACATTATTTTTTAATGTTCAATGTTATTTATTTTAGAAAATTTTATTAACAGTAAAAAATAAATGTTGATGTTGGTTAAAATAAATGTATGATTACTGGAATGGTTTTCAAATGTTTTATCACTTGTTTTAAATATGTTATTAATTTGTTTTTGCCTACAAAATATTTTGAGTGTATACATTACTAGCAAGGTCCATCCGGTACTTCGTTACCGATTAAAGCAAAAATCCAAATTCTAAATCCCCACCTACGGAAAAATTATTTCAGTGAATACTGTTCGTTTAAGTTCGTCACAAAAACTGTTAAGAATGATTTAAACAATAAAAGTAAAATATCGCTCGAAATCAAATAAATTGGGTTGAAAAGTTTTCAGAGATAAAAAATTTCAGTTACAAAAAGGAGTTTTGAGTGAAACAAAATTGAAAGAAATAATATTGAGTAACAAAATTGAAGTAAAAATAATTTGAGTAAAAAAAAGTTTATTCTATGTATATCGTTTCCAGTTTTATTCCATATCGTACCCTATTCCCATATTGTCTATTCCATTTCGTTCACTGTTCCATTTTATTTCGTTCTATGTTTTGGTTTTTAAAAATTAAAAAAAAAAAATAAAGAAATACATCAGACTTATTAATTTTGATGCGCTGAACACAAATATCAAACATTTTTAAAAATCGATCGAACGATATTCAATATATCGCTATTTGAAATTCACAAAATAATAGTCAAGAAATTAAAAAAAAAAAAAATTCTTGATCCTTTTAAAGATCTTGAGACAAATTTTCATTTAAAATTAATTTGAGACAAATCCGATCATTTGAACCCATAGCACCCTTCGATCAAAGTCCTTTTTTATACCCTCCAACCACAGTATGGGGGTATACTTACTTTGTCATTCCGTTTGTAACGCATTGAAATATCGGTCGGGGACCCCATAAAGTATATGGGGAATTCCATGTCAAATAGGACACTTTGAATTTTTTTTTTTTAGATTTTCCCAATTTGTTTACAGTTTTTAGTACCCTACGAAAACTTCTTCGTTGTAAATTTTCAGATTTTTTTGATGACCCTTTCAAAAGATATCAAATTTTTAAAAATTGGTAGTTTGTTCCTTTACTCAAAATTCTTTTACTCATAACTTCTTCAATAATGGTCCAAATTTCAATTTTTTTTTTCAAAAATTTTGTTTTTTCTTAAAAGCGTTCTAGTATGCGATTTTTAAGTTTTTAAATTTAAATCTCATTTTTGAAAAGGTTTGTACTCTTCGATTTTTTTTTTGATTTTTTTGTGTAAAACTTCTATCGATTCTAAAAATGTTTTGCCTAGGAGGATCGTGGATAACGATAATTACTATTTTTTAAAACTTTTTGAAAAAAATTTATTGTAATTTTTAAATCTTAAAATCATTTCTACTGCTCCAATGGTGCGTCATAGAGGGGTCATTTATAAGACCGACTCCCATTAATTTTTACGTTTTAAAATTTCTTTGGAACAATAGGGTATTATCTCCAATTTCTAAGGGGGCTCCCACACAAAACGACATTTTTTAAAATTTGCTCCAATCGCTCTAACTGCCCTATGACAGCAACATTTGTCATTCATTTTCCTTTGATCGTAGGCCAAGTCTTATTGAGGTTGAGGGCAAAAGGCATATTATGAATGACACACTTAATCAAGACCTGTTGACAATCTCTAAGTGGGGTCTTGCGAATAGGGTCAAGTTTAATGCACGCAAGACCCAATGTTGTATGTTGACTCACAGAAATGTGGAACCAACAGCGTCATCTGTACATATGGGTTGTATTGGTATTGAGGAATCAGACACTCTTGATGTTCTGGGCATGAAAATTCTGTGTGATGTCCGTTGGAATAAGCACGTTTTTCAAGTGTCGAAAGAAGCATTCAAGTGTCTCGGTTTTTTAAACCGGTGTAAGAAATACTTCACCTCATCCGATCTCCTTACTATTTATACCACCTATATTCGACCGAAGATGGAATACAACTCCCATATATGGGCAGGGGCTTCAAAGTCTATTTTGGAGCACTTGGACCGTGTGCAAAGGAGGGCGTTGATGCTTATCAATGACACTAGGGTATCCAACTCTATTGACTCATTGGAGCATCGTCGGAATGTGGGTTGTGTGACTCTGTTCTATCGATATTACCATGGAAAGTGTTCTGCTGAGATAAGTGAACTTATCCCTAGGGCCCGAGTTTTTGTTCGAAACACTCGGCTGTCTAGTAGATCACATCCGTTTGTTGTCGATTGTCCAGTTGATCGCACAGTGCATTACAGAGAAGGTTCGTTTATCAGTCGAACTAGCCGTATGTGGAATAATCTCCCCGCAGAGGTCTTTCCAGTTTCTTTCAATGTAGATAAATTCAAGTCAAATATACACAAACACTACTCCCTCTTTCCTCCTCCTCATAACCTATTTTCCTGATATCAACAGAATGCATTGCATTAGTAGGGGCATCCCCTGAGTGTTGGTTCATCGTAAAAAAAAAAAAAAAAAAAGAAGTTTGAGTAAAGAAACAAACTACCAATTTTTAAAAATTCGGTATCTTTTGAACGGGACATCAAAAAAATCTGAAAATTTACCACGAAGGAGTTTTCGAAGGGCACTAAAAAAAAATTTGGAAAATCTAAAAAAAAAATTTTCAAAGTGTTCGATTTGACATGGAATGCCCCATATATTATTGACTCATTATAGAATCTATGACATACTATCGATGTTCGTCTATCCGTCTGCAGCAACCACGATGCAGTCCAATCAAAAGAGCTAGACCCCTGAGGTTTGGTAAGAATAGGTCTTATGTTACTGGTAAGGCTTATTTTGAAGATAGCCAAAATCAAACAAGGCGGAAAAATTTTCTCCCTTGAAGAACTAAAACTATCCCTGAAAAATAATTTTTTCGAGTTTTTTTTTTAATTTTTCCCGAACAACTGTAAAATTTTTATGGCATTTTATGTTCAAACTCGATTTTTTTAGGCTGCCCTTTTTTGGTCGTGGTTATTGAAAATAATTAAAAATAGCGATAAAACTGTGTTATCTAAGCGTAAATATCATAAAAAAATATTTTTTTAACATTTAGAGCATGAGCGAAGGTGTCCCCCGACACCATCATCAAAAAAACTTCCCTTGAAACTTCCCTGTAAATTCTCCTCCAACCACAGTATGGGAGTATACTCACTCACGATACAGTCCAATGTAAAAGAGCTAGGCTCCTGAAATTTGGCACGAATATGTCTAAAATGAAAATGTGATTTGTTTAAGTCCGCCGCCTTTTGTGGGCGTGGATAAACAAAGATCATTAAAATAATAATAAAATTGTATAAATGTGGATATAATACCAGTGATACTCCCTAATATTTTACTTTGATTTGTTTGAATATTTTATCTTGTACTTTTTGATTTTCTGAATTTTAAATTTTGATTGGAAAAATATTTTGTATTCATTCTTTGGTATTTTGTGAAAATAAAAACAACGTTTGTAAAGAACAATTATTCTACATTTGGGGGCTCAACTCAAAAAGGAAATACAAGGATACTAAAGGAGATCTAGACGAATTAAAGACGAATTAAAAGAAGATATTAAGACGCTCAAGACGCTATTTTAAAGAGGCAAATGGAAGAAGAAAATTTACTTTTGTCATCCGTGGATAAGATGTCGATCGCACAACTGCGAGAAGAACTAGAAAAACGCAAGGTTTCAGTAACTGGATCTAAAGCAGTTTTAAAGTTTCGGCTTATGAACCTCGTTGCGGCTGAAACCGAGAATTTAGAGGATGAAGTTGAAGTTACCGAAGAAGTTGATTCATCAGATACAGAAACAGTCATCGATACTAATGATACAGCACTAGGTGCTCAAGGAAGTACACCTGGTGTCATAATTCAAAGTTCGGAAGCATCTGGTTCTGTTGTTAGTTTTAAGGATGTAGAAGGTGCTGTAGACCTATTCACTGGTGAAGACCCAAACATTACGGTGAAGTATTGGCTTGAAACCATGGATGAAATGGTAAAATTGTTTAAGTGTACTGATCAGCAAGCCATAATTTATGCAAAAAAACAATTAAGAGGTGCTGCGAAGGCTTATATGATGAGGCAACGGAATGTGTTATCTTGGGTCAACTTCAAAATAAAGCTAGAAAATGAGTTCCAAGTACAAGTAAATAGCCGTGACGTCCATGAAAAGATGAGGAACAAAAGAAAATTACCTACAGAATCGTGGAGGCCATATTTTTACGACATGTGCGAATTAGCAGCTTCCATTAATTTGGATATTAGTTCTACTATCGGATATATTATTGCAGGTGTTCAAGATCAATCTGTGGACAAGGTGATGCTGTATGGAGCTCGAAGTATTGCAGAATTAAAATTGAAATTTATTGATTATGAAAGCGTCAAAGCATCAAAAGCATACACACAAAATCGATCAAAATGTTTCAGTTGTGGTGTCGTGGGCCATAGTGCAAATAAGTGTCCGAATGCTAACAAAGGGATGAAGTGTTTTAAGTGTAATTTGTATGGGCACATATTCAAAAACTGTTTGGCTTTTTCTGGTATGAACCGTCAAGAAAACAATACAAAGCCTCGTGGTTCTTCGATTAACATAATATCCAAACCAAAAGATGATCCGATGGTTAAGGTGCAAATTGGCTCTTGTTATTTTTCAGCTCTAGTGGACACAGGAAGTTGTGTAAATTTATTGCAGAACGAAGTATACTGTAAAATGGGTAAGCCAAAATGCATGCATACTACTCGAACATTCATTGGGATTGGTCAAAAAGAAGTTTCTCCAATAGGACTGCTTGAAACTGTTGTAGCAGTTGGTGAAGATAAGTATAGAATCGAATTTTATGTGATGCCTGACACTAGTATAAATTACGAAGCTATTTTAGGCCGAGAATTTTTAGAATTATGTGAATTACGTATGGTAGGAGGTAATTTATCGTTAAAGAAAATAATGCCAATGGAACATGTTGAAATACCTTCCGAAAATTTTCTTAGCCACATTAACATTGTGTCAAATGTGGAATTAGATGTTGATAAGCAGTTTCAAGATGTCGTATATGATATGTATCGTAATTATAATCCAAAAGGATTTGTTAAATGTCCTATCAAAACTCAACTTATTTTGAATGACGAAACGCCTATTTATCAACGACCAAGAAGATTAGCTCCGTTGGAAACTAAAGTTGTTTCAGATCAGATAGATGAGTGGTTAAAAGAAGGCATAATAGTTCCATGCGAATCAGAATTTCAAGTCCTGTTGTAGTTGTTAGAAAAAAAGATGGTCGCTATCGTTTGTGTATAGACTATCGGAAGCTGAACAAAGTTATACAAAAGGACAGATTCCCAATGCAACGTATTGATGATCAGCTCGATAAGCTTGTTAATGCAAAAGTATTTTCAACAATTGATCTGAAAAACGGATTTTTTCATGTTCCAATGCATGAAAATAGTAAAAAATATACTGCGTTTTCAACAGCTGATGGACAATTTATGTTTGAAAAGACACCGTTTGGGTTATGCAATTCTCCATCAAGTTTTAATAGATTTGTTTCCTTTGTTTTTTTAGATCTAATAAAACAACAAATCGTTATTCAGTATGTCGACGACATCATTATACCATCTGCAAATTATGAGGATGGAATTGCACGTCTTAAGAAAGTCTTGGCAGTAGCTGCGGATAATGGTTTAGAATTAAATTGGAAGAAATGTCAGTTTCTCAAAACTAAGGTTGAATATCTCGGATATACCATATCTGATTCTATGTTGTATCCTTCCGAATCTAAGATTGAAGCTGTAAAAAATTTTCCAATTCCGACAACTGAGAAGCAGCTACAAAGTTTTCTTGGATTAACTGGTTACTTTAGGAAGTTTGTGAAGGATTACGGTTCGATTGTGGCGCCATTAACTAGATTGTTAAAGAAAGGGGTACAAAAAATAAGTTTCGATAAAGAGCAGTTAATAGCGTTTGAAACAGTGAAGCAAACACTTTTTAACAAGCCCGTTTTACAAATTTACGATCCATTAGCTACCACAGAATTACATACCGATGGAAGTAAGGTAGGATTAGGAGCAATTCTTATGCAATGCAAATATGAGGAACAATTTCATCCAGTCTATTTTTGGAGCAAGGCTACAACAGATGCTGAAAAGAACTACCATTCATACGAATTAGAAGTATTAGCTATTGTCGAAGCAGTTAAAAAATTAAGACCTTATTTGTTAGGTTTAAAATTTAAGATAGTGACTGATTGTGCTGCATTTCAAAAAACTGTCAATAAGATTGATATTCCTCCAAGAGTAAAAAGATGGACTTTATATCTTGAAGAGTATGATTATACAATGGAGCATAGAAAGGGTGATCGTATGAAACATGTTGATGCTCTTAGCAGAAATCCTATCAACATTGTTGAATCAACATTAAGAGCATTTATTAAAACTCAACAAGGAACAGATGAAAAAATTACAGCAGTAAAAACAATTGTCGAAAAGAATCCATATAACAACTATTTTATTTGCGACGGAATACTTATGAAAAATGAAGATGGAAGAGATGTTTTTGTAATACCAGAAACATTAGAAAAGGATTTCATTCAAAAGGCTCATGAAAGAGGACATTTTGGCGTTCAAAAAACAGTTGACATATTAAAAAGAGACTATTTTATTGATAAGCTAAAGTCAAAGGTGGAACATGTAATTCAGTGTTGCGTTCAGTGTATTATTATGAATCGTAAACGCGGTAAACAAGAAGGATTGTTATGTCCAATCCCTAAAGATGATTTACCGTTGGTAACTTTGCATATGGATCACTTGGGGCCGATGACAGCCACCGCTAAAGGGTATAAGTACATGTTGGTAATTGTTGATTGTTTTTCAAAATTTACATGGATTTATCCAGTGAAATCGACTACAGTTTAAGAAGTGATAGATCGCTTTGAACAGCTAGCGAAAATTTTTGGTTATCCGCAAAGATTTGTGACAGACAAGGGACCAGCATTTACATCAAACGATTTTCAAGATTTTTGTTGTGCTAAAAACATTCAACGTTTACAAACTACTACTGGAGTACCGAGGGGTAACGGACAAGTAGAACGGGTTAATGGAGTTATAATATCTGTGTTATCAAAACTTGCCATAAACGAACCGGATAAATGGTATAAATTTGTAGACAGAGTCCAAAGATGCATTAATTCAACATATCATCGGGTCGTCATGAAGTCTCCACATGAAGTTCTTGTTGGGGTGCCTATGAGAACAGAAGATGACTTTAGGCTAAATGAAATTATACATGAAGAACTGGTAGAATCATTCATTGATGAGCGTGAAGAACAACGGAAATTAGTTCGAAATGATATTGTAAAAGCCCAAGAAGTTCAGAAAAAACAGTATGATAAAAATAAAAGAGATGCGTATAAATATAAAGTCGGTGATACTGTTGCAATAAAACGAACTCAATTTGGGAACAGTTTGAAGCTTAAAAATAAGTTTTTTGGGCCATATGTTGTAACCAATGTAAAAGCAAATGACAGATATGATGTAAAAAAAATTGGCAGTGGTGATGGACCGAACGTTACATCAACATCATGTGATCTTATGAAGTTGTGGAATATTTAATCGGAGTCCGATTTTAGTCAGGATTGGCCGTGTGGATATAATACCAGTGATACTCCCTAATATTTTACTTTGATTTGTTTGAATATTTTATCTTGTACTTTTTGATTTTCTGAATTTTAAATTTTGATTGGAAAAATATTTTGTATTCATTCTTTGGTATTTTGTGAAAATAAAAACAACGTTTGTAAAGAACAATTATTCTACATAAATAAATATAGTGCAAAAAGCATAATACTTAAGTCAATTAATAAACATTTATCATGAGTGGAAGGTGTCTCCCACCGACTCTGCCGATACCCACTATCACTAACAAGGAAGGGCTTTCAATAGACACCCACCGATTGTTGTGAGACTTGCATGGGAGAAAGAGTGGAGAAAAATAAGTTAACAAAAGTTAATTTCAGTACAATCGCTGCGTTTACTTTGAACGACCTCCCTTGTAAATTACTTTACATTCCATGAAATACCTAACATTTCTTCTTTTACAAAACATCCATTGTTTGTTTTTTGTATTCTATCTTTATTATTCAAGTATTTAAGTGAATAATTATAAAATTGGAAAATATTCTGTTATTATACAAAAACAATGTGTTGTTTTAAGTTTGCAAAATGAGTAAAAGTGCTATGTAGTACTTACATGGTGTATGTGGGGGTGTATATTGTATACTTGAGTGGGTAGGAGTTTTAAAAGACATTTTGTCGGTTTTCTGTTTAATTCAAAAATTGTTGAGTTAAAATTCCTGGAGAAAGTTATTGCGGTGTTGTGTTTAAATGTTTATTTTTTTTGTTGAGATAATTGAATTAAATTTCCTTTTGTTTTATATTTTTCGTTTATTTTGTTTAAGGAATTTTCTGATTTGGCATAAATTAACAACAAGGTGTTAAAGTGAAACTTCTTGTTATTCAGATTTATTTTTTTTTTTTTTTTTTGGGTGGGGAATTTATAATTAGTTAGGGGGGGGGGGGAGGATACGATTTAAAAATTAACATGATTTTAATTTAAAGTAAAGAGAGCAAATATTTGAGGTGAGCTGTTAAAGAATGTCTCTATTCCATGGAATGTTTTAAATAAATTTTCAGAAAATTTAAATTTTTAAATGTTGGTTGATTTCTTTAAATTTTTTGTTTTTACGCGAATTTGTGACAGAGATTATCAAAATGGTTACAAACCCTTTTTTAATGTACTAACTAAATCAAATTATGTGTAGAGATCGCTTTGCATTCGGATTTTCGTTACCGTAAATTAGAGATGGGCGGCGCTATGAAAAAACCCCCAACGAAATAACCCCCAAACAGAAAAATGAAAAAATCCCCAAAAAAAAAATATATATATATATATATGTCCTTTATTTATCTAAATATAAATAGAATTACATTTATGAACACCATAAATACTTAAATAAAGTTCAGTGTGAACATAGGGCGTCAACAAATTCTCTCCATCTGATTCTATCTCTGGCAATTGTTTTTGTTTGATTCCAGGATACTCGAGCAAGTAAGCATTCTTGTTTAAGGCAACGAACCCAGGTGTTACGGGGCCTACCTTGGCGGCGTTGTCCTTGGGGGTTCCAGTCGAGGGCTGTTCTTGCAATTTCTGTTTGCGGTCTTCGCAATATGTGGCCTACCCACGTCCACTTCCGTTTACGAATATCAATGTGTACTGGCAGGGAGTTTGCTTTTTGGAGCAGAGCTTCATTTGAAATACGATCTGGCCAGTGGATGTTAAAGATCTGTCTTAGACATTTGTTGATGAACGTTTGAATTTTTCTAGTGGTAACTTGCGTTAAGCTCCATGTGGTGCAGCCGTAAAGTAATACTGACTTCACACTGCAGTTAAAAATGCGGATTTTGGTTTTCCGTGAAATATTATTTCTTCGCCAAATTTTTGATAAGGAAAAAAAGGCTACTCGAGCTTTATTAATGCGATCGGCAACGTCAGCATTTGAACCACCATCCTTAGTTATCTTGCTACCAAGATAACAAAAAGCATCTACATCTTCAATACGTTGGTCATTTATTATTAATGGGGTAACGATATCTGTACCTATTCGCATAAGCTTTGTTTTACTTATGTTAATTTTCAAACCAACTTTATTGGCGTTTTCAGACAGACTTGTAAGTTTAGCTTCTATATCCGAGAAACGATGGGCCATTAGACATATGTCATCGGCATAGTCTATGTCATATAGAAAATCAGACAAAGTCCAACGAATACCGAATGGTGCATCTCTGTTGGTTTGTTCCAATACGCAATCGAGCAGTAGCAAAAACAACGTTGGAGACAGGACACAGCCTTGACGCACACCTGTGCCTGGAACAAATGACCGACTCTCATTTCCATTGAAACGTACCTTACATTGAGAGTCTCTATATAGCTCACGTATCATATTTACTATTTTATCAGGAATTCCCTTGTAGGTTAATGCAGACCACATAGAGTTTCGGGATATAGTGTCGAATGCACGTTCAAAATCGACAAAAAGTAAATAAAGAGGGCTGTTATACTCAGCGGACTGTTCAATTATAATGCGCAAGGTATTAATGTGGTCAGCACACGATCGACCTTGTCTAAAACCAGCCTGCTCACCACGCAATATCTGATCCACAATAGGGGAAATTCTATGGAGAATGAGGGTTGCCATTACTTTACCAATGGCGTTTAGAATGGTTATACCGCGCCAATTTTTACATTGCGTTAAATCCCCTTTCTTGGGTAGTGTGACCACTATACCTTCCTTCCATTCATCTGGTATATAGTTCGATGCCCATGCTTCTTGAATGATAGGAGTGAGAAACTGCGCTAAAGAACTAGCTCCATATTTTAAAAGTTCAGCAGGAATGTTGTCCGTGCCAGATGCTTTGTTGTTTTTCATCCTATTTAAAGCATCTAAAACTTCTGAGCATGACGGTGGCTCTGTAGATATGTCCCTTCTTGGGTTACGACGAGTTGAAAGAAAAAGTGAATCATCTTCCTGATGATCATTTTGGTTTGTTGAAGCTTGCAAGGAAAAGAAATCGCGCCATCGCTCAAGTTGTTGTTCGGGTGATGTTAATTCAGTCCCATCGGCTGCTTTTAGAATCGTGGTACCTCTAATATTATTACCACTCAGTTGTTTTATGGCTGAATACACACCACGCAAGTTGCCTGTATTTGCGGCTTGTTCCGCCTGTTCAGCAATGCTATTATAATATTTTTCACGATCAGCGCGTACCAAGTTTCGAACTCGACGAGAAGACTGTCGATATTGCGATCTTGCTTGTTCTTTTTGTACTTGAGTTTTAGCGTTTATACGATCGCTGTGCAGTCGCTTACGGTTTTGGATCTCAATCCAAGATTCATCGCTGATCCACGGCTTAACCTTGCAATTTTGTGTACCAAGCACCGATCTGGCAGTTTCCTTGCAAACAGACGATACGTCTGCCCATGTGTTCTGATGTTGGTTTTCGAGCAAGGCTGTCCTTAACTTTTCGTTATACATATGTGCAATATTACGATCAAGAAGTCGTGTTGTGTTAAATTTATCGGGCCTATCCCTAGTTTTAATTGCAGCAGGTCTAAAACGAAACGTTGCCACGAGTAGCCGGTGGTCACTATCAATGTCCGCTCGCCGACGGGTTTTGACATCCATTAAGGATCCCAAAAACAATTTACTCATCAGGACGTGGTCGATTTGGTTGTGTGTGCGGCCAGAAGGACATACCCATGTATACTTATGTATGTCCCTGTGGGGGAATTTCGTACCACCGATAAATAATCGGTTTCGAGCACAAAAGTCAACCAGCCTGTCGCCGTTGTTGTTCCTCACCGTTCCCAGACCATGTCTACCCATAACGGACTCCAGGTTGTTGTTATTGTTTCCAACTTTCGCGTTAAAGTCCCCTAAGAAAACCTTTATATCCCCAGTAGGAATCTTGCTAATAGTTGAATCTAATTGATCATAAAAAGTATCTTTTAAAAAAATACTAAAATTTTATTTGGGGAT
This sequence comes from Pegoplata infirma, assembly GCA_963921195.1. NCBI lineage: Eukaryota > Metazoa > Arthropoda > Insecta > Diptera > Anthomyiidae > Pegoplata > Pegoplata infirma. The sequence goes on along the minus strand of OY992540.1, from coordinate 26,034,104 downwards.
TTTTTCATTTATTTTGGGGGTTGTTTCATTATTGATTTTGGGGTTTTGTTCATTATGAAATAAGCCCCAAATGAAAAAAGAAATAAAAAAGGCGTACGGACATAGCGCCCACGGTCTTTTTGCCCAAAACCGTAAATGTCATATCGCTCAAGCTGCGACATATAGCCCAAAATGATAGGTCTATAAATTTTATTTCTCCCAAAACAAAGTTGTCAAAAAATCCAAAATATTGCGAAATGTCGAAATTACGACTTCAATGATTTGTTTTTTTGTAATAAAGTTTTCCTGCGTCGCCGGCTTTCGGCCGGGCTTTGGGATTACATACTCCATGCATTAAACCCACCCTCTCAGCAAACCAAAGCTATTTTGGTTATCAGGCCTCTTTGAAGCATAAGAAATTTGATAGCGTGTAAGCCTAGAAAACTTTACTTTGCGGAGAGGGTGGGTTTAATGCATGGAGTTTGTAATCCCTAAGCCCGGCCGAAGGCCGGCTACGCATAAAAACTTTAAAATATTAAAAATGTAAAAAAAAACATTTCATTTTTATTTGGAGGTAATTGCATTTATTTTGGGTGTAATTTCATTATTTTTCTTTGGGGCTTATTTCATTTTATTTGGGGATAATTTCATTGGGGTTTTTTTCATTTTCCAATTTGGGGGTAATTTCATTGGGGGTTTTTTCATAGCGCCGAGATGGTCACATGAGCAGATTAGAGCGTGATTCACGTGATTGAACTCAATTCTCACGTGATTGTGAGTGAGTGGTGAAAAAAATTGAGTGAGTATGCGTAAGTCGTTTTTTTTTTGCGTGGGCTTGCGTGATTTATTTTCTCTTTCCTTTCGTACCAAAAAAATCAACAAAAAAATTGTAAAATTTGACTTCACTTAAGATTTCGTCCAGCAAAAAGCAAAAAAAAAAATAAAATTTCGCTGAACTTTAAATTTTGCTGAAAATTTTTAAAGATTTTTGAAATTAAAGCTTTTGATTTTTTTTTGTATAAATAACAGTTTCGTGAGTGTGAGTCAACGTGAGTGTGAGTGAAGCTTGCGTGAGTACACGTTAGTGTGACTTGTATTAAATTTACTCACGTGATTGTGAGTGAGTGTGAGTAAAAAAAAAAATATGCTTGTGAGTGAGTGTGCGTGAGTGTGCGTGAGTGTGCGTGATTAAAAAATTTCTGTCGTGAGCGTGAGTGAGTGTGAATCAAAAATCACTCAAGTGAGTGAGTGTGAATCAAAAATCACTTTCTAAAAAAGTGACTTTTTTAGAAAACAGTGATTTTTTTGATTTTTACATTTAGAAAAAAAGTACATTTTTACTACTTTTTTTTTAAAAAAGTACTTTTTTCAAAAGAAAAATCTTTTTTTTCTAAAAAAGTACTTTTTTCCAAAAAATACTTTTTCTAAAAAAGGCTTTTTCTAAAAAAGTATTTTTTCCAAAAAAATACTTTTTCTATAAAAAAGTACTGTTGTACTACTTTTTTAAAAAAGTACTTATTTCTAAAAAAATCGTCTTTTCTAAAAAGTACTTATTACACTAAAAAGTATTGTTTTTCTAAAAGGTAACTTTTTTTAAAAACTCCTTTTTTATTAAAAAAGTGCTATATTTTCCTTAAGAATACTTTTTGGGAAAAAAAGTACCATATTTTTTAAATATGTAAGTACGTTTTTCCTGAAAAAGGAAGTTTTTTTTACTTGAAGGTGTTATAGTACTTTTCTTAAAAAGTACTATTTTACCAAAAAAGTGATACTTTTTGTAAAAAATATTTTTTCTTTAATTTTTCAAAACAGTATGTTTTATTTTTTAAGTACCATTTTTCTGAAAAAGATTTTTTTTTAAAAAAAAAAGTGCTTTTTTAGTACAAATAGTAGTATTTTTTATTAAAAAATATTTTTTTCTAAAAAAAGTACTTTTTTCTAAAAAAAGTACTTTTTTCTAAAAAAGGTACTATTTTTTCTAAAAAAAATTATAACTTTTCTAAAAAAGTAGTATTTTTTCTAAAAAATGTAGTAATTTTTCTAAAAAAAATTATTATTTTTTCTTAACAAGTACTATATTTTCTTAAAAAAGTATTTTATTTCTAAAAACAATTATTGAAAAAAAAAAAATCTGAATGAGCACATAACTGCCACGAATGAGCACATAACTGCCACACTGCACACGTGCCCTTATATGGGACACGGCACATTTCAGATGTGACATGTGTCATACTAGGGCAAATTGCACATTCCATGAGCCAAATGTGCCCACATGTTCCCTGGGCACATGTGGAATTCCTTACCCTGCTAAAAAAAATGTTTAAAAAAAAAAAATTGATTGAAAAAAATTGTTTTATTTTGTCCATTCCATATGAAAAAAATTTCTTTAGATTCAGTGGTTTAGGCTGGGCGATAATGAATCATTCAAAACTCAACTGTTTTATATTTCGTTAATTCATTTCGTATATTGCAATAAAATATTATTCCGGAGACCGATTAACAACATATTTTTAACACTATTTCAATGCATTAGAAATGAAGGACAAACTTTTCATTATCTCCAATCATTATTAAAATAACCACACATTTACCCCTTTAAATCTAATTTAATAGAAAACTGTATAATATCTGATTACTTTTCTTTTTTGTCTAACAACTTTACTAAATATCTACTTATTATTCTAAAATATTCAAACAAAACTTCTTAATTATAAAACAAATTTAAAATAATTGCATTTTTGAAACAAATTAATATTTTCATATGAGTTTTCTGTTTATGTTCATATATATGTAGTTATCAAATAATATTAAAACTTATTTTATGAAAATAAGTTTCTGTAATGAACACACATTAATTTCTATTTTTGGTTTTAACTTTTTAGCAAATAGAGAAATATGAAGTTTATTATTAAATGTAGGTGAATTATTAAAAGGAGAATTTGTTTAAAATTTAAACTATTTTAATCAAACAAGAATTTTTCTATACGCAAAATGTCTCAGAATCTGAGACTTTTTCTATAAGGAAAATGTTTTAGAAACTGAGACTTTTTCTATAAGAAAAATGTCTCAGAATCTGGGACTGTTTCTATACAAAAAAAATGTCTCAGAATCTAAGACTAATATAAGAAAAATGTATCAGAATCTGAGACTAATATAAGAAAAATATCCCAGAATCTAAGACTTCTTCTATAAGAAAAATGTCTCAGAATCTGGTTTATCTACAAAAAAATGTCTTAGAATCTGAGAAATTTTCTATACACTCAAAAAATTATGTTAGTAAAATCAACTGAAAATGTCAGTTAAAATAACTACTTTGTAAGTTATTTTGGGGTCAACTACTTTTTCAGTTAAATCAACTAACAATGTTAGTTATTTTAACTGACAAAAAACAACTGACTTATGTAGTAAAAATTACTAACATTTGTAGTCAAAACAACTAATATGTAGTAAAAATAAAATAAACAAAAAAGTTTTCAGAAAAAAAATTGAAGAAAAAAATATACCCTCCACTCTAGTGATAGAGGGTATATATAAGTTTGTCATTCCGTATGTAACACATTGAAATATTGGTTTAGGACCCCATAAAGTATATATATTAATGATCCTTGTCCGTCTGTCTGTCTGTCTGTCTGTCTGTCCGTCTGTCTGTCTGTCTGTTGAAATCACGTTTTTGGCTATAATCCAGAACCGATTTAAACGCCTGGGGTACCAAAAGTTGCGTAATTCTCCTAGGCAGAATCTAGTGTTTTTTTTTTTTTTTAAATCGGTTAAGCATTTTAAAAGTTATGAGTGAAAATGTAAATTTTGATGAGTGAAAATGTGAATTTTACACAAAATAAATGATATAACTTGACACCTGTTGAATGAATGTAAACGAAACTTTGAATTTAATGTAATTTTATCATTCCTAACACTCACAAAAAATTTGGGCCGAATCGCACAATGGGGCGTGGCACCAGCCATTTAACCCAAAATTTTAAAATGATTTATCTTGGCTCATGGTTGAAATTCAAATAAAATTTTAAAAGGGTTCTTATTTTATTGTTCTCAACGTTCTTCTGGTTATTTTGGTACCAATTATGGCAAAATCGGTTCAGGGGTTAAGAAGCTATGAGCAATTGAGATGAGTTTCAATATAAACCTCTATGATATGGCGTGGCAGCGCGTTTTTGTAGTTGTTGATGGTTGTTTGGCTTGTTGTTATTTGTATCAAAAGAAATTAAAAATACGTAGTATGTGTCATACACGTGCCACGTGGTTGCTTTTATATAATTTTTATATAATTTTCATACATACATATTTATAAAATATTTTTTTTGTTTTTTAAATATTTGCATTGCACTATTGTTCCGATTATCACTTTTCTTGGCCAAAATTACAAAAATGGAAAAAATTTTGGTTTTAAATAGGTTTTGTGGTAAAAATTGTTATAATTTTTTTGTTTTCCATGTATAATATTATAAAAAATTTTTTGTATTTAAACTCAAAAAATTAATTGAAAAAATTTAAAAAAATACTTTTTTTTTATTTTTAGCTAAATTTGTTTTTGAACAATAAATGAGTTTGTACAAAAATAAAATATGTTTTCTGTTGTTTGTAAGTGTTTACGACTTTCTATAAAATCCATTTTGAGAAAATTGAATTTTGGCCAACAAAGGTCGTCCGCGAAACCATAGTGCATTGGTTAACATTGTGGAGGGTATTTAACGATTCGGCACAGCCGAATATAGCTTTCTTACTTGTTTTTTTTAAAAGTTGTGAAAAATAAAAAAAATTAAATTTTTTTTTGGAAAAAACTTTGAAAATTTTTCAGAGATAATAAAATAAAATTAACTACTTTTAATAACTGTTACTACATTACAGTACTTTTTTGTTAGTTATTTAAAAAAACGACTTTAAATAACTAACAGAAATAGTTGTTTGATATTTTTCATACAAAAATAACTGACTTTGTAGTTGAAAACAACTAACTACTGTAAAATATACAAACAACTAACATGTAGTAACTTACATAATTTTCTGAGTGCAAGAAAAATGTTTCAGAATATGAGACTTTTTCTGTAAGAAATATGTCTCAGAATCTGAGACTTTTTCTTATAGAAAAATATTTCAGAATCTGATATTTTTTCTTTTGGAAAAACGCTTAAAATCTGAGACTTTTTCTATAAGAAAAATGTCTCAGAATCTAAAACTTTCTAAGGGTTTCAGAATCTGAGACTTTTTCTATAAGAAAAATGTCTCAGAATCTGAGGAAAAATGTTTTAGTATCAGATATTTTTTCTATAAGGAAAATGTTTCCGATTATGAGACTTTTTTTATGTATTTGCGCTTTTATTTCAATTTTTATATTTATTTAAAAACATTTCATTGCTTCACTAAGAAAATTATGTCATTAACTGTTTGTAGGTAATTTTAAAAAGTAATCAGTAAAGTCATTTTAAAAGAAAAATCACTTATTTTATAAAGGATTTAATTTTTTTACTGTTTCTGTAGTTTAAAAAAAAAATATTTACTGTATTAAAAACGAATTTTCTGTTACATTTAATTTCGGAAGTAAAATATTTCTTCTATAGTTTTACTGTTTTTCAATACAAAATAACTGAATATTCACCAGTTTTTTAATGTTTTGGTTAGTCATTAAATTAACATTTAAAATTGACTGTAATGTGTTTTTATTTTAAATGAAAAAACAGTGGAATGGTTTTTAAATAAAATTTCATTTGTTTTAAGTGAATATTCAGTGGAATTTACCTACATAATTCTCTTTGAGTGTTCTTTTTCGTTCATTAATTTTATTTTAAATTAACCATAAACTGATGCAAGTCTGTTAAAAAAGTTGGGCTTCGTTCAACACATTGCGGGCACTTTAAAATGTTTTTCAATTTTGTCGTTATTTAAAATGCGTCTACACATGTGGCTTGTTTAACACGATAATTCATTAAAACAAGTTCAAGTGCTCTACACTAAGAAAATTATGTCATTAACTGTTTGTAGGTTATTTTAAAAAGTAATCAGTAAAGTCATTTTAAAAGAAAAATCACTTATTTTATAAAGGATTTAATTTTTTTACTGTTTCTGTAGTTTAAAAAAAAAATATTTACTGTATTAAAAACGAATTTTCTGTTACATTTAATTTCGGAAGTAAAATATTTCTTCTATAGTTTTACTGTTTTTCAATACAAAATAACTGAATATTCACTAGTTTTTTAATGTTTTGGTTAGTCATTAAATTAACATTTAAAATTGACTGTAATGTGTTTTTATTTTAAATGAAAAAACAGTGGAATGGTTTTTAAATAAAATTTCATTTGTTTTAAGTGAATATTCACTGGAATTTACCTACATAATTCTCTTTGAGTGTTCTTTTTCGTTCATTAATTTTATTTTAAATTAACCATAAACTGATGCAAGTCTGTTAAAAAAGTTGGGCTTCGTTCAACACATTGCGGGCACTTTAAAATGTTTTTCAATTTTGTCGTTATTTAAAATGCGTCTACACATGTGGCTTGTTTAACACGATAATTCATTAAAACAAGTTCAAGTGCTCTATACTATTTATTTCTGAGATTTTTTTTTTTACAATCTAATAAGGAATTAAGTGAAAACTTAGACTAGGAGGAAATGTCGACAGCTTTTGGAAGTTTATACTAGTGAATCATCAGCGCTTTTCGATTTTTACACTTGATAAAAGTAAAATCAAAATCCGCTTATTAAATGAAAGATTGAAATTAAGGAAAATGTAAATTAATCATTTCTGATTACCCAGATGTAATCGATTGGCCGAACTTAATCAAACTTAACTTGTTACATTTTGAGTACAGTTATTCTAGCTCGAGGTAATTTTTCTGTACTAACAGCACCATGATATTCGCATGCAATAATTTTCAAGAAAATTATTTATCTCTTTAAAGTTTATTTCTAGAAAAAATATTTTTTGGAAAATTATTCCATGAGAATTTCGTGGTCTAGTAAAGAAAAGTTACCTCGAGCTAGAATAACTGAAGAATAAATAATGAAAAATTAGCTTGAGCTAGAATAACCCTACTCAAAATATTATATTTTAAAGGTCGAATAAAACAATTTTTACTAGGGATGTCGCGAATAGTGTATTCGGCATTTTACCGAATATTTACTATTCGGTATTCGGTTGGAACCGAAAACGAATATTTGCCGAATAATTTAATTATTCATACGCCTGTATTTTACCTATGTAAACACACAGAAAACAAATTTGCTAATTTCCAACTGAAATTCAGTTGTTACAACAAAAAATCGGTGGATGCATTTGAATTAAGGTTGAATCAACTAAATATCGGTAGTTACAACAAAATTTTGTTATCACAACTATCTTTTAATTGAAGCAACTATAAAATTCGTTTGCCACATCATAATGTAGTAGCAGAAACCGAATTTTGAGTTAATACAACTGAAAAATTCAGTTGGAAATTTATTTTTCTCTGTGAAATATTAAAAAAAAGTATCAGATTAAAAGGCAACAACGCTGTTGTTGACACTATTTTTTCTAGCACCTTAACAATTCGAATTTTAATCAAGTATTCAAGTTTTTTTTTTATAAAAAACAAACTGAAGATACTACGAAAAAGAGTTAAACGTTAATAAAAAAGTGTTTTTTCAAATAATTTAAATTTTGCCGAATATTCGGCAACCTGTTAACGAATATTTATTTAACCGAATATTCAAAAAACATTCCGAATATGCCGAATACCGAATAGTGACGAATATTCGCGACATCCCTAATTTTTACTCTTTATAAAAGTTCATTAGAATTTAACGTTTTTGTTTTTTTCTCATTGTTGCCAATTTAAAAAAAATAGTATTTTTAAAAAAAATTTCAGGGCCCTAATTTTAAAAGTTTCTCAGAAATATATCTAAAAAGCTGTAATTTTCATAATTTTTTTTTTTTTCAATTAAGCTTTTTAAAATAACTAATCCGTGTTAAACAAGTCATAGTTTGTGTTTGGGAACAAATAAGTTAAATGCGTTGTATGTTTTTAGTTGTGTCAATGTATTTTATATGTGCTTTTGAGCGTAAGTGGTTGTTCAAATGTGGATTGTCGCTGCGGGAGTATAGTATCCCTAGTAAAAATTAAACTAATCAAATTATATCCCAGAAATGGTGGATACAATTATGAAAAATATTATTCAATTGTATCTTATTAGATACAATCAGACGCAATTAGATAAGAAATTATCCGAAAAATTGGCTCTTTCAAAATGTATTATTATATATTGTTATATATATAACAATATATACTATATATTGTGTTGTATGGGGTGAAATAGGGCAATATCTAACTATAAATAATAATATATACAATATGTGATCTTATTGATCAAATTATATTTAATTGTATCAATTTCATTCGAATTAACACAGTTATAAGGAGCCAAATTTCGGATCGTTTTGTATCACATTGTGTTTGATTGGATCTAATAAGATGCAATTGGATAATATTCTAAATACAGTTGAACCTCGATTATCCGGCCCTCTATTAACCGGTGCCTCTATTAACCGGCATGTTGTGTGTTTGTTTTTTACCTCTATTATCCGTGCTTTACCTCTACTATCCGTGCAATTCATACATGTACGTACATATTGTATTTTTTATTATTGTTTTACCTCTATTAACCGTGCTTTACCTCTATTATTCGTGCAATATATTCACGAACATATACAAATGTAGAAAAATATATAACCTCTTTCAACCGTGTTTTTCGATTATCCGTGCTTAGTCCGGTCCCGTGCAACCCGGTTAATCGAGGTTCAACTGTAATTGTATCCACCAATTTTTGGATAAGTTTTATTTTTACACGGGATTATATGTTTTTTGGTAGAAATGACTGTTTGCTTGTATTTGTGTGTGTGTGTGTTTGTATTTACTTGTGTGCGTATCAATCAATTTTAGTAATTCACAGTTGATTAAAATTAGTGAAACCTTGATTAATCATTCACTTTGATTGTTTCGTTTGCTATTGATTTGTTTGTATAGCAATTTAATATGATAGTGGAAGTGGGAGAAGACTAAAATGTTAAATATTTAATGGATGTGGTTGATTAAGCAATTATTTAAAAAAAAAATTGAGAAAATTTTGAGAGGTTTTTCGTACAGAAAAATAATTAGGTTCTTAGGTACTTTTTGTATAGAAAAATTCTCAGATTCTGAGACATTTCTCGTATAAAAAATTCTGGGGCATTCTTTGTATAAAAAAATTCTGACACATTTTGGTTAAAAAAAAGTTATTATTTTCTGAAAATTTTTAGATAATTTTAATATAGAAATATGTATAAATATAGAAAATTCTCAGATTCTGAGACTTTTTTTCTATAGAAAAATTATTAGATTCTGAGACATTTTTAGTATTGAAAAATTCTCAGATTCTAAGATTCTATACGAACAATTCTCAGCTTCTGAGAAATTTTTCGTTCAGAAAAATTCTTAGATTCTGAGACGTGTTTTGTATACAAAAATTCTCAGAATCTAAAATATTTTCGGTATAAAAAACTAGTAGATTCTGAGACATTCTTCGTATAGAAAAAATCTCAGATTCTGAGACATTTTTCGTATAGAAAAATTTTTTAGATTCTAAAACATTTTTAGTGTAGAAAATTCTCAGATTCTGAAAAATTCTTCATATAGAAAAATTCTCAGATTCTGAAACCTTTTTCGTATAGAAAAATTCACAGATTCTGAGACACTTTTCGAATAAAAGATTCTCAGATTCTGAGGCATTTAAAAAAAAAATTCAGATTTCTTGTATAGAAAATTTCTCAGATTCTAAGATATTTTTTGTGTAGAGAAAAATGCTCAGATTTTGGGTCATTTTCCGTACAGAAATTTCCTAGATTCTGAGACATTTTTCTTCAAGAAACACTCTCGGATTGATAGACGTTTTTCGTATAGAAAGATTTTTAAATTAAGTAAAGAAAAATTTTAAGATTCTGAGACATTTTTCGTATAAAAAAATATCAGATTCTGGGACATATTTCGTATAGAAATATTCTCAGTTTTTGGAGAAATTTTCTCTACAGAAAAGTTTTCAGATTTTGAGACATTTTGCCTTTATAAAAATTCTCAGATTCTAAAACAAAATAATTCTCAGATTCGTAGACATTTTTTTCTTAGATTAGGAAAATTTTTAACCACGATAAATAGCTTAGAATCTACTTAAGAATTTTTCTATAATGAAAATGTCTCAGAATCTGGGAGGTTTTCTATACGAAAAATGTCTCAGAATCTGAGAGGTTTTCTATACGAAAAATGCCTCAGAAACCGATAGGTTTTCTGTACGACAAACGTCTCAGAATCTGAATTTTTTTAAACGAAAATATATCAGAATCTGGGAATTTTTGTATACAAAAAATGTTTTAGAATCTAAGAATTCTTCTATCAGAAAAATATCTAAGAATCTGAGAATTTGTTGATACAAAAAATGTCTTAAAATGTGGGAATTTTTTTATACAAAAAATCTTATTTATTAAAAATTTGTACCTAATAAATAAAATGCTTCAGAATCTGAGAAATTCACTGAGAATTCTTCTATATGAGAAATGTTTTAGAATCTGAAACATTTTTCGTGTAGAAAAGTTATAAGATTCTGAGATAATTTTCGTATAGAAAAAGTTCTCAGATTCTGATACTTTTTTTCATGTAGAAAAATTCTCAAATTCAGTATAGAAAAATTCTGATACATTTTTCGTAATGAAAAATTCTCAGATTCTGAGACATTTTTCGTATAGAAAAACTCTCAGACTTTGACATTTTTACTGTACAGAAAAATTTTTATATTCTGACACATTTTCTATACGAAAAATGTCTGGGAATCTAAGAACGTTTCTTTTAGAAAAAATGTTTCAGCATCGGAGAATTTTTAACACGATAATCAGTCACATAACAAATACAGTTGTCACAACCGTAAATATTTTGAGGGTAATCCAACCGGTCATTCGGTTGTTACAACTACATTTCGGTTGTCACAACCGTATAGCGATTGCCTTAACCGTATTGTAATAAGGTTGTAATAACTGCATACAACAACCTCTAAAATGAGTTTAGAATATTTATGGTTGTGACAACCAATTTTGATATGTAAGTAAATAGCCAAGAATCTGAGAATTTTTAGTACAGAAAATGTCACTAAATCAGAGGTTTTCTATATAGAAATCTCTTAGAATCTAAGAATTTTTCTATAAGAAAATGTCTAGGTCAGGTTAAAAAAAAATCTTATCTAAAAATTTTTCTAGAAAAAATAGCCGCACAATTTGAGAAATTTAATATACAAAAAATGCCTTAGAATCTGAGAATTTTTCTATATAAAAAATGAATCTGAGAATTTTTCTATACGGAAAATGTCTCAGAATCTGATAATATTTCCATACAGAAACTGTCTAAGAATCTGAGAATTTTTCTATACGAAAAATGTCTCACAATCAGATTTTTTTTGTACGAAAGTTGTCTCAGAATTTGACAATTTTTCTTAACGAAAAATGTTTGAGATTCTCAAATTAGAAAAATTCTCAGATTTTGAGAAATTTTTCGTACAGAAAAATTCTCAGATTATGGGAGAATTCTACGAAATTTTTCAGCAAAATTTTTTTTGCATAGAAAAATTTCCAGATTTAGATGTTATTCACATGTTTCGTATAGAAAAATTATTAGATTCTGAGACATTTTTCTTATAAAAAAATGCTCAAATTTTGAGACACTTTTCGTACAGAAAAATACTCAGATTCGGAGACATTTTTCGTGTAGAAAAATTCTCAGATTCTGAAACATTTTTGGTGTAGAAAAATTCTTAGATTCTGGGACATTTTTCGTATATAAAAATTGTTAGACTCTGGGATATTTATTGTACATATAAATTCTAGATTCTGATACTTTTTTTTTGTACACAAAACTCTCAAATTCTGAGAAATTTTTCGTATAAAAAAGTTTTCAGATTCTGAAACATTTTTCGTATAGAAACATTCTCAGATTTTAAGACATTTTTCGTATAGAAAAATTCTCAGATTATCGGATATATATCGTATAGAAAAATTCTCAGATTCTAAGAAATTTTTCAGCAAATATTTTTTGTATATAAAAATTTTCAGATTTAGATGTTATTTAATAGAAATTTTTTGTAAAAATTATTAAATAAATCATAATAATATATTTTTTTTTGTTACTAAAAATGTATTTTAATACTGTTGTTACTAAATTTAGAAAAAAAAGAAAAAAATTTCCATTTCTAAATTTAAATCCTTAATAAAATTTTTTAAAACAAATTTAAGTATTGCATGTTGTCGTGTATGTAATAAACTAAACTAACATACATACAAATAAAGCATTAAAATTGTGTTTAGATCCATATAATATGGTTATAAATTTTAAAGTTTTTTTTTGTTGCTTTTATATAACTTCATAAAGGATTACATATATTCTAAATTGTTTTAAAACCCAGATGTATACACGTTATAATCCACATGAGTAGATGTATTATTTGCGTGACAATATACTGGTTTTAGCAGCCATTAACCACGTAAACCTGATATAACACAAAAAAAAAGTATCTAAGCAAATGTATACAAATGAAAACCATACATGGAAATATAACAAACCAACAAACCAACCGCAAAACAACGACAACAAGTCTATTGAAATCAAGTTTGGATATATATTAAAATAATAAATGTTCTCGGGGATACACACACATATATAATAACATATGAAAACTAAAAGCCATAAACACAAATACAAAAACATACATATATGGCTAAATACATATAAAAAATTGTAGATACTTTAGTGTAAAAACAAGTCATTAGTTGAGTACACAGAAAGAATTGCAAATTAATTTCAATCACAAAAAATGCGGTTTTGATAAATTTTTTGATTGAAACTATTCCGATAAAGAAAATTGTTATACCAATCACTAAATTAATAGGTTAATAATTGAATATTTTTTTTGTGAAACATTTTTCGAAATTTTTGATCACAAATTTGATAAATTTTTTATTTATAGTCAATCAAAACAATGATTGATTTAACGAATGAATTGTAAGCTTATGACAAAATTATAAAGATATGCTTATTTTTTGCTTTCACTCAATAAAATATATCATTAACTGTTTGTAGTTCATTTAAAAAGTTTTTCGTTTTGTCATTTAAAAAATGCCTGCAAATTTTGTACTCTTGCCCAAAACATTAAATCATGATAATGTTTTGCGGAAGATTTTGGTGTACTTGCCAAACAAAGCAAAGTTTTTTTTAGAAGAAATAATGTTATATTACTTTGCTATTCCATGCAAAACGAATTGAAATATCAGTCGAGGACCCCATTAAAAAACCAAAAGAACTGTACATTTCGTAAGTGAGTGCAAAAATAAGTGCAAAAAAGTGTTTTTACATTTTGGAGAGTATAAAAGATTCGGCACCAAAGAATATAACACTCTCACTTGTTTTATGTACATTTAATAAACAAAATTTTTATGCGAAAAGCTTAGACTTGGTGAAAAAGTAGTTTTTGTAAAAAAAATGTTTTTTTTTTCACGAACACCAAAATTATGGTAAAAAAATTTAATGAAACCAAAATTTTTGATGAAAAAAAAAAAATTATGAAAAAAAGGTTTTTGATGAATTTTTTTGATGAAAAGAAATATTTTTTGAAAAAAAAAAATTGATGAAAAAAAATATGAAAAAAAAAGTTTTTTTTGGTGAGAAAAAAATTGATAATAAAAAATTTGATAAAAAATTTGATGTAGAAAAATTGATAAAAAAAAAATTTTGATGAAAAAAAAAATTTGCTGAAAAAAAAATTTGATGAAAAAAATTAACGAAAAAAAATTGTGAAAAAAAATTTGATGAAAAAAAAAATTGATGAAAAAATTTGATGAAAGAAAAATTGATGAAAAAAAATTGATAAAAAAATAAAAATTATGAAAAAAAAAGATTGATGAAAAAAAATTATGAAAAAAAAATTTATGAAAAAAAAATTGGTGAAAAAAAATTTGATGAAAGAAAATTTGATGAAAAAACTTAATGAAAAAAATTTTGATGAAAAAAATTAATGAAAAAAGAATAAATGAAAAAAAAAATTTGATGAAAAAAAAATTTTATGAAAAAAAAAATTTGATGAAAAAAAAATTTGATAAAAAAAAATTTGATAAAAAAAAATGATGAAAAAAAAGTATGACGAAAACAAAAAATTTTATAAAAAAAATGATGAAAAAAAAAATTTGATGGAAAAAAAAATTTGATGAAAAAAAAAAAATTGTTCTAAAAATTTTCGGTTTTAAGAAAATGAAAATAGTAATTCTTGTTTTCTTTTTCGTTAATTGTTAGCTTATATAGTCAAACTGAGGTGGCGTCCTGCAACTTTTTTAAAATTAGACACCAGCCTAAAAACCTTATCATGTTAAAAAAAAACATTTGTTCAATGTTCAGTTTTTTTAAATGACTATTTCTGTTCTTTCCCGACTAAAAAAAAATATACAGGTCCATATATAATTTGAAATTGAGTCATATATAATTAAATACGGCCCAACACGCATTTGGATAAAATTAGATGATGAAATTGGTGGATCAAAATAGCTCAAAATTTCTTATATTAGATTAAATATGATCATTTTTGATCCGAATATTGGGTTTATCTAATTTGATATAATTGTATATAATTTTATATCATAAGATAAAATAAAATATGTAGAATTTTGTATAAAATACTTTTTTTATCTCATAATTTTCAAATTTATCCCATGTATCCAGTTTTTTCGGGAAACGCAAAAAAAAATTGCCAAAAAAAAATTTTTGTGTCCGTGACTTAGAAATTTTTAAAAAAACTTCAAAACGCAAAAAATGTAGCAAAAAACTTAGAAAATTCTCCAAAACTTTTTCGAAACTTTAACATTCTTTAAAAAATTTTTATTGTTTTAATCATTTTTAATGAATTTCTTAACTCCAAAACGCAAAAACTATTTGTGTCTGCAACTTAAAAAATTTAAAACAAATTTCTCGGGACTTAGAAAACTTTTTTACCACCGATTTCGCACCCTATATATGTGTATAACTAATCTTGTATGAGGTCATACATGGAGTCGTGTATCATATATTTATTTATCTAATCTTTTATGAGGTCATACATGGAGCCATATTAAATATTATATGCAATATCTAATTCAATAAAGCTTTATATATTGTATGTGGAGCAACATATGATTCGATATCCTTTTATATAGCACCATGTTAAATTTCGTGTGTAAAACATAACACAAGATACATTTACATATAATTATGTAAAGTACTGTGTATGGCCATATATAAAAATATTAAATAATGCATTGCTATGTCTAAACATTTTTAGTCGGGTTGTTTCAAAAATAACAACATAAAAAATAATGACTTTCATTAGCATTCAATATTTAAAGTCATTTATTTTTGTTCTGTTAGTAAAAATAAGTGATTCTTCTGTGATTATTTATTTTTTTTAATTGTTGGCATTTTTTAAAGAACTTTCATTAGTTTTTACCTACTTGTGTTAGTTATTTTTGTGTTGACAAAAAAATCAAAAAACTGTTTATCTATATAAATAAAAATCAATTGTCGTTCGTTGGTAACAGCATCAGATGAGAACGGCTGAACCGATTTGGGCAATTTTTTTTTTTTTTAAATGTTCGTCATAGTCCAACTTAGGTTTTTACGTAAAGAAAAATTGACCACGCCCACTTTTACGCCCAGTTTTTTCGATTTATCTAAAATCGGAAAACGGCTGCACCGATTTGGGTAATTTTTTATTTACATGTTCGTAGTAACCCAATTTAAGTTTCTACTGAAAGAAAAATCGACCACGCCCACTTCTACGCCCACCTTTTCAATTTATCTAAAATCTGAGAATGGCTGGACCGATTTGACAAGTTTTTTTTTAAATGAATTTTCATCATATTCCAATGTTTTAAACGAAAAAAGAAAGTGACTACGCCCACTTTGGCTAATTTTTGTTGAAAATGTTAGTCATAATTCAACTAAGGATAGTAAAATTTCCCACGCCCACTTTTTTCTTTGTATCGAAAAAACTATAACGGCTAGACCGATTTGGTTAGTCCGCAAAAGATTTTTAAGGACAGAAAAATTGTCCACGCCTACTTTTACTGGACCGAGTTGGTGAGATTCAAATACGATTTTAACGGTAAGGAAAGTTGTCCACCCACTGTTTTCTTCGATATATATTTTTCTCTATAGAAAAAAAAATATAGAATAATAAAATATAAATAAAACTCAAATGAAGTTCGTTGTTAATCGCAACACTTCAGAACGCCTGGATCGATTTGGCTAATTTTTTTGTTTTAAATGTTCGTAATAGTCCATATAATTGTTCGGAAAGAATCATTGTCCTCGCCCACTTTTTTCGATATATCTAAAATAATTTTTTTTCTCTAATTTGATCTATTAAAAAAAATATTTCTTAAAAGATACCGCTTAAACTTGGTACAAATGATTTCAAATCCTTGGGTATTGTTAACATATGTACAATTTTACCTTACCATACAAATTTTAACGACCACTTTTGTGTTGACAAAATTTGAACTTTTTCAATTTACCTGACCTTTGACAACTGAAATGGATTTTTGTCAGCTGATTCCGATTCTGTTATATAATTGTTTCTATCAGCTCGCGTTCGCAAGCAAATCGCTGTTATAGAGTCGATAAAGTGCGTTTTTAACCAATTTTGCTTGGCTATAATTTCCAAAAAAAAATTTAGTGCCTCAGTTTTAATCACGATCTTAACTATATTGGATGCCAGGATTCCAAAACTGGCATTAGGTTTTTTCTGGCAGCTTTAGTTTTCGAGTTATTAAAAAGGGCATAAATATTCAGATAAAATTAAAGAGGCCAAAAATTTAAAAATTTTATTTTAGCGATATCTCAAAAACTAAAGACGACTCAGCAAAATTTAAGAGCATTTTTGGAATCACCATATCGAACATACCTAAAATCGTCATTCACTTTTTGGATGTAAGACAAGTGTTGGTAAATATAGACTCCCAAACATGCCAAAAATAGCCTATTTTCAAAGTTTCCTTAGGCTATATCTCGAAAACTAGAGCTGACCCAAAAAAAACTGTAGCTAGATTTGAAATCAGCGTTCCCCTAATACCCAAAATTAGCTATCAGAACCCGGGCAAAAAAGTGTTGCCCTGTGTTATAGTTCTAATTAAGTTTTTAAGGTATAAATGAGAAAAGTGTCCCGGAAAAATTGAAAATTCGGGAAAACTATAAAGGTTTGCTAAACTTAAGACAATTACTCACGATAAGAACGAAGGATATGCATAATTTTTTTTCTGTTGTTCGTAATGACACTAAAGAAGTTTTTAATTTGTACAGCTCGCAAAGTCGAAAACATGATAATTTTTTTTTTAGTTCCTAAAATATAATTTAAAGATGATTATCTGCCTAATCTGGTCTTTAAAACCACACCCACAAATTTTTATAGAATTCATTACCATATTTAAGGGCTGTATAATTGAAGCGAAAAAAAATATAACACTGATCTTTTATTAGGGCCAGCAACGCGGACCGGGCCAGCTAGTAGAAATATAAAAACATGTTTGTATCAAATGACTTTGGCACAATGATCGATTCCCTAAAAATTGTATTAAACATTTTTTAAAATTCAATAGAAAAAAAATAATTCAATAGAAAAAAATAAAAATAACCTACGAAATCATTAATTTTTAATGTTTTCGTAGGTAATTTTTTTTTTTGAATTTGTTGGTAAAAATAACACAACAAATATTAATTTTTAATGTTTTCGTAGGTTAATTTTTTCGAATTTGTTGGTAAAAAAATGAAAGTGACGTTATTTTTTAATGTTCAATGTTATTTATTTTAGAAAATGTTATTAATAACAGTAAAAAAATAAATGTTGATGTTTGTTAAAACAAATGAATAATTTCTGGGATGGTTTTCAACTATTTTATCACTTGTTTTAAATATGTTTTAAATATGTTTTTCATTTGTTTTTGCCTACAAAATATTTTGAGTGTAATTTTTTCAGCATTTAGCCACGCCTTCTAAGCCCAGGTTTTAAAAAATTTAAAACCCAAAAACGCAATTTTCTAAGTTACCTGTAGGGCTATCAATGCAGCGGGACATGTTGTGTGGAATGTCTCATAAATGCATTTAAAAGAGATACCATATTGTGGAATGCCTTATACCACCATTATAAATTCTTTTTTTTATTAGGTTCCAAAGTTATTTTTAAAAGCTTTTAAATGTTTAAGCATATTAAAAACTATAAAAATTTATTGCATTTTTATACCCTCCACTCTAGTGATAAATGGCATATATAAATTTGTCATTCCGTTTGTAACATCTCGAAATATTGGTCTAGGACTCCATTAAGTATATGGGGCATTCCATGTCAAATCGGACACTTTGAAAAAAAAATTTTTTAGATTTTTTTTAGTAACCTTCGAAAACTCCTTCGTGGTAAATTTTCAGATTTTTTTGATGACCCGTTCAAAAGATATTGAATTTTTAAAAATTGGTAGTTTGTTCCTTTACTCAAACTTCTTTTACTCATAACTTCTTCAATAATGGTCCAAATTTATTTTTTTTTTTTCAAAACTTTTATTTTTTTACGTATTTTTTTTTTAAAAATCCCAAAAAATTCTTCAAAGCGCTCTAGTATGCGATTTTTAAGTTTTAAAATTTATATCTCATTTTTGAAAATGTTTGTACTCTTTGATGTTTTTTAATTTTTTTGGTGTAATTCGATTCTAAAAATTTTTTGCCGAGGAGGATCGTGGATACCGACTATTACAATTTTTTTAAATTTTTTGAAAAAAATTTATTGTAATTTTCCAATCTTAAAATCATTTCTACTGCTACAATGCACATTGGTCTGGCAAGCCACATTTTTTGGCCAAAACTAAAATAATCACTTATACACATGAACTCAAATAAAATACACTATTAACAACAGAAAACTTAAATTTTATAAAGTTTTGAAACATTTAAATCTATTTTTTAACCCATCGAGAGCCGAGGGAACATATTATTCTCTTCATGTTTTTAAATTTTTTTACTATAACACTGTGCAACACGCTTTTTATCTTAGATAGGACCAAAAAAATAAAAGTATACCAAAACCCGAAGAGTTTTAAAAACTTAGATCGAGTTAATTTTTTATAGCCCACTAAAGTTTTCAAAATTTTTTCAAAGACTTTGATTAAGTAAAAGAAAGTATTAAATCTAAATCTGAGTTAAATAATTTTTGTGTTAAATGTTGTTTTTTATTTTTAGTACCAAAAGGTACATAAAAATAAAATGTATTTATTCGGCCTTTATATATGTATATATATTCGATTAGAGTTTTATTCTAGTTCGAGGCCCAAAAATATTTCTATATATGATATTGTCATAATAGAGTATTTTTAATTTATTGCTTTAAAAAAGTTACTCATCTCATAGTATGTCTGTACTGATCAGTTTCATCCCCACTAAAGGAATCGTCAGCAGACTTTAGAGAATCATCGTTGGTCAATCAAACATCAAACCAGACATAATATTTGATATATTTCACAAGTTATATGAGAAATATTATTATGAAGGTCCGAAATCTGTTTTCCAACGAAAATAACTCTTTTAAAGCAAAAATTGTATATACTAAATCACCATCGGTAATTATTAATATATGTGTTGCTGTTATTTTACAATAACAACATTTTTATGTACCTTTTGGTACTAAAAATAAAAAACAACATTTAACACAAAGTTTAGTACGACTTATCCTACCAACACTATGGTTTGGTTAGGTACTGTTGTTATTGTAAAATAACAGCAACACATATATTAATAATTACCGATGGTGATTTAGTATATACAATTTTTGCTTTAAAAGAGTTATTTTCGTTGGAAAACAGATTTCGGACCTTCATAATAATATTTCTCATATAACTTGTGAAATATATCAAATATTATGTCTGGTTTGATGTTTGATTGACCAACGATGATTCTCTAAAGTCTGCTGACGATTCCTTTAGTGGGGATGAAACTGATCAGTACAGACATACTATGAGATGAGTAACTTTTTTAAAGCAATAAATTAAAAATACTCTATTATGACAATATCATATATAGAAATATTTTTGGGCCTCGAACTAGAATAAAACTCTAATCGAATATATATGAGTTAAATAATGTTACAAGATGTCTGCAGTAAAATTTGATGGCGATTCTTTTCTTCGAAAATATTAACCCTCTATCTCTCATTTTTAGGAGTCATATTGCTTCTTTTTTAAATATGCGTGAAAAGGGTTAAAATGATAAACAATAATTTTCTGCATCAATTTTCACTAGGGGTTGTCAAAAACCAAAAGTTCGTGCGAAAAATGCAAAATGCTTAAACAAAAAAATTTTAAATTGTTGAATCGTTTTTCACCAAAGTCGTGTGAAAAAAAAATTATAAATCAGCTTCTAAGCTAAATAATGTTAACAGATGTCTTCAGTGAAATTTGATGGCGGTTCTGTTCTTGTAACATATTACCCCCTATCTTCCATTTTTTGTGGTCATTTTAGACCTTTTTCGCAAATATTCTCTTAGAACACCACTAAAACGTGCGTTTTGTACAAACATTTTATGAACTAAATTTCACTATGGGTTGTCAAAGGCTAAAGTTCGAGCAAAAAGTTCAGAATGCTTAAAAAAGTAAAATTGTAAAGTATCATAGTGAAACACAATTTAACAAAATATGACAATTTCAAAATTTAATTTTTTAAACATTTTGGTTATATCGCACTTACTTTTGGCTGTTGATAACCCCAAGTGAAATTTTATGCAAAACATTTTTTTATAACATTCTCTTTAAACGCACGCCTTAGTGGTGTTCTATGAGGATATTTGAAAAAAGAGCCAAAATGACCCCTGAAAATGGGAAATAGAGGGTTAACATGTTTTCAGAAAAGAACCGCCATTAAATTTTACTGAAGAAATCTTTTTGATTCTTCTATTTTCGCCAAGAAACACGTTCGGGTTGTTCCTATTTTATTTTCACTCTGCCAACCTGTGAGTAAATCAGAATTTTTGAAGCAAAAGTTTCCTGAAACAAAAATTGATTTCTTAAAAATAAACAACAACTAGCAAAAAGTTATTGATGATTTTTAAGCACCAAATATCACTTTAATTTTTTGTCTTTTTGGGTCGTTGAAATCGCTTGAAATTTTATAAGTTTTATACTATATTTTCTTTTATAAAAAACAAAAATCACTGATTTTGAGGTTATGAAAGTTTTCCTGTATTTTCCTTTTTACATAATTTTTATTGAATATTTCAATATTAAAAATTCAAATACTTACCACTGTCATTAATTTTCATAACTAATAGATTGAAAAAGTTTTTTTTATTTTCGTCTGGCCAGTGTCCTAAGAAAACAAAAAATTACACCACGTGTTTCAGTTTACCACTGCACTTACAACATGGAACTTTCTCACTTCATAGAATAACACTTAATTTAAGTTTGCAAAAACAAATTATTTTTTTTGTTTATCTGAAGTGTTTGCTTCAATATTTCAACAACAAATATAGAAAAAAAAGTTTTGAGTTTTGGCCAAAAAAAGGGGTCTTGGAGACCATTGTGCAATGGTGCGTCATAGAGGGGTCATTTATAAGACCGACCCCAATTAATTTTTATGTCGTAACATTTCTATGAAACAAACTAATACCCTATTTCCAATTTCTAAGGAGGCTCCCACACAAAACGACATTTTTAAAATTTGCTCCAACCACCCTAACTGCCCTACCCAGTTGGAAAATGTGTCACTGAGGAAATTTCCACAGTGATTCCTTGAGGAAATGTCTTCAGGTTCTGACAAATCATAGGCAATCCTTGATGACATGTCCTAACATTGTCAGCACTGAATGTTTGCTTTAAGAGTGTGGACAATTCCTCTAAGACGTATAAAAGGAAATGTCTTCAGAATAGCAGTATATTAAATTAGAATTTAAAATCTGGGCAACTCTTTAGTTTCCAAGAAAAAGATGGCAATATTATCGACTTAATTAAAATAAAATCAAAATCTAACAAGTAGAATAAAAGTAATAAATAGACAAATAATTTTAAAAATAAAGTTTGGAACAAGTGGTTAGGTGTTGGACTAATAAACTGGAGGTTCCAGGTTCAAATCCAGTTGGGACTAAAAAAAGCGAAAAGTTTTTTCTAAATATAAGAAAGATAATTTATAAAGGAAAATGGATAAAAGTAAAAACTAAAGGAAATACGAAAATTTTTTGTATTTTCGCATGACCTATGTCAGACATTTCCCCAAAGAAGTCTTAGGTGACATGTCCCCAGAAGGTCAGCCCTGACCACTGCTGACTTTGAGTGAGGACATTTTGAAAATTTGTATGAAACTGTCCTCAACCCAGTACATAGAGATGTCTTGTGGATGTCAGGTGTGACTCTGACATGTCATCGCTCCGTCACTGAGGATGGCTCGAGGACGTTGCCAACTGGGTAATAGTGCCCTTAGAGCATCAAAATGTATGACCGACCCACAATATTTTTTTTGTCCAAACATTTTCCCTGAATACACCTTAACTCTATCTCTAATTGTTAAGGCGGTCCCCATACAATTTTTTTATTTTTTGTAAATTTGTTTTATGTAATCAGCTTCTACCGGTCCAATGGTGCGTCCGAAAGCGGTCATTAGTGAGACCGACCCCCGTTTATTTTTACCCTACAACATACCTACGCCCTATCTCCACTCCCTAAGTAGGCTCCCATACAAATAACAATTGGAGCAAATTTTATAAAAATTTAATTTTAAATGGAAGGCTACTTAGGGAGTGGAGTTCACGTAAGAAAAATGTTCAGTCACTTAAAAAGGGCAATGTGAAGGGTATTCATGGATTCGGCCAAATCGAATTTACCTTTTCTACATGTTTAAATTTAATACACTTTTTTTGTATTTTAATGCATTTTAAAAAGTTTCTTTTAATGCGCAGCAGATTTAATATCTCATGTTATTCGGTAATATTTATTGCAGTTAATATCACTGATGTATTGTTCGTATAAATAAATAAATTTTTAAAATGATTAACCTCATTAATTTAAATTATTTTGAACGCTTTTTGTTCATGCATGTTCATACACCACTTACAGATGACATGTAAAAATCGCTTTCGTTTAATAATTGATTAATATAAATGTTTTTTTTTTCTTCTTCTTCTGAAAATAATTAAGGAAAAATATGTACGGCCATGCATTATATGGCTTTTTAGCACTGGGATTCTGTGTAAATAAAAATATTTGTGCATAGGTTGATTTGGGAGTTATAGGTTACAATATTTATAAATGAATTGGGTGACGAACCGAAAGACTGATTCATTTTCGGCCATCATAACACCGTCCGACAAAAAAAATCGTTAAACACGAATTGGATAATATACGATTGAAACTCGACACTAAATGTAGTAAAACTGAATTTACATTTTTTCATTTTGTGATCCTGTTTCCTTTTAATAGGACTTCAAAGTTTTTGAGGACTAAATTTTGTAGAAAGAGGAGGACCTCCCCTAAATTTCATATTATTTTATTACTTTATCCTTTCAAAACTTTATCCATCAATATCATTCTAAATTTTCAACAAAATATTTTGATAAAGTTTTCAAAGGACATTATTCACATATTTTTTCCTGATATTTAAAAAAAATGGAAAAATTAGGGGAGATCCTCCTCTTTCATTTGCCATCACTAGTGGCATCCTATGGCAATCACAAATATTTAAAAAAAAACTTTGAAGTCGTTTTAAAAAGAAACCGGATCATGAAATGAAAAACTGTAAATGCAGTTTTTCTCCGTTTGATCTATATATTCAGAAGTAAATCATCCGTTTCATGTTTAATATTCGCTGTCGGACAGTGTAATCCTGAAAATGGAATGTATGAACCAGAAAATCATTTTAAAAAAGTAGTTTTTAAAAACTCCGATTATGCGGTAGAGTAAATATAGTGTGCCTTGGTACTTTTTCTCTCCCCAGAAATAATGGTAATAAAAACTATATTTTTGGAATGTAGTATACTGAATCACAACAAAATATTCTAAAAAAAATGCTTTAAAGGTAAAAAGAAGTAAAAATTTTACTTTGGTACTTTTTAGTAGTCCAAACAAATTTTGACTTTTTGAAAATTCGGCTCTGAGGTAAAATAAAAAGTGGTACTTTGGTACTTTTTCTATATACAGAAGCAATGGCCATAGAACATGGAAATTTAAAATGTAGGATCATCCTTGCGAAAGCAAACCATTTGAAATCGAATTTTAATGGGGTAAATAACACCGCTCAACAAGTCGAAGGTTATTGACTCCGGTTTAAAGTTTGGTATAACATTTTTAAAGATTTTGACTCGCTGATTCCAAATCTGTGCTCCAAATTTTTCCATCACGTCTAGAATTTTAATTATTCGCGGATGAAAATGCGAAAAAAAACGCGACTTTTGCCTTTTTTGAAAGCCTGCACAACAGCCACTGGGTGGAATAAAAATCTGGTATAAAGCGTTATAGTAGAATTGGACTATGATCTCAAATATATGATCAAAAAAATTTGAAGTTGTTGCACTATTATTGGCCAAACATGTATTTTAAGAAAACACTGTGAAAAAATTAGAAAAAGCACCATTTTTAAAAGGCTCTAAAACAAAAACCAGATGTTCAATCTTTACTGTGATGAGCTCAAAATTTAGGCAAAGGTTCATTCTTTCTTATAGACTTTTAAACCCTTTAAAGATGTCTTCCGGTTTGTACGAAAAATAACACAGAAAACTCAGTCAGTGTTTGTAATTCATAGTGTCCACACGTCTTTTTTGTTTTATCCGTTGTCTCGTTCCGTCTACTAAAGAAAAAAACAATATAAACTCATACTTCTATAATTTTTTTTCCGCGTCGTTTTTATTAGTGACAAAATAATATACATAATTAACTATAACACTACCAAACAATATCAAAAAAATTAAAATTAATATTTGCAAAATAACTTAATTATAAAACACACAAGAAATAAAAAAAAGAATCAATAATAAAGAAAAGAAAAATCTCTCAATACAACAAATACAATTAATGCACCCACAATAATGACCATAAACGAATATTCAAAAAAAAACTTCAAAGAATAATAAAACAAAAAAAACAACACATAAAACAACAAAATTTTTTTAAAAGAGCATCAATAATAAAATAAAAAAAATCAAACTACAACAACATATTATTTACTCTGCTGTCTATTTCACTGCTGACGTCAACGTTTCTCCGTTATTTTTTTTGCATGACCATACAAAGGGCTTTTATGTTTCTTGTTTAGTGTCATTGCTGTTGCTAATTCTCTAGCCTTTCCCAACCTTTTTTTACGCGGTACAAGAGACCGGTAGGTGGTTTGTTGCTGGGATTTTTTAATGACGAAGGTATAACACTGGTCATTAATGATTCAAAACAGCAAGAAATCGGCTACTTGGTCAATTGTAATTGCGTTTGGATTACTGATTTGATATTTTTTTTTTAAATTAGTTTTAATGACAGGTCGTTTCCGGTTAGACTTCTGTAATATACGTGGGCTTAGGGCGAATTTTCTGTCTGTATATGCTCACATTCGTTTCCATCGGCCGAATATTTTCGCCTTATGTGAGACCCAGGTAAGTGAGGATGCTGATCCACAGGATTTTCACTTACCTGGTTATCACCTTCTATCGCTTTTTATCTTCCATAGGGGCCTTGCGGTATACGTCAGAAATGATGTCGTGTATCAGTGCCAGGGACGCCTGGGCACTAGTGATCCCAAATTTAACTGTCTTTGGGTTAAGTTTGGGATAGGGTCACACGCATTATATTTCGGATTCCTTTACAGGAGTCCAAATGCAACAGGGGAGGATACCTTTAATGGCTTTGACACTTTGTCTGATAACATCACCGAAATACTTGCGAGTTGTCCGAGCGCTGAAGTAGTCGTCGCTGGGGACTTCAACGTTCACAATTCTTCTTGGCTACGCCATTCCAGCCATACCACTCCCGATGGCCAATACGTTGAGCTTTTCGCAGCGCACAACCAGCTGACGCAACTAGTGGACGAACCAACACACAATGCGTGTGTTGAAGGGCAACAGCAAAATACTCTCGACCTTTTTCTTACTTCACACCCTGAAAAGTATGAAGTAAAAGTACTTGATCCTCTTGGTAACTCAGATCATAGCACTATTTCAGCATCCTTTTCGTACTCGGCACTTCAGAGCGTTTTTCGACCAGCTACTAAACGCTCGGTTTACATTTACGAAAAGGCTCGTTGGGTAGAACTTAACGAATTTTTCCGGCAATTCAACTGGAAACTCTGTTTCCTTGACGGTAACGTCGATGCCGCGGCTGAAATGGTGGGTAATGTGATAATGCTTGGAATGAAGAAATTTATTCCATCAAAGCTAATTTCGGTTAAGTCAAAGGATAAGTGTTGGTTTAACCAGACTTGCAGGAATGCAGTTAGATCTAAAGAGGAAGCATTCAGAAATTGGCGGGACGACAAAAACGACAATTCTGATATGCTGCGCAAGCAGGCGAGAACAAATTGTGCCAGGGTACTGAGACGCGAGAAGCTTCTCTACGAACAGCGTCTCCGTGCTAAAGTTCTTTCTGCCCCTCGGGGTAGTAAGAGCTTTTGGTCATTCGTAAAGAGAGTAAGGGACAATGCTAGTTCTTCTATCCCGACCCTTATAAAAGATGACCAAGTGTTCACTGACCCGGTTGATAAGGCTAACCTTTTCGCTGATTTATTTGCAAGAAATTCGTTCTTGCCGGAAGGCGATCAACCACTGCCAGAACTTGAAAGAGTATCCAGTACTATGCCCAAGATATTTTTCCGAGCTCGTGCAGTTAAAAGGGTTCTTGAAGATCTCAACGTAAATAAGTCACCGGGACCCCATGGCATTCCAGCACTGGTTTTAAAGCAGTGCTCATCGGCGTTAGCCCGTCCATTGGCAAACCTTTTTAGCTTTTCGTTACGTAAGGGTACCTACCCCTCCTGCTGGAAAGTGGCTAACGTTCAACCGATCCCTAAGAAAGGTGCGTCTTCAAACCCCGAGAACTATCGCCCCATATCTATTTGTTCTACGCTCTCGAAGGTGATGGAGAGCATGGTAAATCACCATCTTGTTGACTATTTAGAGTCAAACTCACTTTTCAGTGACCGACAGTATGGCTTCCGTAAACGTCGCTCTACGGGAGACTTGATGGCGTTTCTTTCGGAACGTTGGAGTCGTTCTATCCACCAATTTGGTGAAAGTAAGGTGGTTGCTTTGGATATTTCCAAGGCTTTCGATCGTGTGTGGCACGACGCACTTATATCTAAACTCATTGCCTTTGGTGTAAGCAGTGATTTCTCTCGATTTATATTGAGTTTCCTCCGAGACCGAAGTATACGTGTTGTTGTTGATGGGGTGTCATCGCATAGGTTTCGACTTAACTCTGGAGTACCGCAAGGTTCCGTTCTTTCTCCTACTCTTTTTCTTATCTTTATAAATGACCTTCTTAGTCAAACTTTCATCTCTGAATGGGGTCTTGCGAATAGGGTCGATTTTAATGCACGCAAGACCCAATGTTGTATGTTGACCCATAGACGTATTGTGGAACCAACATTGTCGTCTGTATCTATTGGTGGTATCGATATTGAGGAATCAGATTCTCTTGATGTTCTGGGCATGAAAATCCAGTGTGATGTCCGTTGGAATAAACATGTTTTTCAAGTGTCGAAAGAAGCATTCAAGTGTCTTGGTTTCTTAAAACGGTGCAAGAACTACTTCACTCCTACTGATCTCCTTAATATTTATACCACCTATATCCGGCCGAAGATGGAATACAACTCCCATATATGGGCAGGGGCTTCAGAGTCTATTCTGAAGCTTCTGGACCGTGTTCAAAGGAGGGCGTCGAAGCTAATCAATGACAGTAGGGTATCCAACTCTATTGACTCTTTGGAGCATCGTCGGAATGTGGGTTGTGTAACACTGTTCTATCGATATTATCATGGTAAGTGTTCTGCTGAGATAAGCGAACTTATTCCCCGAGCACGGGTTTTTGTTCGGAATACTCGCTTGTCTAGTAGGGCTCATCCATTTGTTGTCGATTGCCCAGTGTACCGCACAACGCATTACAGAGAAAATTCATTTATAAGCCGAACTATCCGTATGTGGAATATACTTCCTGTAGAGGTCTTCCCTGTCAACTACAATTTGGAAAAGTTCAAATCAAATATCCACAAACACTACTCCCTCTATCCTCCCTCCCATAACCTATTTTCCTAATTATCAACACAATGCACTGCATTTATAGGGGACATCCCCTGAGTGTTGGTTAAGTCAAAAAAAAAAAAAAATTTGTAAAATATTTATTTTTTTAGTTTTTCTTTGAAAAATATCAAAAAAAACTAAGGTATCTATCTACCTTATCTTTTTTACAAAAATTATAAATTTAACAGAGTCATTTTAAAACGCAATTGTAACCCTACCAAACGCAATAATTAGAAAAAAATTGTTTTCTATGTTGGAGACCAAAGACAAATTATACTTTTGCGCTTTATACCAGATTTGTATTTCACTGAATGGCTGCTGTCCAGGCTTTCAAATAATGCAAAAATCGCAATTTTTCGCATTTTCAACCATGAATAACTAAAAATCTGGATGTGATGGAAAAATTTGGAGAACAAATTTTTTTTTTTTTAATTCACCAGAATTCAAACCGGAAAATGAGTGTTAAGCGGTGTAATTTAACATTGGTACTTTTCTATCTACTGAAATAATGGATTTAGAAATTTGAAATTTGTAACTTAGGATCAAGTCAAAAAAAAATAAATAAAAGTACTTTTTAAAAAATCTTTTTTAAGAGCGTAAAAAATTGTATTTTGATACTTTTTCGATCTCCTGTTATACTGGTTATAAAAACTTGATTTTTTAAAAGGTAGTTCTAAAAATTGAAACAAAAAAAGGGATAACAAGTTAGAGTGTTAAATTCGGCTGTTCCGAATCTTTTATACCCTCCAAAATGTAAAAAAAAAATATAAAAAAAAAAAATTTGTCAGGGGCGTTTTTTTGTGGGGAGGGGGTGATGGGGTCAGTGGAGGACGATGAGAGCACCTTCCCATCGCGATAAATATACCAAATGTTTCATTTATTAAACAAAAATACAAAAAAAAACATGTAAAAAGTGTATTTTTTCAGAGGTTGGTTCAGTTTTTCAAGGGGGAACTTTTCCCCCTAGTCCAATTTTTCCCATTTTCAACTTAACCTGCCTAGGACCAAAAGACATATTCGTGACAAATTTCAGGAGGATAGCTCTTTTATTTTGGACTGCATCGTGCCATCTACAGACAGACGGACGGACGGACTGACGGACATTCACAGAATGTCTTACACTGAGGGAAAAAAACATATTTAAATCAAATATTTTCATGTTTATTTTAAGTATGCTACATATTTTTTGAAAAATTTAAATTTTAATATTGTTTTTGATTGATTTAAACAAAATATGTTTGTTTTAAAATTGCATACAATTTTAATTTAAAATTGATCACTTTAAATTTAATATGCTGTCATTAAAAGTCGTTAAAAATTTAAAAAAATCTTATTCAAATATTTGTATTAAAAACAATATTTTTCGTGGTTATTTTAAAGTTGAACAATTTTGTTTTTTGACATTTAAAGTTTTTTTTCAAGAAATATAGTAAAGTTGGGCAATTTTATTTTAAGTAGATACAATGTTAAAATATTTTTTCATTAAAAGAAAGACGCACATTTTTCACATCTCTAAATGTGACGAGTTTTAAGTGAAATTAATTAAATTAACTAAAGTGAAATTAAAAATTAAAAAACTAAAGTGAAAAAGAATATTATTTACAATAAAAACAAAAACAAAACTGAAAAAAAAAGTAAAAAACCAAGTGAAAGAAATAAAGACAAAGAAGACGAGGAGGGGATGTATCTATCTATGTAATTGGCAGAAAATGAAAACTTCTAACTTTAGTTTATTATATATGGTATATAGTATTAATTTAAGTGTGTTTATTTTTTATTTTTGGTATTTAATTACATTTGTTGTAATTAGATGTAGTGCTACAATTAGGGTAGAAGTACATCCAAGGCTTTGGCTTTGATTTTTTTATGTATAGCAAAAAATAAAGCCAACAAGCAATATTTAAAGCCAAAGCCTTGGATGTAATTCTACCTTAGATGTACAATTAGAGTAGTGTTAATTTTTTTGCTGTGTTATTAAAAAATATTGTAAAAATAATTAAAAAAACTAAAATAAAAATGTGTATTGTTTTATTTTAAGTTTCATGGTTTTTAGGTAAGTAAATAGCTGCAAAAGAAAAAAAATTCTCATATTAAAATTAATATTGGTCAACTTTAAATTAAAATTTGTTGCATATTTAAATTTAGCATGGCCAATTTTAAAATAATATTGTTACATCTTAATTTTAAAATGTTGTCTACCAATCTTGTCATGTTAAAAACAACTAGAAACATATTTAAATTAAATAAAAACAAACTTTGTTCTATTTCGTCACTGTTTTATATTTAATTTAAAGTTGTTTCTGTTTGATTTTAATATTTTTTTTTCTTAGTGTAGAATCGATCATGGATCAAAACTATATATACTTTATGGGGTCGCCGACCGATATTTCGATGCGTTACAAACGGAATGACAAAGTGAGTATACCCTAGAGTTTCTGAATAACCGATAAATTTAGTAACCGCGGTTTCGGTTTTAAAAAATTTAATAACCGATCGGTTTCGGTTATTTTCGGTTATCAGTAAAAATTTTATTCAGGTGGAACAACTTTATTTTTAAATAATTTTTATTAGAATCGAATTCAGTTTAAATTACCATTTTGGTTTAGCTTCCGCTTATGTCTTTAAAAAAGCAGAATTCAATTTATCTTCCAAAGATTAAGTGTTTCCTCATCTTCAGAACTGGATAATTCTTCATCAACTGGATATAAAAGTTTAAGTTATCTCGTAAGTAAAGTAAGAATTTTAAATTAAAAATAAAAAATTAATAATGTCATTATAAACTGTATTTTAATTGAGACGAACAATCTAATTTATCTGAAACTTCAAACTTCTAAAACTTGTCTCAACTATTTTGTTGTGTTTTTTCCGAATTGCGTAAACATTAAATTAGTATAGACCCAAAATTGTAAAATTTGTCGTTGGATCGTTCATGGACTTTGACAGATATATGCCGCGTTCCTCTAGTGTTTGTCCATTCATTCATACCCAGTCGGCAAAAAAAAATAACTCCTGACATACTGCTGACCATCCCTTTATAAAATTGCTGATATCTTCATACAATTTTTTGAAATGTCCCCAATGACAAGTCAGCCGCTGTCTAAAAGCATTGTTAGTGGCCACCGATGCTGGTGGACACGAAAACCATAAAATATGTATGTAAATAGTTGTTAATTTAAATTACTTTTTTTTAATGCTAAAAAAATTTAAAAAAATTACTAAAATTAATAAAATTCGGATAACCGAACATATATTGGACGGTTTCGGTTTTCGGCTTCAATAACCGCGGTTTCGGTTACGGTTTTAACCGAAACAGAAACTCTAGTATACCCCCATACTGTTGTTGGAGGGTATAAAAATGCCTCACAATCAGAAAACTATACTTTTTCTATCGATAAATTTCTCAAAAACTAGGAAATTGCATCAAAAAATTTTAAAAAGCATTAAAGTCTTTCAGTAGGGTTTCAAAACCTGAAAATTTTGGTGTAAAAAAAACTTTTCGGTATCTTAATCTGCGAATTTTTCTATACGAAGAATATTTCAAAATATAGGAATTTTTTGGTGGGAAAATTGCATAAGTATCTGAGATTTTTCCATATGAAAGTATATCAGAATCTAAAAATTTTTAAAGCTTTTCTGTAGCAAAATGCCTCAGAACCTCAGAATCATAAACTTTCTCTTTAAGCAAATGCCTCAGAAAAATTTCAAAATCGGGAAGCTTTTTTTTAATATACATGTCTGAAATCTGATCTATTTTCTATTGGAAAAATATTTCAAAATCTGGGTTTTTTGCAGTCAGAAAAATGCAGAGAATCTCTTGAATAGACGTTTTTCAAAATATCAAACATTTTCTTAGGAATAAGTTTTTTAAATTTGGATATGTTTCTATGGAAAAAATCAAAACAAACACTAAAAACCTTAATTTATGATTCAAAACCGACCTGAGGATCCCTGCAAAAAAAAAAAAATTCCCTCCAAACCCAAGAGGTGAATCCGCCCGCGCCTGGTGGAGGGTATACAAATTGTGGACGGTATTTTTGTTACAAATTATTTTTTAGTATTTTTATAATTTTCTGTTTTTTTTAACATTTAACTAGGGATGTCGCGAATAGTCTATTCGGCATTTTACCGAATATTTACTATTCGGTATTCGGCTTGAACCGAATACGAATATTGCCGAATAGTTTGATTATTCATACGCCTGTATTTTATCTATGTAAAAAATTGGAAAAAATTACCAAACTAAAAAATAACAACGCTTTTTTTGACACTATTTTTTCTGTTACCTTAACAATTCGAATTTTAATCAAGTGCTCACGTTTTTTTTGTACAAAAATCAAACTTAAATGACTACAAAAAAGAGTCAAACGTAAATAAAGTGTTTTTTTAACAAATTTAAATTTTGCCGAATATGCGGCAAACTGTTACCGAATATTTATTTAACCGAATATTCAAAAAACATGCCGAATATGCCGAATACCGAATAGTGACGAATATTCGCGACATCCCTACATTTAACCTCTTAAACTTTTAAATTCACCTCTTTATAGCAATTATTTTCAATTAAAAGTCTGTATTTTCGGTTAAATAATATACTTATTTGCGCATGAAAAGATTTTTAATTATTTTATTATATGCTTTAATTACAATTTTTGCGTATATGGTTGAAATTAAAAATGTGAGTGCTTTTGACTGAAAGCAGTGAAGAAAAATGTTTGACTGTGATTCGAACCACAACTGTGATTTGAACCCAAAAAAGAAAATTAAATTTCGCCCAAAAATTTTTCATACAAATTTGGGCCATATTTCATATGAAAAGTTAACCAAAATTTTTGGGCACATTTTCAAAGTTTTTGGGCGAAATTTCGAAATAAAAAATTGGGTGATTTTTCATTACGAAAAATTGCCCAAAAAAATATATGAAAAATTGCCCCCAATTTTTTGGGTGATTTTTCTTTGGGCGATTTTGCCTACAGCCTATAGTTTCTAGCTACTTAACTGATTTAATCTTTTATAATAATAATCGAAAAATAAAATTGTTTAATAATTACCAAATTATTTAGTAAGAAAAGAAGTATCAGAAGCTATATAGCAAATATCTGAGATAAACAAATTTTCTGGAATTTAAATATTTCTCTTAAATATTATTTCTAAAATATTCTGGTCATACTTATTTCACATCTTTAAATTTAGTATTCAAAAAATAAGATTTAATAGTTTATTGTCAACATATGGCTTCAAAACATTTGTTTTTTTTTTTCTTCTTTTTTCTTTGTGAAGATATTGAATAGCACAATATGTGTTAGGAAAAATCATCCCACAGCTATTTTGCCATTATCGAAAAACATGTTAATTTTTTGTTTCTATCTTCTCTTAAAAAACAACAGACACCTAAATTGACATAGTTTTTTATGCCCTCCAACGACAGTATGGGGGTATACTCACTTTGTCATTCCGTGTGTAACGCATCGAAATATCGGTCTAGGACCCCATAAAGTGTATATATTATTGATCAGTGATCCATTCTAAGACATTCTAGCGATGTCCGTCTGTCCGTCCGTCCGTCCGTCCGTCTGTGGAAGACACGATACAGTCCAAAGTAAAAGACCTAGACTCCTGAAATTTGGCACGAATATGTCTTATGGTATTGGGCTGGTTAAGTTCGAACATGGGCAAAATCGGATCAGGGGGAAAATAGTTGCCCTCTTAAGAACTGAGCAAACCTCTAAAAAAAAGCCATTTTTTATAGGTTTTTTGTACTTTTGCTTAGCAAACTAAACATTTTTATGTCAAACGAAGTTCAAAGTCTTGCAGTTGGATCCAGAAAGGTTGTCTCCCACCGACGTTACCCCCCCCCCAAAAAAAAAAAAAAGACGCACCTGTTTTTTTTTTTTTTTTTTTGTTTAACGTGTTGGAAGGTATAAAAGATTCGGCACAGCCGAATTTAACACTCTCACTTGTTTTTTTTGTTTTTAACTCATATCCCTTTTTCTTACTACAGTTTTTCTATTTTTTTTTTTTTTTTACTTTTTCCAGATGACGATTATGGACAAAAAACTGTATCAGTTTTAGTTGATGGCATAGAGACTGATTTAGAAATTATTGATCATCCAGCTTGTGAAATGTCGGTAAGTAAAAGTTAACTTTTTTAACTTTAGACAATTTTTTTTGTTGATTTAAATTTAAAACAACTACACTGCGTGACAAAAGTGACCACTATTTTAGAAAACAAGAGGTACGACCAGCAATTCTTTATATTTCGGACATGCTGAATCGAATGGCGTACTCCGTTTTTCGATGTATGGTACAGTTTTCGTGCAAAATGTCGTTAAAGATTTGCTGATTTCGAGCCAGTTTTTCAACAAAAAAATTTGCAAAGTTAATGATTTTTAAATTGTATGGCATTAAAAATAAAGATATGACTTGTAGCAATATTTCTTATGCCAATTTTGTTTAAAGCTTTTCATCTTAAGCCCTTAAATTCGCGAATTTATTATTTTTTTGAGGTTTTCGCGAAATTAACCGCCAAGTTGGTTTTTGATTAAAAACTTGCTTTTAGTGAATCAAAAAGGCATCCCTAACAATACGAATAGTGGACAAAAAACAGCTATGTTATATGGACCATCATGATGAAAATCGCGAAAAACCGTTTTTTTGTATATGCAAGCATCACTTTACGAGATGATTTAAGACTCCATCTTTTAGTATATAATGTGGGATTCTTAAACAATTAACTGACCAAAAATTTGGCCAAAAAAGTTTTCATTTGCAAAAGTTATCTTAACAAAAACTATTATTTCAGTGTTAACCCTACAATAATTATAGTTTTTGTTAAGATAACTTTTGCAAATGAAAACTTTTTTGACCAAATTTTTGGTCAGTTAATTGTTTAAGAATCCCACATTATATACTAAAAGATGGAGTCTTAAATCATCTCGTAAAGTGATGCTGGCATATACAAAAAAACGGTTTTTCGCGTTTTTCATCATGATGGTCCATATAACATAGCTGTTTTTTGTCCACTATTCGTATTGTTAGGGATGCCTTTTTGATTCACTAAAAGCAAGTTATTTATCAAAGACCAATTTGGCTGTTAAATTCGCGAAAACCCTAAAAAATGAAGAAATTCGCGAATTTAAGGGCTTAAGATAACAAGCTTTGAATCAAATTTGCATAAGAAATATTGCTACAAGTCATATCTTTGTTTTCCATGCTATAAAATTTATAAATCATTAACTTTGCAAATTTTTTTGTTAAAAAACTGGCTCGAAATCAGCAAATCTTTAACGACATTTTGCAAGAAAACTGCACCATACATCGAAAAACGGAGTACGCCATTTGAATAAGCATGTCCGAAATATATAGAAATGATGGTCGTAACTCTTGTTTATTTTTTAGTGTTCCGCAGTGCTATTTTAAGTTTTGCTACTTTTTTAAAAATTCAGCAAAAGCTCTGCAAAGCAGGGTTTAAAGCAGGGTTGGCAATCGATACCCACCCAGAATAACGGTATTTGGCTATTGTACCGCAACCAATAAAGATATGGACATTTTCAAAAGCGATTATGAAAGCTGATGAAATTTCTAGTATTTTAAAAGTGTCACTTCGTGTTTCTACCGGTTCGTTTTAGTTATATAGGCCAATACCGTTATAATACCGTTTCAAACGGTATTATAAAGGTATTGACCTATATTTCGAAAACGAACCTATAGAAACACGAAGTGACACATTTAAAATTCTAGAAATTTCATCAGCTTTCATAATTGCTTTTGATAATGTCCATATCTTTATTGGTTGCGGTACAATAGCCAAATACCGTTATTATAGGTGGGTATCGGTTGCCAACCCTGGTTTAAAGTTCAACTTTATTCAAAAAAATATTTTTATTGTCAAATAAAAAACCATGTTTTTCTTAAAAACTTGTGTAACTAATTGAAAGTACATACTTTCTATCAATATGCAGTTTAGGGTTAACAACACATAAACACCCTGCCTAAATGAGGCATTCCACACCAAATGTCCAGCGAAAACATGTGTCCCATGAATTTCGGAAAAGGTTGTAGATATTGATAGCCCTATGTGGAACTAAGAAAATTGCGTTTTTGGTTTTTTAATTTTTCAAAGCATGTGCTTAGGAAGCGTTGCTAAATATTGAAAAAATTATCAAATTTGTGTCGAGTTTCCTTGATTAAATACACTGTGCTTGAATTTGACAATTTTTTTTAATAAGCTGGGCACCCTACCGTTTTTCGAAGTTAGCGCTCGTATTCGCGATTTAAAATTTTGATGCTCGAGTACAATAAAAACGATATTTTTAAACTTTTGCGATAGTTTTTAAATTGAAAACCATTCAAGTCTTTTAAACTAGCATAACAAACCATAATACTGTGAATTTTTTTCGCGAAAAACATTTTTTGGTTGCGAAAAATCGTTATTTTCTTGAAATAATTGGTTCAACACAAATATTTTTAGTTTGATTTGAAATTACGACATACATCTGGTAAAGCTAGTTCATGTACACTAAATCCAATTGTAAATATCAGTTTTTTCAAAGTTAGCGTATGTATTAGCGATATTCGCGATTATTTTTATTTTTTATTTTTAAGTAAACAAAATATTTTTTTATATTATTTAGATAGTTTCTGATTTTTTATCATCTAAACTCTTTTGAATATACAAAAAAAAAATTATTAGCGGAAATTTTTTTCGCGAATATTTTTTTTATTAGCGGAAATTTTTTTTTCGCGATATTTTTTTTTTTAGTTTTTTTATTTTGCTATTAATTTATGAAAATGTGTAGAATACAATACATTGCAGACACAAAATTTAAAAAAAAAAAATTCGCTTTTTTTTTGCGGAAATTTTTTTTGAGAAAAAAAAAACAATACATTTATTAAATTTATATTTAGAAACTATCCCAAAAGCAAAAAAATTTAATTTTTGTTGTACTTTAGCTTTACAATTTTAAATCGCGAATATCGCGAATACGAGCGCTAACTTCGAAAAACGGCTTGCACCATTGAATTCAGCATATCCGAATTAGCTTAAACAGCAGGGTGCCCAGCTTGTTACTTTTTGCGACTAGCACAGTGATATTAATCAAATTACAAATTTCCAAAAATTAACATTTTAATGGAATATTAGTGGTATTCAGAGTCTTGCTTGCCAGCCCTGGCACTGGTGGTAAAAGAGCACTTTTCAAAATTACTTTTCAAAATACATGTATTTTTTGAAAGAAGTACTCTTTTGCTACATTGCCAGGGGTGGCAACAAGACTCTGAATACCTCTATTGTTTAATTTTTTTTTTATTTCCCCTTTCAGAACCCGTTCTGAAATTTTCAATTTTTTAAAAAAGTCAATTTAATACAATAAAACCAATTCCGAAATTCATGGGACATATGTTTTTTTTGCTGGACATTTAGTGTGGAATACCTCATATGTATACCAAAATTTATGTATGCTATCCTACTATCTAGATTATTGTAAATGTATCACAAAGTATAGGTCAAGTTCACACTTGAATAACTTTCAATGATATTGAACGAAAATGTGTTTGCTCAACATCAATGTTAAGTGCAGATGACACTATTTCCCAGAATTTCCATTAACATTGCCGTTTCTATTTTTTTGTTATTTTTTCCTTTTTCCAATGAACAAGAAATGGAAAAAAATGTTCTTGTTTCGATAAAAAAAAAATTGAAAAAAACTAAAATTATACACTGAAAAAAAAAACTTTAAAATTACAAAAAAAAATCGATATTTTTATGCGGAATTGTCGTAAAACAGGAAGTAGCAAAAAATATCGTAAAAAAAATTCTCACAAGGGAAGTCTCAATGGTGTCACCCGCCGTTCTTTATGGAATTGGATTTATTTTGTAGTGCAGGAAAAGTAAAGGGACACGTATTTTTTTTTAGCGGCCCAAATTCATATTTAGGGGGTGAAACCGAGGGGGAAAGAAACAGTAAGTTTTAATTTTTTGCGTTTATCTCCTATACTATACAAATAAACCTAGTCATATTGCATAACCAAATGAAAGATCTTTGGAAAACCTATCCTTGTAAGCAAATAAAGTGTCCAAACATGCACAACGTTTCGTCACATTAAGTAAAATACCAAAATTTTAGGACATTTTTGTTATTAAGTCAAAAAACATTAACTTTTTTGACAGGTTGTTTGCATCACGGAATAGGTATTCTAAATACCTAATTAAAGTTGTTATTATTCAACCTTTTCAATTTAAGGCTCTTATTCATAATACTTATAACAGACTTATTGTAGGTTTATTTGACAATTATTCCTGCAATATTTGTCAAATAAACCTACTTTAAATATATTTCAGGTTTTCTGAATAACCACCTAAATAAATAAAAATTCTTCAAGCTCGAGTCCAGTTTTTTATTGTACATAAATATTCTTTTATTACATTCCAATATTTCGATTCTCTTTGAGAATCAGCAGGGGATTTAGGCAATTTTTATGCACACAAAAACTTTAAAATATGGTGTAAACGTATTGACATCTAAAACTGCACTTAATTTTGCAGTTTTTGATGTCGATACGTTCACAGCATATTTTTAAGTTTTTGTGTGCATAAAAATTCACTAAATCTTATGATGATGATTCTCAAAGAGAATCGAAATATTGGAATGGAATAAAAGAATACTTATTTACTGGCCTCGAGCTAGACGAATTTTTATTTTTATTAAATACCTTTACTCTGATACCAAATCAGAATATATTAGGTTGATTAAATAGGCGTAAATCGTAAAAAACTGAAAAAGGTCAACTTCACCCCCCACCCCCACCCCCATACAAATCGACCCCCACTAAAAATGAGGTTGGGCCGCTAAAAAAAATACGTGTCGAATTATTTTTCGTTCTGCACAACATATAAATATTTCATGAAGATCGGAGGGTGACACCAGGGAGACTCTCCTTGTCAGCTGCAATAATTTTCGGAAAATTTTTTTAATTTACAAAAAAAAGTTGTCAATTCAACAAAAAAAATAACTTTACAAATAAAAGTTGTAATTTTGCAGAAAATAATCGGTTGGGGAATCCATAAAGAAAATGGTGCATTTAATGACAAATCGGGAAATTTTTATTTTTTTTTTATTTTTTTGACTTTTAAATTTTTTAAATTTCTTTAGTACTCCGTTCAAAAGATATCCAATTTTCAAATATTCAAAGATTGTTCCTTTACTCAAAATTCTTTTAATAATTTTGGTCTGACAAGAAAGGTCTTTCGCAGGGCACCCACCGATTGTCCTGAAACCTACACAAAGGAAAGAGGGGAGAAAAATAAGAGTCATCTGTTTTTTTTATAGCTGCCCAAAACAGTTTTTTTATACCCTCCACTCTAGTGATAGAGGGTATATATAAGTTTGTCATTCCGTTTGTAACACCTCGAAACATTGGTCTAGGACCCCATAAAGTATATATATTTATGATCCTCGATCGATTTTAAGTCGATCTAGCGATGTCCGTCTGTCTGTCCGTAGAAAACACGCTAACTTTGAAAGGCTCTACAGAGGCTACTGAAGTTTGGCATATATGTTGGTCATTTACCTGGTCAGGTTGGTATTGCAATCCAGCCAAATCGGTCAAGTGGTTCAAAAGTTATGAGCAAAAGGGTAAATTTCGGCAAGGGTGTTTCGCGAATTTACGAGATAAAAAACACGATAACTTTCGAAATGCAATAATGAAACTTGGCATGTATCTTTGCCGTTCCCCAGGTCTGTTTGGTATTAAATATCAGCTCAATCGGTCCAGTGGTTCGAAAGTTATAAGCAAAACCCTGAATTTCAAATTAGTTTCATCTAAAATGCCACATGTTTTAACAAGTTTGAAAAGCATTGGTGGTAACTAAACAATGCTTTTCAAACTTTTTTAATTTTAAAGCAATGCTTTTTAAACTTGTTTAGTTTTAAAAGCATTGGTAACTTGAAAATTACACTCGAAAAAAAATTTACACTCAAAAAAAATTTTACACCCAAAAAAAATTTTACACAAAAAAAAATTAGTTTTTTTTTTACAAAAATGACAATATTTTGTGTACATACGTACACTCATAGAAATCCTATGAGTCAAAAATATATAATTACTGAGCTTGATGGGTGGCAATGATCTATTTCGGAAATTTTTAAAAAAAATATACATTTATTTTTTTTCAACGAAAATTTGCTATGTGCGTTTGAAAAAAAAAAAATATTCAAAATTGTAAATTTCACCATATTAGGTGTCAAAAATAATTTTCCAAATTTTTTAAAATTACTAACAAAAATTATTAAAAAATCGGTAAAAAATCAGTGTTCAGTAAACTTCAAAGTATTCCAATTTCAAAAAAATAACTAAATTTATACTGTAAAGCTAAATTTATACTGTAAATTACTAAAAAAGTAGTAAAGTTAAAGTTATAACACTTTTACTGTATTTTTTACTGTAGGATTATTTTGAGTGTACGTGCATTCACTCAGAAATATTTTTAACGTAAAACAAACATTATACTCGAAAAAATTTTACACTCAAAAAAAAAATAGTTATATTTTTTTTTTTAATGACCAAAAAAGAGTTTTTTACTCAAAATTAAATATTTCTAATCAAAATTGTTAATTTTTTCACGATAAAAAATGTACTATCTTTTAAAAAAATGCATTGTGGAGGGTATTCATAGATTCGGCAAAGTGGAATTTAACTTTTCTACTTGTTTTTGTTTTTTGAGGATTTTTCCCATTTCTTCAAAATAAAAATATATGAAAATTTTATACAGGTCGAAAGGGTTTTTGAAGGCCTATCCAATGGTATATTGGTCGTATCCAAATTTGGCTTCGTTAAGTTCGTTATTGTCAAAAATGTATAATCGTTGGGGTAGATATAGAGATGTATACACTCAAAATAATTCTACAGTAAAATGTTTAGTAAGTGATTTTGTACGAAAATAAGTTACTAATTTTAGTATCTTCAAAGTACTAAAATAAGTAATTTTTACTGGTTTTGAATAATATTAGTAAAAAATTTTGGTATTGGTTACCAATTCCTGCACTAGGTCTAAATTAAGTTAAATTTTTACTAAAATTAAGTTAAATTTTTAGTATTGAATACCCACGTTTTTATACAGTGAGTGACAATACATTGGAACCTTTTCGTAGTAGATGCAATTTGCCAAAGACAAAGTTACCAATACTAAACGTTATTATTCTCAAACGAGTATAATTTTAGCAAGTAGAAAAGTTAAATTCGACTTATCCGAATCTATGAATACCCTCCACAATGCCCTTTTTAAGTGATAGTTAATTTTTTAACGTGAAAACAATAACATTTTTGGTTAGAAATATTTTATTTAGTGTAATACCCAATTCACACCTGAGGTGATATCTCGTTCGAACGAGATTTCGATCATATGGTTGTGTATAAAATAATACAGACCATATGATCGAAATCTGGTTCGAACGAGATTTTACCTCAGGAGTGAATAGGCCTTCAAAAAGCTTTTTTTAGTAATTTTTGAAAAAAAAAAAAAATAATTTACTAACTTTTTTTTTTAGTGTAAATTTTTTTTTAGTGTACAATTTTTTTGAGTGTATTTTTGTTTGTTTTAGTGTAAAAATATTTTTGAGTGACAATAATACCTTGTAAAATATTTTTGGGACTTATAAATGTTTTTAAAACATTTTTAACGGGTTTTCAACACGTAAATTTAAGGTGAAACTAATCTGAAATTTACGGTTTTGCTAATAACTTTTAAACTGGACCAGATAAACGGCAAATATATATGCCACAGTTCAGCACCCTCAGAAATGCCGTTCAAAAGTTACCGTGTGTTTTATCTCGTAAATTCCAGAAAAACCCTTGCCGAAATTCACTCATTTGCTTATAACTTTTGAACCACTGGACCGATTTCGCTGGATTGCAATACCAGGACCAGGTAAATGCCCAACATATATGCCAAACTTCAGGAGCCTCCGTAAAGTCTTTCAAAAGTTAGCGTGTTTTCAACAGACAGACAGACGGACAGACGGACGGACGGACGGACATCGCTAGATCGTCTTAAAATCGATCGAGGATCATGAATATATATACTTTATGGGGACCTAGACCAATATTTCGAGGTGTTACAAACGGAATGACAAAGTTATATATACCCTCTATCACTAGAGTGGAGGGTATAAAAAAATGTAGGTAATTTATAAAGCTTTAATTTAAGCTTAATGGCGTCCAGATTGAGTAAATAATAAATGTGCCACGAGGGTCGATTTGGAAAAGGAAATAATTTAAAGACATTTTTCAGAACATTTTTTAAGAATATTTCCAAGTCGATTTTTTTCAAGTTCAAACATGAAAAATTTAAAGAAAGGTTCAGTATTATTTATTCAGTAATTAAATAATTTTTCTAACAACTCAACAGACAGTGACATTTTTAAAGTACAGTAAAGAAATTACACATTTATTATTTACTCAATCTGGACTCTATCAAGCTTAAATTAAAGCCTTGAAAATTACCTACATAATATTTTTAATAATAATACTCTTTTGATAATAATTATGTTTAGTACTGTTAACTTTGTCTTTAACAAATCGCATTCACTAAAAAAAAGTTTCCAATGTATTGTCGACTATAATAATCTCTATCAAATATTTTCGTATTTTTTTCTTTGGCGAAATTCCTGCTAGTTCGGCATTTATACGGATTTTCCCGAAAGCCCTTATTTTTTCATAAGGTGGCAACCCTTTTTTAAATTTGAGATTGGTAAGCTGAAAAAATAGGTAACACTTATTTTACCCCCTCATTCCCTTATTCATGTTCCAGGACAATCGGTGGCTACCCTGTGAAAGACCTTCCATGTAAGTCATTTTTCGGTATCTCGCTTGCTTTTCGAGTTATTGACACACAAAGTTTCAGTTAAACATTTATAAAAAAACATATTGCAAAAATTTTTTTTTTTTTGCTTCTTCTTCTTTATTTGCCAATTCGTTTTTCGAATGTAAGCGACCATTTCAATTAAATTTTACATTATTTTAAATGATACATATCATAAGTTTTTTACTATCTCTGAAAAAGTTTCTCGATTTCTCGCCTCGCTAAACAGGTTGCCTGCATCACGGATACCAGTCTACGCTTGTATGTTATTAAGCCAAGTTATTTCTTTTCTTCCTCTACTAGGCCGTCCTTCAACATTTGTTCGCGTGATAATTTGTAACAATTTGTATTTTGGGTTCCTCATAATGTGGCCCAGGTATGCTGTTTTTCGGTTCTTTATGGTGACTATTAGCTCTCTACTTCGGTGCATTTGACTGAGTACTTCTCGGTTCGATACAAAGTGGGTCCATGGTATTCTAAGAATTCTTCGATAGATCCATATTTCAAAGGCTTCAAGCTTCTTTATGTCTACTGCTTTTATGGTCCATACCTCCATTGCATATAGAAGAACAGACCATATATAGGTCTTAACGAATCGTATTTTAGTTTCAAGATTAATATCGTGGCTGATCAAAACTTTTTTATATTTAAAAAATGCATCTCTTGCCATTTCAATACGGCATCTGATTTCCTTTGAACTATCCCACTGGTCATTGATTGTAACCCCGAGATATTTAAAACTATGTACTCTATCAACGTGGGAGTTTTTTATCTTCAAGGAAGCTGTGTTGTGGGCATTTTTTCTACTGACAATCATATATTTCGTTTTCCGTATATTAATCTTTAAGCCATATGTTTCACTATATTCCGTTAGTTTGTCTAGTAGATGCTGGAGTCCAGACATACTATCGGCCAGTATGGTAGTGTCATCAGCATATCTAATATTGTTGAGAAATATACCGTTTATATAGATATCTTTTCGAACCTTGCTAATTGATTCTTGGAATATTCTTTCGGAGTAGATATTAAATAGTAGTGGTGACAGTATACATCCTTGTCTGACTCCTTTAGAGATTGCAATACTCTCAGTCATCTCTCCATCGACATTAACTTGTGCTGTTTGATGCCAAT
The DNA here is from genome assembly GCA_963921195.1 of Pegoplata infirma. Lineage (NCBI taxonomy): Eukaryota > Metazoa > Arthropoda > Insecta > Diptera > Anthomyiidae > Pegoplata > Pegoplata infirma. Next base: position 25,989,826 of record OY992540.1, on the reverse strand, counting down.
ACAGGCTTCTAATACATTGTATTTCCTTGTTATCTATACCAATGGACATTAGAATTTCGATCAGTTTATCATGTTGCACAGTGTCAAAAGCCTTTTCGTAATCAATGAAGCATAAGAAAACATCCTTCTGTACATTTCTGCATTTTTGAACTAACATCTGTATTGAAAAAAGTGCTTCACGGGTGCCCATGCCTTCTTTAAAACCAAACTGAGACTCACCCATGTGTTTCTCGGCTTTTTCATAAATTCTACAGTGAATTATTCGGAGAAATATTTTGAGAGCGTGACTCATTAGGCTAATGAGTCTATAATCATTACAATGTTTTGCGTGACTTTTCTTGGGGATGGTTACAAAGATTGATTTAAGCCAATCTTGTGGGAATTGGCCAGTATCGTAAATAAAATTAAACAACTTTATAAGAAGATAGATGTTATCGCTGTCTATCAATTTCAGTATTTCAGAAGGAATCTCATCAGGGCCACAGGCTTTTTTGTCTCTAAGGGATGCTATTGCTGCTTTAACTTCTGTTTGCGTGATCGCAACTCCTGTATGTGATTGTGGTGTCTGCGTTTCAAAACTTGATCGATTGCCATCAGTAAATAATTTTTTAATATATTCATTCCAAATATTTTTTTTTCTTTAATATCTAAAACAGCTTCGTTGTTATTGTTGTATAGTAATTTTGGAGTTGATTTGCGGTATATCCCGGCGGCTTCCTTTAATTTTTTATGAAGATTAAAATCGTCATGTAATTCTTGTAGTCTTTCTATCTCCTAACATTGACTATTAAGGTGTGAGTTTTTTGCAATGCGTATCGCCATTTGAACCTCTCTATTTAATTCATAGTACATCTCATAACTTGAATTTTTATATTTGCGACGTTCTTCTATTAGTTTCAAAATTTCGTTTGTCATCCATTCTTTTCTTTCCGGTCTTTTGTTGTTTCGAAGAGAATTGTCTGCTATTGATTTAAGAGTATCTTTAACAGAATTCCATATATTTTCAACATCTTCTCTGTTAACATTATTTAGCTCTCTAATAATACATTCTTTTACCTTTGTGCGAGTAGATGGTTCGTCAAGTTTCGCTGTATCAAGTTTCCTATATGTTTTTTTCTTTGTAATTATGGTAAGTTTTGTGCACAAATTTGCCATTAGAAGATTGTGATCCGAAGGTACATCTGCTCCTGGATATGTTGAAGTTTTTGTAATAAATGAGCAGAAACGTTTGTTTATCAAAATGAAATCAATTTGATTTCTTACGATATTCCATATTCTATCCTGGGGGATTTCCAGGTATACAGTCGTCTTGCCGGAAGGCAAAAGAGCGTGTTTGCTATTTTCATTTTGTGTTCTTGACAAAATTGGATGAGTCTATCGCCTCTTTCATTTCTTTCATCAGGTCATTGAAAAGAATACATTACTAACACTCTCTAATTATAAAACAAATTGGCACCTATTTAAATATCTTATTGATGAAAAAATTTCACTAAGCGGATCACTCAAATCTGAGTGCGAAATTGAAGATGAACTTGACTTCCTTATTGATGCAATTCAAACATCAGTTTGGGAAAGCACACCACAGCTGAATAAAATTCAAACTGGCAAATCATATCCCTTAGAAGTCAGAGAATTATTATTAAAGAAACGACAAGCAAGGAAAAAATGGCAATCTGATCGTACTTCAGAGAATAAAAGAGTATTTAACCGATTAACAAATGACCTGAAGAGTCTTCTTGCGGAAATGAAAAACAAATCATTATCCACATATTTGGAAAACTTATCAGGTACTAAAGAATCAAATTATAGCATCTGGAAAGCTGCAAAAAACTTTGATAGACCTACATGTCAAATTCCGCCACTAAAAAAGAACGATCAAACATGGGCACGAAGTTCTGTGGACAAAGTTAATCTATTTGCAAATCATCTTGAAAAAATATTTCAACCTATACCTCACAAACAGCTGAAGAAAATATATCTAGAATTGATAAAATAGATAACCAAAAGATTAATCCAATAACTCTAGAAGAACTTAAAGAAGTAATTAAAAAAGATTTGAGTCCTAAAAAGTCTCCTGGATATGACTTGATAACAGGGAAAATCATAAAACATCTAACAGATAAAGCACTTAAAAAATTACTATACATAATAAATGGTACTATAAGATTAAGATATGTTCCTCATCAATGGAAAGTAGCCGAAATCATTATGGTGCCAAAACCAGGTAAACCCCCTAATAAAATCGAATCATATAGGCCAATATCAATACTACCCGTTGTATCAAAAATATTTGAAAAACTCTTTTTAAAAAGACTCCAACCTATTCTAAATCAGCGAAACCTAATTCCTAGCCATCAATTTGGGTTTCGAACAAGCCATTCTACCATAGAGCAGGTGCATAGAATAGTCGATGTAATTGAAAAAGCTATGGAAAATAAAGAAGTATGCTCTGCTATATTCCTAGATGTCGCCCAGGCATTTGACCGTGTCTGGCATCAGGGATTACTATATAAACTCAATAGAGATCTACCAACCCAATATTACGAAATTCTTAAATCATATCTGTCTGATCGGTTTTTCCGGGTCAAACATGAATGTGAATACTCTAAACTAAAACCTATAAAAGCTGGAGTTCCTCAAGGGAGTGTCTTAGGGCCCATACTATACTTGTTGTACACTAGAGACATCCCTATCATAAATAACATAAAAATGGCAACATTTGCAGATGATACTGCCATTCTAGCGACTGGTAGTTCTTTTGAAAATGCAACAAATAAACTTCAAATCGCCCTAACGCAAACAGAATTATGGTTCAAAAAGTGGCGAATGCAACTAAATGAAGACAAATCTATACATATTTACTTTACCAATAAAGTTATTAAATTCATTCCCGTTTATATAAACAATAAGCAAATCCCTTATGCAAACACTGCAAAATATCTTGGCATGACGTTGGACACTAAAATGAGGTGGAAAGCACATGTGAAGAAGAAAGTAGCTGAAATTAAAATTAAATATAAACAAATGTTTTGGTTGATTGGATCCAACTCAAAAGTTTCAATCAGTAACAAAATTCTACTGTATCTACAAGTTATAAAACCTATTTGGTCCTATGGGTTGCAGCTTTGGGGCTGTGCGAAGCAAAATGAAATAAACATGCTGCAGAAGATGCAAAATAAGATCCTCCGAGAAATTGTGAAAGCACCATGGTTCATACGTAATAGTGACTTGCACAGAGACTTACAAATAAAAACGATAAAAGAAGAAATAATTTCTTCTGCTCAAAAACATGCGAACAAACTGCAAAATCATATCAACCCTGATCTTAATCAAATATATTTAGATCATCGGGAACTCAGAAGACTAAGAAGAACCACACCAATGGATCTTGTTGTATTTAATTAATTATCATTAGTTTTAATGAAATTATACTTATTTTTTTTGGGATAAGCCACTGTGCTATTTCCTGTTACCTTTTAACCTAAACTGTTATGAAAATATTACTAGATGAGAATATCTCAGTTGTAATTGTATTGAAATAAAAAAAAAAAAAAAAAAAAAATTCTTTCTCTAATCCGTATTGCCCTGTTATACCAGGTACTTTGTCTTCTCCTACTTTTGCATTAAAATCACCTTGAATGATAGTTATCTCTTGAGGTTTCGTAGCTTTCCTCATATCTTTAATTTCTTCATAGAAAACTTCCATATCTTGATCACTTTTATCGTCAGTGGGTGCATATATTTGAATAATATTTATATTTATTGGTTTGGCTTCTAACTTTATGAGTAAGACTCTGTCAGATTTTGGGATAAATCCAGTGACACATTTTGCTATATCATTTTTTACTATAATTCCCACTCCGTTTCTGTGATTTTTATTATTGTTTCCCGAGTAGTACATTTTTGCATTCTGAGAAACAAATTCACCGCTGTCTGGCCACCACGTTTCACTTATACCAAGAATATCGATTTTAAGATTATTCATTTCTTTTATTGTATTGGCAAGTTTTCCCGTTTCATAAAGGCTTCGTACATTCCATGTACCGATATTAAGTTTTTGTTTTGTTTTACCTCCGGCGATTCTTAGCACAAATGAGGGCCATTTGTTATTGTGTGTAGTCATAATCATAATTGTATGGTTTTCAAGGGACATTACTTCAGTGGTTTCCCGTTGCCTTCTGAAGGGTTTAAAGTTTTCCTTCTTTGTTGCTCACATTAGCTAGTATTTTAAAGGGTGTTATAATACCATTGACCGGTGTCCACCTGCCCCGAAGGGTCGGAGGTCGTGAGTCTTCTTAGTTGGTTACAAAGACAAGGATTGGTTCTGGACTTTACCAAGTTAAAGACGATCAGTTCCGTTACCTTGTATGCCCAACTCTGAACAACAAAACCTATTAAATTTTAAAGTATTTAAAATCCTTTTTTTACAGAAAACGCAAGTTTTTAGCTCGGAATTTAAAAGTGCAACAAAAACATTGCAATTTCATTATGTGAATATGGGAATTAATTGCATTTTTCCCGACGAATAATTTTTGTCTTAGTCATTTTTTCATATCTCTCATCGTTTTCGAGATATTCTTAAAATGACAAACTTTTGATGTTTGACCGCGATTTTTTTAAAAACGTATTTTTCGAAACTTTGATTTTTGTAAAAAATAGAAGTAGGGCACCCCAGATTCATAATCAAGAAAGACAATTACAGTGTTTGCAACTTGAGGTTAAAGTTAGTTTCGCCGAGGCGTGCTCTGTATTCCAATTTTAGCCATAATTTTTGAATCTTAGAATTTATAAGCAAGACCGGTAATTTTTAATAAGTTTCCTCTTGAATTAACGAGTTGAAAAACACAACAAACACGTTTCGAATGAAATTGATTTCCTTACTTCATGTTATCCTTTGTTTTAAATTCATTTAAAAGTAAATTATAATTAACTGATAATTTCTTCTTAGAATCTGAAAATTTCATTTATATTGCTCAATTCTAAGAATTTTAATTCCACAATTCTATATTATATCTTCATATAAGGACATTTTGTATAAATGCCATTAGCTGCTTAACATTTGCAAACAAATAAATGTAAATGTATGTGTTAAGAGCCAAACACCCACACATGTGTTATAATTTCATTTATTTAATACAAATAGTTTTTTTTTTTATTATTTTTAATGGGAAAATGTTCACATAAAAAAAAATAATTCAATTTTCTACATCAGTTCATACATTTTTTTCTACTTCTTCTCTTTTATTTCCATTTATTTGTAACGGCATTGTAGGCGGAAGCATTTTGTTCCACATATAATATTGATTTATTTGTGGTTGTCTATTCAGTGGTGGATCGTGCATCATTTAAGCAAGCGGAGAAAATTTTACAATATCTTAAAGAAAATGAAATGCTGTTAACGCGTGGTGCCATCTTAGTGGGTAATAAAACTGATTTGGAAAGACATCGAGAGGTGAATCGACAAAGTAAGTAGTGAATTTATTAAGAATAATAAATTATTAAAATGAGAGCAATCATGAAATAAAAACGAATGTGTTTGGTTGTGAGTGATTTATAATTGAAAAATATTATTCGAATAATCGAAAAATATTTTTCGAATAATCGAGTATTATTATTCGAATAATTGAATAATACTATTCGAATAATCGAATAATACTATTTGAATAATCGAATAATACTATTTGAATAATCGAATAATACTATTCGAATAATCGACTAAAATTTTATTCGAACAATCAGGAATTTTTTTCGGACAAATTTATACGAATAATTAAGTCAATAATGCCGAAAATTAAAAATCAGTATTCCAAAGAATATTTCGAATTTAAATAAATTCGTTTTATTTAAATAATCGAATAAAATCAATCAAACATTGAAGAAAAATATATAAGTAATTTATTAACCGAATTAACCGAATCCAAATTTTAGAAATTTTTAAAAACGGTATAAAATAATCGACTAACTTAATTTGTTTATTTAAATAAATTTAATTTACTGCTATTATAGAAATGAAAAAATTTAAAAATAACTTAAATTCGCCAGATCCATTAAAGTTTCACAACTAATCGAATAAAATTTTCTTAGGAGCCAATAACAATTATATCAACAATAGGAGAAAGAGATTCAAATGATTAAATTTATATAATTTTTTGACGATTTTTTAAATAAGTTCATTTGCCTGATAATAATTTCGAACAATCGAATAAAGTTACTCACATAACTACACCCAAAAAAAACGTGGGTATTCAATACTAAAAATTTAACTAATTTTAGTCCAAAAGGACCTAGTGCAAAAATTGGTAACCAATACTAAAATTTTTAACTAATAATAGTCAAAACCAGTAAAAATTACTAATGTTAGTACTTTGAAGATACTAAAATTAGTAACTAAATAGTAGATTTTGGTACAATATCACTTACTAAACCTTTTACTGTAGAATTATTTTGAGTGTAACAAAATAAATTAAAAACCCCGAATGTATTAAATTATAATCGAGTAATTTTATTCGATTATTTAAATAATTTTATTTGACTTATTGAATAGTCTGCAAATAATTTATTATTTTATTCGAATAATCGAGTTTACATATTTGAATAATCATCAGATCTACTTAGATCTCGAAATTGGGGATAAATCTCGAATATAATAGATCCGATCAGATACAATTGATATAATTAGATCTTAAACGATCAGTCATATCTAATCAATTTTTACATGGGTAGCCAAAAAACCACTAAAAATTATATTAATAATATGAGGAAATGTTATAACGGATCAATTATTCGAATACATAATAGAATAAGAACTTAAAAATACCCAAAAAAAGTTGTACGATTAATAACATAATTATATCTTCAAAAAATTTATTATTTCAATAAAATAATTTTATGCGAATAATCTAGGTTAATTATTCGAATAATCTAGTAAAGTTACTTAAATTTATTCGAATAAATGAGAAATAAAATGCAGAAAATTATAAGAAAAGTGTTTAAAAAACCAGTCAAATTTAAATTTATTATTCGCAAAATCATAAAAATCTCACGAACATTCGATTAAAAATAATTTAACATTTAATAAATGTATATTTGAGTACAAAATGCAAGCAATTATAAAAAAGTTTACCAGAATAAGTCGAATTTGAATAATATAATTAAAAAAGTCAATGAAAATTATATAAACAATAAGAGAAAATAATTCAATGGCCAATAATTCAGTGTATCCACAAGGAATTTATTATTTTAATCGAATAATATTATCCGAATAATTGACTAAAATTTATTAGAATAATCGACTAAAAGTAGATTAAATAATATTATTCGAATAATCGACTAAAAGTTATTCAAATAAATTTATTCGAATAGTTAAGTTAGAAATGTTACAAAACAAGAATTTCAAATAACATATCGAATTTGAATAAACTATTTTCAAGATAAAACAAGTATGAAAATTATAGTCGGTCAAGACCGATCATATAAAACTCTACACCAGAGTTTCCCGGAAAATGGGTCCCATGGTCCGATTAGATCTATATGTTGTCAAACCTTTAATAAGTGTAAAAAACACTCACAAATCAAATTTGAGTGAAATAGGCTTCTATTTGTTGGCAATAAACCGCTTTAACTGAATATCGGTCGACATTTTCACAAGGGTCCTAAGTCCAAAACTGGTCCGATGATTATTAGGTTTGATAATGTTATGTAAGTACGCGCTTATCATACACAAACAAAATTTTAATTAAATATTTTCTATTTTCATGAAATTTGAGAGATTTATGTGAAAATCGGGAAGGTGGTTTGTATGGGGGCTACAAGAAGAACTGGTGCGATTTCTTTGAAATTCGACATGGTGATTTGTGAAGACAAAACACGTTTACTTCCCAAATTTCGAAGAGATACCTCTATAATACGGTTATTAGAGTCATTTGAGACAAAACTAAAGAGGACCTTCGTATGGGGGCTAGGTCTAAATATGGACCGACTTTTTCCAATTTCAATAGGCTTCGTCCTTGGGCCAAGTTTCAAACTTCAAGTCAATTGATTAAAAATTGCTACCTGTATCGTGTTTACACCGTTTACATGGACGGACGGACGGACGGACGGACGGACGGACAGTCGGACGGACGGACGGATTTCGATAAATCGACTCAAAACGTGATTCTGAGTCGATCGGTATACTTAAAGGTGGATCTAGGACCAATATTTCGGGTAGTTACAAACATCAGCACAAACTCATTATATCCTGTACCACAGTGTAGTGTAGGGTATAAAAAATATAGCGAAAAATCGAATAAAATTACTCAAACATTTAAGAATAATTAAACAAACATCGATGAAAATGATTTAAGGAGCCAAATAAAATAACGTTTATAAAAAAAAAATAATTGCGAATAACCGAATAAATTTAAGTAAAAGTAATTTACTAATTTTATTCGATTACTTGAATAATTTTATTTTATTATTGAAAACAATATATCAAATGATTTAGTTTTTAATTACTTTTCGCATGATTCATTAAAATTTAGCGAAAACCCGAATAAAATTTTACAAACAATCAATTAATGATATAGACAACCGAACAAAATTATTTAAGGAGCAAAAAAAATATTTTTAAAAATCGAAAAAAAAAATTGCGAATAACCGAATAAATTTATAAATTAAGAGAATAATTTAATGCAAATAAATTAATCAAACAATTAAGAAACCTGATTATAACCATATATTATTATTCGATTTATTTTATTCAACATTTTACTTCTATTACATTTTTAGACTTTTTTTTTAACAATTTTTCGAAAAGTTAACATATATAGAAAAAAAATGTATTATTCGAATATTTAATTATTCGATTAAGTAATATTGCAATTCGATAGCATTTTATCAAACGATTTTGTCCGAATATAGAAGAGTTTTTCCAATAATTAGAAAAACATTGTTAGAATAATTTTGATCGGTTAACCGATTATCTTTATTCGATTATTCGAATAATTTTATTCGATTATCCGAATATCTTTTTCGATTATCCAAATTTTTATAAGACTAACAGTATTATTAGATAAGTATAATACATTTTCGATTGTTTGCACAATTTTAACTGATTACGAGTATAATTTTATAGATTAAAGCGTGATTTTTTCGATCCATTTTGATATTGTTTTCCATATTAAATCAATTTCAAATAATATAAAAAAACCGAGGCAAAGAAAGTTTCAAGAACAAAGGGAATATCCGAAAACCTCCAAAATGGCAACACTGTGTGTGGGTGCTCTTAAAAATATGGGTTGTATACTTAATATTATCACAAATAACATTAAGTATACGTCTTAAGTATTTTAAACTTTTTGTATAAAACAATTTAATCAATTATTTTCTTCTTCTTATTCATTTTCCTAATCTTTCGTTTTTTTTCTAGTGGCTCGCAAATTAGCTAAAGAAATTGCTTGTAAATTCATTGAAACCTCTTCCGGTTTAGATCATAACGTTGATGAACTTTTAGTTGGCATTGTGGCACAAGTAAAACTAAATCCTCAACGATTACGTTTACTAAGTGAAAAAGATAGACAACGTTTAAATCTACAAAGTACGATACAAAAACATCGACGTTTATATGCACCACCACGTCGTATGGTAAGGCAAATGTCCATGTGTCAAGCGGATGGTGAAGATGCTGACTATGACGATGATGACGAAGAAGATGATGATGATAATGAAACTGAAATGGGTCACGATGAAAATCAATCGAATAATATAATGTTGAATGGTGATGAAGGCATCGGTACGGGTAGTGAACGTACCGCCAGTACGAGTTTATCCTCTTCGAACAACTCCAAGGGACCAATTAGAAAAACCACAAAACGTACTTTAAATTTAGAAAGTATTTTAAAAATGGGTGAAAGTGAATTGGAAGATGAAGAGGAGGCTCAACGTTTGGCATCTGTTAACCAGCAACAACAGTATTCACATAATAATAGCCGACCTCTGACAAAATTTGAAATATTAACAAGTGGTAAGAAAACAATGGGTCGTCAACCATTTGATAGTGTTAATTCTTCGCCTAAATCTAGAAAATCATATGAAAGTAGTTCAGGTTTAGGTAGTTCTAGAGTTTCTAAGGAACCTCAGGTTTATGGTGGTGATACCCATGTTGAAGATTCTCTGATAAATGATTGTAATCGTAAGACAGTATCAAAATTAACCAGCCGTACTAAGGTGTTCTTATCGTCAGTGTTACGTTTCAAAAAAGCCATAAATGTGGCTAAACGACGGAATTCATCATCGTGTAGTGATTTATTTGTTATTTAAAATTGCTCAAAATAATTGAGCAAAAGAATACTACAAACAAAAAATTATACAATAAAATCAAAAGAACAAATGTCTTCATTATTTTAAATAAATAATAGTGTATTTAAAATGTATATAAAAAAATAAACGGCCACGTTTGGACCAAGTAAAAAATTAAATTAAATCAAATTTTTATAATGATTGGTTTTCAATGTGACTTATTAGCTTGCCAGCTCTGCACTTCGTTAACGGTAACATTGAATACCGGATAATAAAATGATCTTGATTAGAGTATAAAAAATTTCTCCTACAAAATCTTTATTTTATTTAGTTGGAGACGTTAAGGTCTTCCACAAAACCTGTTTAAAATGATTTAAAAACTAAAATTAAAATATCTCCAACAATTCCGGAATTATGTATCTTCTTACTTTTGGCAAACGGACGGTTAGCCTATTAGTTGGAGTACTTACAGGACACTGTATGATTGGCCAAATGGCCGTGCGTATGGGAATTTCTGATAGGGACTATTGTAGGAGCTGTGGGGAGGTGGAGGAAGAGGAGTCAGTGAAGCACTTGCTATGCGAATGTCCGGGTCTGATGAGGAGCCGCCTTAAGCATTTAGGGCAAAGATTTTTCGATGACCTAGACTGCCTAAGCGGTGTCTCATTGACGTCTCTAGCGGAATACCTCAGGGAAACGGGGTGGTTTAAAAGGTAGAACTTTGTATCAGGGAGAGAGAGGGGAAATATGATTAGGGGAATCACAATGGGCCTTATGGCCTCCGAGTGAACTCGCCAAATGGCGAGAGCCCATCCAACCTAACCTAACCTAAGTATCGGTGAAAAAATTTCCTGAAAATTTTAGAGGAAATTTTGAGTAAAAACTAGTTTTGAATAAAAACAAATTAAAAAAAAAATAATAAATCATTAAAAATTTTGAGTCTAAACAAAAGAGAGCGGAAAATTCCAAAATGTAAAAAACAAAAATTGGGGATTTTTTTTTGTTGGAGGAGGTCGTTAAGGGACACCCCCCTAGCGATTAATAATGGAAAATTGGTTATTAAAACGAATTTTTTTAATACCACGCCCACAAAAGGGGGCGAGCCAAAAAAAAATTAATCCCATGGGTCCAAGTGCGGAACTTTGAACTACTTCTGGCACAAAAATATATTTTGTTTAACAAAAATACAAAAAAAAAACGTGAGGAAATGGCGTTCTCCTAAAGGGAACTTATTTTCCCCTGCCCATTTCCGAAGTTAACCAGCCTATGATTATAAATCATTTAATGTCATACTTCAGGAGGGTAGTTCTGCTTTTAAGACAGATGGGCGGAAATCCATAGAATGTCTTAGTATCAATCATGATTCAATAATTTATATACTATAGGGGGTCCCTTAACGATATTTCGATGAGTTACACATGGAAAAACAAAGTGAGTATACCATATTGAGAAAAAAAAAACAAGCTGTGCCAAATCTTCTGTACCCTCCAAAATGTAAAAAATTAAAAAAAAAAAAATGTCAGGAGGCATTGGGGGATATCCCTTGCAATAAATGTTTGCATATTAATTTATTATGATTTTTGCACTTATTACAATTTCGTAATTATGGGCAAAAAAAACTTGAGTTTCCTGGATCCAAGTGCATTAACGTCTCCTGACATAAAAGCGTTTCATTTGTTTAACAAAAATGTACAAAAACCTGTAAAACATAACGTTTTTTCAGAAAGTGGTTAAATTCTTCAAGAGAGAACAAAATCGGTTCCCCCTGATCCGATTTCATTTAATTTCATTTCATGTATGCTTCATTTTTTTCGTATTGGGTGAAAACAATTGTAATGAAAACAATTTTGAGTTAAAACATTTTTTTAGAACTTCTGATTAATTTTTATTAAAAAATAAAAATTGTTTTTATTCGACCTTTAAAATATTATATTTTGAGTAGGTTTATTCTAGCTCGAGGTCATTATTTTCTTTACTAATTAAAAATATGATATTCTTATAGAATAATTTTCAAGAAAATAATTTTTCTGTTTTAAATTAAATTGTGTTGGTCATTTTTTGCAAGACTTGATCCAACACAAATAAATTTAAAACAGAAAAGTAATTTTCTTGAAAATTATTCTTTGAAAATATCATTGTTTTAATTAGTAAAGAAAATAATGACCTCGAGCTAGAATAAACCTACTCAAAATATAATTTTCTATAAAAATATCGTTTCTTTTCGTTTCCTGTTCCATTCAATTTCATTCCCGTCTTTTCCATTACGTTTCCAGTTTCATTTCGTTTCTTGAAGATTTCATTCCATTCCGTATAACATACGTTAAAGAAAGAAATAATTCTTCTTTATTGGTTAGATAAATAGAAAACAAAAGTACAATTTTACTAAAATTTGAACAACTTTTTACTCTTTTTTACCCGAAAAACTTTAAATTTCAAAATACGTCCTTTTCTTGGCTGATAATTTTGCTGGAGGAGCCTGTATTTAAAATTTTTGGATTCTAGGGTTTTAAGTTCAAAGTTAAAATAAAGTACCAGTTTCTCAATTTTTGTACTTTTAGAATTGAAATTTCCAAAAAAAAAAACTTTTTTCAGAACGTTTTTTTTTTTTTGCTAAAGGACTCTAGATTCAAAATTTCAAGATTATTCGACCATTGTTTTAGGAAATCGAATAAGTACCAAAATACAATTTTTACTTATTTTTACCCTCTAACAATCAGAAATTTCTAGCAGACTTTTTTTAAAATGTTTTGTTTTGATTGGTGATTTCACATTACAAAAATCAAGTTTTTATAAAAAAAAAGTGAAAAAGTACATTTTTTACCCTTTAAGCATCTAAAACTTTCTATGAAGTACTTTATTTAGAATAGTTTTTTTCGCTAAATGATCCTACATAGCAAATTTAAAGTTTCTGGAACCATTATTTTATGAAATAAAATAAGTACCAAAATACTATTTTTTAACCTTTTTACCCCATTTAAATTTGCAAAAGGTTCTTTTTCGTCAGGATTTCAAGTTTCGATAACCATTTTGACAGGAGATACAAAAAAGTACCTTATCAATAGGGATGAGATTTCCATGCAAATGCATGTTATTTGTAGATAACCTAAAAACGGTATCGACCAATTATCTTTCCGAATCAAGAAATTTCCGTTAAAATGGCATCGATTTGTTTTTGCATATTTTTACATTTTTTGGTAAAAATGCATATTTTTGCATATTTTGTGCATATTTGTAACTTTTAAGTGCATTTTTTTGCATATTTTGACAAAAATTAGCAAAAATACAAATTGAAATTTATTTTTTCAAAAACCATTTTAAATTTTAAAAATGTATTTTGAAATTAAAAAAAAGATTTTTATAGATTTTCTTTAGTTTCTAAAAAAAATCTTGCGGTTTTAAATGTTACTATTTAAGTTTTTTTATGAAAACAAGATTTTTTTGTTTACATTTTTTTTAGTGCATATTTTGAATTTTTTAGCACATATTTTTGATTTTTTAGTGCATGAAAATCTCATCCCTACTTATCAACATTTTACGCCTTTTTGTCCTTTTTTGTAGAATGTTTTTTATTTCCACCGTAGGAAACATGTCAAGTTTCAAAGATAATTTTTCCAAGAAGTATAAAAACTATCAAAGTACACTTGCTAAAAATCATTATTTCTAAAAGTTTTTTTAGGGAATTAAATCTTCATTCCAAATTTGTTTTGTATAACCAATTCATCTGGAGATTTAAAAAGTACCAAAGTTCATTTTTTATTCTCTTAGCATCGAATCGTTCTCTAAAGTATTTTTGTCATAATGTTTTGTTTTGATGGAAGATGCAACATTGCAAGATAAGTTTCTAGAACCATTATTTCAGGAGATACAAAAAGTACCAAAGCACATTTTTTTATTTTTTGACCCTATTTAATTCTGAATTTTAAAATATTTTTTTTATAACTATTATATCCGGAGATAAAAAAATTCCGAGGCACACAATTTTACCCCTTTTCTCCCCACAGAATCAGTATTCGCAAGAAGTCTTTATTTGGAAATTTTTTTCCGCTGGAGGATTCTACATTTCAAATTTCAAGTTTCAGGGACCAAATTTTAAGAAATATAAAAAGTACCGAAGTAAACATTTTACCCTCTTAGAATCGGAATTTCTGTCCTCAGAAAAACAGCATTTTTTTGCAGGGGTTTTTGTACTTTTGTTAAGCAAATGCAACATTTTTATGTCACAAATTTCCTAAAAATGTACTTTTCGTATTTTCAAGATTTTTTTTTTAAATCTTAATATTTTAATTTAAAATCGATTTTTCTTATCCGCGGTGCACTGCGATCAAAATTTGGATTTTTCATTATTTAAAAAAAAAAAGTATTAATCTCCCACCAGTGTTGCGCATTTTATCATGTTTAGCGATTTTTTTTCATTTACTCTCACTTTTTTTCTTAAACACAAACTTACGCATTTATACCCAGTATGGGGATTATACCCAGTATGTGGACTCACTCTTGAGTGCAGTTTACGCAAATCACGCGTCGGAGACTGCAGTTAATTTTTTTTAATTAATTCTCCAAAATAAGTCATATTGAATACCTTGAATAAAAATTTTCATTTCAAAATGTTAGCTTATACAAAAAAAACCCCAAATCATGCATGCAAAACGGAATTTATATTTTTATGGAAAATTTTGTAAAAAAAAACAACAAAATTAATTGAATATTGCAATTTCCATAAAACAGATTTATTATTTAGACAATAAGTTTTTACCACATTTATAGTTTTATGTTTATTTCAACAATAAAAAAAAACAAGTAAGTTAAAAGGTTTCAAAATTGTATATCCACACACAAAACTAAACAATTTTTAATTAATTGTTAAAAAAAACATGAAAAAAATATTTCTAAAAATGTTATTAGATCATACATATAAAACTTCAACAGCACCCATGGGTATCAATATCAATTACATAGAAATTGTAATCATAATGCAATATTTAGGTCAACATATTAATTATTTATTCATAAAACAATACGGGAACAATATCAAACAATTTAATTCATATCACGCAGTTAAATTAAAAGGCTTAATTTCACTTAATTTGTTGATTAAAATTTAATAAACGGAATTGAGTTGTCAAATATACTTCCGAAAACATTATTTATTGACAACACAGCCCAACAAAAGATTTAGTGTAGGCAACACAGACTAAACAGAATTTTAGAATTTTATGACAAACAAAGAAAATAAAGCAACCCATTCTACCTTTATTTTCGATGATTTCTATGAAAAAGTTAGATTTTTTGTAGCATAATTTTAGGCACTGGATAAAAATATGTTTCTGAAAAAAAAAGTAAGCAAAAAATTGGCAATTATGATTTTTCTTTAATAAATCGATTTAATTTGATATAACTTGCTACATTTGTTTTTTTAAATTTAACAAAATGTTAGTTTTATTTTGTTTTTAAATTTTAAACACGTGTTTACCAAATGCCTAAAACTATGCTACGACTAACTAGAAGAATCTTCCTGGTGTCACCCTCCGATCTTCATGAAATTTGAATATAATGTTCAGAACGAAAAATAATTTGACACGTATTTTTTTTCCGGCCCAAACTCATTTTTAGGGTGTCGATTTGTATAGGGGAAGTTTTTACCCCCTCAATACGAATTTCTGCCGCTAAAAAAAATTCAGAATAAAACCAATTTCATAAAGATGACACCAGGGAGACTTTCCTTATAAGCGAGTTTTTCACCGTTCAAAATTGGTGTGGTAGCTACTACCTAATAGATTTTATTTTTGTGCAAGTTTGAGCTCAATCGGATGACATCGGTTTCAAAAGTGTGTTCACTTGAGGTATTCCCCCCTTCAGAAGCGAAAACAGCTTTTGAGCTTAGGGGGGGGGGGTAATGTTTTTTTTTTACTTCGAATGAAAAAATCATCAATTCACCGTTGTCGGACAAGCAACATAAAGGATACTCTTTTTCAAAAAGTGATGGGAAAGCTATAAAATCAAATAATTTAGCAGTTGTTTCTGAAAACTGTAGCCGATTCTTAATTAGTCTCAAATTCTGGGACTTTATCCTATAAAAAAAAGTCACATATTTTGAGAATTTTTTTTCAAATTTCCCATAGAAAAGACTCAGATTCTGAGAAAATTCCCATAAAAAAACGTCTCAGATTCTGAGACAATTTCCCTATAGAAAAAGTCTCAGATTCTGAGACATTTTTCCTACAGAAATATTCTTGGAATCTGAAAATTGTATTTTATAGAAAAGGTCTCAGATTCTGAGACATTTTTCCTATAGAAAAAGGCTCAGATTCTGAGACATTTTTCTATAGAAAAGTGTCAGATTCTGAGGCGTTTTTCCTATAGAAAAATTCTCAGATTCTGAGGCGTTTTTCCTATAGAAAAAGTCTCAGATTCTGAGACATTTTTTCTATAGAAAAAGACTCAGAGTCTAAGACATTTTTTCTATAGAAAAAGGCTCAGATTCTGAGACATTTTTCCTATAGAAAAATTCTCAGATTCTGAGGCGTTTTTCCTATAGGAAAAGTCTCAGATTCTGAGACATTTGTCCTATAGAAAAAGTCTCAGATTCTGAGACATTTTTCCTATAGAAAAAGTCTGAGATTCTGGGACATTTTTCCTATAGAAAAAGTCTCAGATTCTGAGACATTTTTCTATAGAAAAAGACTCAGAGTCTGAGACATTTTTCCTATAGAAAAAGTCTCAGATTCTGAAACATTTTTCCTATAGAAAAGGGCTCAGATTCTGAGACATTTTTCCTATAGGAAAATTCTCAGATTCTGAAACAGTTACTTACAGAAAAAGTCGAAATCATTTTTTTGTACCAAATTTAGCCACATTTTTTCGTTAAAAATTTTCAGATTTTCCCTATAAACTTTTTAGATTTTTCCTTCGAAAAATTAAAATTTTCTTTCCATTTGAATTTTAAGATTTTTTTTTAATTTCTTTTTAAATTTCCTTCTTTTTTTCTTCCTTTTTTCTTTCTTTTTTCTTTTTTTTTAAATTTGGTCTGTGGGGGGAAATTTCCCCTCCTACCCCCCCCCCCCCCTTGTTCCCGCGCATGCCCCTATATTACTGATCAAAGATCGATTCTAAGACATTCTAGCGACAGTACGTCCGTCCGCCTGTGGAAGACACAATACAGTCCAAAGTAAATGAGCTAGACTTCTTAAGTTTGGCACGAATATATGTATATAATGGACTCGGGCTGGTTAAGTTCGGAAATGGGAAAGGCGAATTAATAGGAAAAAATTTCCCCCTTTAAAAACTAAACTCTGAAAAAACGACAATTTTTCACAGGTTTTTAATAATTTTGCTTAGCAAATAAGACATTTTTGTTTCAGAAGAAGTTTAATGTCCTTCAGTTGGATCCAGGGGACTAGAAAATGTCATTTATTTTGGTCCGCCCCTTTTGTGGGCGTGGATAAAAAAAATAAATAATGATACAATTTTATATATAAGGCATTCCACATCAAATATCCCGCTATAGAAAAACATGTGTCCCGTAAATTTCTGAATAGGTTGTTTGGATAGCCCTATATGAAACTAAGAAAATTGCGTTTTTGGTTTTTCAAATTTTCAAAAACTGGGCTTAGGAGGCGTGGTCAAATATTGGAAAAATCGTAAAATTTGGGGCAAGTTGCCTTGATTAAATATTTATCACATTAAAACGGAATCCACCACAATCTCAAAAATTTACATTCTTATACAGTTTTATATGGGCTATCGATTCAAATTTTTTTTTTTTGGAAAATTTTTAGAACCCGTTCTGAAATTTTCCATTTTTTTAAAAAGTCAATTTATCAAAAATCCGGCCACTTTTGTTTTCTTTTTTAAATTTTTTTTTAAAAGTTTAGATGTTTGTCCATCCACAGAAAAAAATTCAGAAACAAGTTCTTCGTTTTTTTCGAGATAATCGCATTTGAACTTTAAATTTCATAACAATTTTGTAATTTGCTTGTATTTCTTTGTTTTAACGTTGCGAATGAGTAATATTAATTGCATAAATATTCCTCATACGCTCTCTTGAAACAAGAAAACACAAGCAAATTACTAAATTGTTATGAAATTTACAATTCAAATGCGATTTTCTCGAAAAAAACGAAAAATGTGTTTCTGAATTTTTTTTTGTGTGGATGGACAATTAAAAAAAATATTAAAAAAAGTAGCCGGATTTTTGATAAATTGACTTTTTTAAAAATGGAAAATTTCAGAACGGGTTCTGAAAATTTTCCAAAAAAAAAAAAAAAAAATTAATCGATAGCCCATACAAAACTATATAAGAATGTAAATTTTTGAGATTGTGGTGCATTCCGTTTTAATGTGATAAATATTTAAACAAGGCAACTCGCCACAAATCTGACAATTTTTCCAATATTTGACCACGCCTCCTAAGCCCAGTTTTTGAAAAATTGAAAAACCAAAAAACCCAATTTTCTAAGTTCAATATAGGGCTATCCATACAACCTATTCAGAAGTTTACCGTACACATGTTTTTTTTCGCTGGACATTTGGTGTGGAATGCCTCATATTACTGATCAGAGATAGATTCTAAGACATTCTAGCGACAGTCCGTCCGTCTGTGGAAGACACAATACAGTCCAAAGTAAATGAGCTAGATTTCTTAAGTTTGGCACGAATATATGTATACAATGGGCTCGTGCTAGTTAATTTCGGAAATGGGCAAAGGCGAATTAATGAAAAAAAGTTCTCCCTTTAAGAACAAAACTGATCTCTGAAAAAACGACAATTTTTCACAGGTTTTTAATAATTTTGCTTAGCAAATAAGATATTTTTGTTTCAGAAAAAGTTTAATGTCCTGCAGTTGGATCCAGGGGGACTAGAAAATGTCATTTATTTTGGTCCGCCCCCTTTTGTGGGCGTGGATAAAAAAAATTAAATAATGATACAATTTTATATATGAGGCATTCCACATCAAATGTCCCGCTACAGAAAAACATGAGTCCCGTAAATTTCTGAATAGGTTGTTTGGATAGCCCTATATGAAACTAAGAAATACAAGCAAATTACTAAATTGTTATGAAATTTACAATTCAAATGCGATTTTCTCGAAAAAAACGAAAAATGTGTTTCTGAATTTGTTTGTGTGGATGGACAAACATCTAAACTTAAAAAAAAATATTAAAAAAGAAAAAAAAAAGTAGCCGGATTTTTGATAAATTGACTTTTTTAAAAATGGAAAATTTCAGAACGGGTTCTGAAAATTTTCCAAAAAAAATTTAATCGATAGCCCATACAAAACTATATAAGAATGTAAATTTTTGAGATTGTGGTGCGTACCGTTTTAATGTGATAAATATTTAATCAAGGCAACTCGCCACAAATCTGACAATTTTTACAATATTTGACCACGCCTCCTAAGCCCAGTTTTTGAGAAATTGAAAAACCAAAAATCGCAATTTTCTAAGTTCAATATAGGGCTATCCATACAACCTATTCAGAAGTTTACGGTACACATGTTTTTTTTTCGCTGTACATTTGGTGTAGAATGCCTCAAATACAGTGGATAATGCATTGTAATCCACCGACCGCTACATCAATTTAACCACCAATGGACCTATTTTAAATTTCACATGAAGTTTTTATATTTAAACGGATCCTTTAAATGTCAAATGGAATCTTAGAATCCTCCAATTGTTCTTCTTAAAGTTACTAACGGTTCAGTTTTAAAAATTTCCCAAAATATTTTGAGGATGTTTATTCTGGCTCGAGGTCATTATTTTCTTTACTAATTAAAACCATGATATTCTCATAGCATAATTTTCAAGAAAATTATTTTTTGTATTAAATTTATTTATGTTGGTCATTTTTGCAAGACTTAATCGACACGTGTTTCGTAATTTGTCAAGATTATTTAGCAAAAAATAGAAACGATTTAAAAATTATAATATTTTAAAGGTCGAATAAAACAATTTTTATTTTTTAATAAAAATTAATCAGAATTTGGACATAATGGTTGGCACGCCATGTAATGAATAACCCTAATATGGAGTATTTCTCACAACAACAAACACAAATAACATATTGTTGTAGTCCAATGGACTATCGTATGTAAAATTGTTTTAAATATTTTTGTTGGTTATTGACAATCGTTGCCTTATTAGTATGGTACAATTTCTTCGTCTTTCTAATTCTCTCGGAATCTTGACAAATTCCGAAACACGTGTCGATTAAGTCTTGCAAAAATGACCAACATAAATAAATTTAAAACAAAAAATAATTTTCTTGAAAATTATGCTATGAGAATATCATGGTTTTAATTAGTAAAGAAAATAATGACCTCGAGCCAGAATAAACATCCTCAAAATATAATATTTTAAAGGTCGAATAAAACAATTTTTATTTTTTAATAAAAATTAATCAGAATATCTCAAAATATTTTTTATTTTTGCTTTTTGATAAATAGCACACAGCTCTTTTAGTGGCCGCAGCGACGATATGTAATAATAAGCACAAAGTATATAAATTTGAATGACAAAACATTTCAAAATTCTTAAGAAGGAATTAAAACTAAACCAAAGGGCACAGGGGCGTATCCAGGATTTTATTTCGGTGGGGGCCCAAAATTTTTTTTTCAATTTTTTTTTTTACAAAAAATTTACATAACAGCACATGTTTAGGAATTTTTCTCGTTCGTTTTCTTGAACTGAATGTAACACAAGCAGATTCTTCATTTTTGTGTAAGTTTAAAACTGTTGGGGGGAAAAAAATTTGTGAGGCCTTTTTTTAAAGTGTGAATTGTATCAGATGCTGATACATACATTTTTACAAAGAATATTATCAGAATCTGATTTTTTTTTTTTTAAGAAAAGTCTAAGATTCTATTACAATTTCCAGTTAAGACAGTTTTTGTTATAGAAAAAGTCAAAGAATCTAAATCATATTTTCAATGGAAAACGTTTCTAGGGGAAAAGTCATGTTAGAAAATGATTCTATAAACATATTCATAAAATACTTTTTCCCAGAATCTGAGATATTTCTAGTCTAGCACATTTTCCCAGATTCTGAAACATTCTACAAAAAAGTTTTAGACTCTGAGAAAATCTTTGCTTTTTCTATAAGAAAAATAATTTAGATTCTGAGACCTTTTTAAAAAGAAAATAGTGTAAAAAAAGCCTTAGATTCTAAAACCTTTTTCCGAAAGAAAACTTCTCGGATTCTGAGAACATTTTCCTATAGAAAAAGTCTAAAATTCTTATAGAAAAAGTCATAGATTCTTAGACATTTTTCCCATAGAAAAAGTTCCAAATTCTGAGACATTTTTCCTATAGAAAATGTCTCAGATTCTCAGACATTTTTTCTACATAAAATTTCTTAGATTCTAAGACATTTTTCTATCGAAAAAGTCTCAGATGCATAAACACTTTTCCTATAAAAAAAAGTCCCAAATTCTTAAGGTACCTACAGACGACGCAATATTATGTACAATATTCAATTATATTGATCGTATGTGGGTAAGATTGACCATTGTACAATCGTCAATATTATCCAGATACTGAACATTTTGCCTATAGGAAATTGTCAGATTCTGAAAAATTTTTCATATAGAAAAAGCCTCAGATTCTGAGACATTTTTCCTAAAGAAAAAGTCTCAGATTCTGAAATATTTTTCCCATACAAAAACACTCAGATTCTGAGACATTATTCTTATAGAAAAATATATTTTTACAATAGAAAAAGTCTCAGATTTTGAGCATTTTTCTTTACAAAAAGTCTCAGCTTGTGTCTCTGACAATGAGATATTTTTCCTATACACAAAATCTTAAGTTTTGAGATAATTTTCCTTAAGAAAAATTCGTTGATTCTGAGACATTTTTCGAAAAAAAGTATAAGATTCTGAGATATTTTCCTAGATTGTAAAAAAATTCAGAGAAATTATTCCTTTAGAAAGTTCTCAGATTCTAAAACATTTTTCATAAAAAAATGCCTTAGATTCTAAGAATTTTTTTATAGAAAAAATCTAAGTAAGTATTTGAGACATTTTTCAGATTCAGAGACATTATTCCTATAGAAAGTTCTCATATTCTGAAACATTTTTCATATACACAGAAAGAAATAAAAAAAAAATTTGAGTAAATTTTTAATACTATTGAGTAAAAATTACTCAATTTTCCACCAGTAAACGATTTAATAGCATTGAGTAAATTTTTAATAAAAATTTATTAAATGTTTGCCAAAAAAATTTGAGTAAATTTTTAATTGACACTATTAAGTGCAGGAACAGAACAAGAAGCACCACCTTTTAAAAACAGAACAAGTTTTATTTCACATCGGTGCCGGCCACCGGTTTAATCTGCCAAACCGTATGGAAAAAGTCGTGCCGGGCTTATTCTGTTTCTACTCTAAAAAAAACAAAGTTTAAAAAAATTTCATATTTTTTTACAAAGAAAAAAAACATGTTTTTTCAAACTTTACCAAATATATTTTTGTCTTAAAGACATAAAAAAATTTTATAAATATGATTACAAACTTTCATGTATATATACAAAAAACTATAAACTAAACGAGAATTAAAAAAACTAAGAAAATTCCAAAAAAAATTAAAAAAGCTATTAAATTCTTATTAAATTATTTACTCAATTTGTTTTTAAATTTTTGAGTAAATTTTTAATTGCGTCAATTAAAAAATTACTCAAAACTTTTTTTAAATTTAAACAAGTGATTACTCAAATTGTTTTTCCCCATATTTTTTTCTGTGTAGAAAAGCCTCAGATTCTGAGATTTTTTTTATAGAAAAAATATCGGATTCTGAGACATTTTTCCTATAGAAAAAGTCTTAGATTCTGAGAAAAGAGCCAATATTTTAAGACCATATTCCTATAGAAAAAGTCTTAGATTCTCAGACATTTTTCTTATAGCAAGTTTTAGATTCTGAGACATTTTTTTAGAAAAATGTAAGATTCTGAGACATTTTTTTTAAGAAATAGTCTCGTTTTGAGACATTTTTCGAAAAGACAAAGTCGCATTGTAAGGTTTGACTTCATTTTACTTACAATTAGGTCCATTTTTTGTGTACATAAAACTCCAGGTTCTAAGATATTTTTTCTTTTGAATCTTAAGTTGAAAAGTTTCAAATTCTAAGTAAAAATTTTCAGATTTTGAGATTTTTTGACAGAAGAATGTTTAGTTTCAAAAAATTTTTCTTAAAAAAATTTCTTAATGTTTTTCGTTTTTTTTTAAGAATTTTTTAATGTTGTACTTGTTATTTGATACTAAATCCTGAAATTTGTGAAATCATTTCGGGGGGGGCCCGGGCCCCCGGGCCCCCCCCCCCTGTATACGCCACTGAAAGGGCACCATTTAAAAAAAAAATAATTAATAAAAAAAAAAACACATATCGCAAGAATTCACAAAAAATAAAAATTAAAATATCACTATACAAACACACAACAATCAATAAATTTTCTGGAAAAAAAAAATTAAAAAAAAATGTTGATTTAATAGAAATATGGATAATAAAAATATTTGCTCAAATTTAAAGGAAATATTTAAAAAATTATAAAACAAATTCAAAACAACGTACACAGGTAAACGAAAAGTAATTTAATATGAAAATGGAAATATATACTAACAAAATAACACAATAGCTGAGTTTTCTAAGCAAGGGCCAAAGGATTGTACACACCAAAAGGTGAATTAAATTAAAAAATAATAATTCAAAAAAAAAATGTTTATGAAAATATTTAATTAGATGTCGTTAATTATAACGTATAAAGAAACGCATATCGAAATGGTTAGAAAACACAGCTAATATAACTATTAATAAACACTATAAATATAAATATATATGAACAATTTTAAATATATATAAAAAAAAAATAATAAGCAAAAGAGACTGACATAAAATAATTAATAATAATGTAAATATCAAAATATGTATAAAAGTTTTTTGAAAATATTTATTTCAAAAAAATAAATAATTTTAAAAAGTCCAAATTTTCCTTAGTCTCTATATTTATTTAAAACTATTGTAAAATTTTGATAAAATATTTTTCTTAACAAAAAAAATCAAAAATTTTTTTTGGAAATTTTATATATATTTTAAGTAAAATGTATAAAAAAAAATATTTTTAAAAAATATATATTTTTTTTGTGTGTATGTCTTAAGTGTTAAATGTTTGCAACTTTTTTTAATTCATCTTTTAGTAAATTTAAAGTTTAGTCCATTTTAATTGTTATATATCAAAAAAAAAAAAAAAATTTAATTCTTAAAATTTTTTAATATTATTAAGGAATTATAAAACAAATAATAACTTAAAAATAAAAACATTTCTAATTTTCTACAATATTTTTGCAGGTAATTTGAAAAAAAAAAACTTAGTAGTAATTGATATTTAAAAAAAAAAATTAATTTTAAAATTCAATTTGATGAAAAAAATTCGCCGAATATTTTATTTAACAAATTTTTTTACCAAAAAGTTAATTTTAAAAAATTACGGTTTTTACCAATTTTTTTGGCAAAATTTTAAATCAAAAAGTTTTTTTTTGGCAAAAATTTTTTTTACTACACTAATGTTAATTCAGAAAATACAAATTATATTTAAAAATTTTCAAATATATTTCAGAAATTTCCAATTATATTTCAAAAATTTCCAACTATATTTCAAAGATTTCGAATTATATTTTAGAAATTTCCATTTATTTATCAAAAATTTCCAATTATTATTCAAAAATTTCTAAATATAATTCAACAATTTCCAATTATAATTCATAAATTTTCATTTATAATACAAAATATTCCAATTAGGGATGCCAAACGGGATTAACTTTGAATAATCCCGGGATTCGGGATTTTCGGTTTTTTTTGGGGATTTTTCGGGATTTTTTGTTTCCTATATTAGAAAAAATAAGATTTACATAAGGGGGTTTTCGTGTCAACTGACACAACTTTTGAAACCGATGTCTTCCGATCGGGATGAAAAAATATTGGGGGTCGGTCATACATTTTACTTCTCTAGGGGCACCCTATGGACAGTTAGAGCGGTAGGAGCAAATTTTATAAAAATGTCATTTTGTATGGGAGCCCCCTTAGGAAGTGGAAATAGAGGTTAGGTATATTCAAGAAAAATATTTGGGGCAAAAAATTAATGGAGGTCGGTCTCACATTGCACACCTCCATGGGCAGTTCTAGGGCAGTTGTGGGGCTTTTTGACGATTTTAACCTCTTTACGCCCAATTTTGACCCCGATGAGGAGCCATATGGCCCCACCCCACCACCATTATATTTTGGCTCATGCTTTCTTTTTTGAACCTATCAAAATTAGAGGGTGTCCCGGATCGAAATCGAAAACAGGTGAGCTATCCCACGCCTAATAGTGCAAATTGAATAACCGTTTTTTGTGTTCCAAAGTTAAAAAAATTTTTTTTTCATAGATATCCCACTCGCATCCCACTAAGCGACCCCATAGCTCTTAAAGAACATCACCTAAGCTATCTTTTGAATAAAAAAAGGGCCCAATTCGAGAAAAAAAGTCAAAAAAGTTTTTAATTTTTAAGAAAAATAATCAAAAATTTTTTTTTTATTTTTTTTATAATTTTTTTTCGAAAGACTGAAGAAATAGCTATCTAAACTATTTGGACACATTTTGCTAAAAATAATAGGTAAGAAGTAACATGGATGAGAATAAACACCTCTTTCGCCAAAATGTCAAATTTCGACCGCCTCTAACTCAGAGAGTCCTTGACCGAGCTCGTTGAAAAATTGTGTCTGAACTACTATCCAATAGAACTAACCTTGGTGCAAATTTCATCCCGATCGGAAGACATCGGTTTCAAAAGTTGTGTCAGTTGGAATGCCCCATATGAGGCATTCCACACCAAATGTCCCGCTACAGAAAAACATGTGTCCCGCAAATTTCCGAATAGGTTGTTTGGATAGCCCTATATGTAACTAAGAAAATTGCGTTTTTGGATTTTCAAATTTTCGAAAACTGGGCTTAGGAGGCGTGGTCAAATATTGGAAAAATGGTCAAATTTGTGGCGAGTTGCCTTGATTAAATATTTATGACATTAAAACGGAATGCACCACAATATCAAAAATTTACGTTCTTATATAGTTTTGTATGGGCTATCGATTAAATTTTTTTTTTTTTGGAAAATTTTCAGAACCCGTTCTGAAATTTTCCATTTTTTAAAAAAGTCAATTTATCAAAAATCCGGCCACTTTTTTTTTTCTTTTTTATTTATTTTTTTAAAAGTTTAGATGTTTGTCCATCCACACCAAAAAAATCAGAAACACGTTCATCTTTTTTTTCGAGAAAATCGCATTTGAACTTTAAATTTCATAACAATTTATTAATTTGCTTGTATTTTCTTGTGTCAACAGATCGTATGACGAATATTTATGCAATTAATATTACTCATTCGCAACTTTAAAATAAAGAAATACAAGCAAATAACAAAATTGTTATGAAATTTAAAGTTCAAGTGCGATTTTCTCGAAAAAAAAGATGAACGTGTTTCTGATTTTTTTTTTGTGTGGATGGACAAACATCTAAACTTTTAAAAAAATAAATAAAAAAGAAAAAAAAAAGTGGCCGGATTTTTGATAAATTGACTTTTTTAAAAAATGGAAAATTTCAGAACGGGTTCTGAAAAAAAATTTTAATCGATAGCCCATACAAAACAATATAAGAACGTAAATTTTTGACATGGTGGTACATTCCGTTTCAATGTGATAAATATTTAATCAAGGCAACTCGCCACAAATTTTACCATTTTTCCAATATTTGACCACGCCTCCTAAGCCCAATTTTCGAAAATTTGAAAAACCAAAAACGCAATTTTCTTAGTTACATATAGGGCTATCCAAACAATCTATTCAGAAATTTACGGGACACATGTTTTTCTGTAGCGGGACATTTGGTGTGGAATGCCTCATATATATTTTTTTTGTGTGTTTCTTTTATTTTTTGCGCGCCTTTTGAATCTCATTGATGGACTTAAAAGCTTAAATTTGACATGTATAATGTAAAACACCAGAGACAGATTCATACGAAGCCGGAATTTTTGCCTGTGGGCGGTGAATTACAACAAAAAAGGGGACTTGGCAAAATTATTTTTTTTAACATTTTAGAGTATTTTTAAGCTCCGCCCCAATGAATTAGGAAGCTGAAAATCCCTAACATGTAGTCCTAACTATGAAGCATATTCTAAAGTAGTCCGATTGACCTTGAAAGATGAAAATTGGGATGCATATGGTACGGACTATGGCAAAGATCAACACTGACCTGGATATAAAAAAAAATCTGGACTTTTCCCCAAAAAACGCAAAAAAAAAATTGCCAAAAAAAATTTGTTTCCAGGACTTAAAAATTTTCAAAAATATTTTTAGGACTTTGAAAATTTAAAAAAAAAAAAAATCTGGACTTAGAAAATTTCTAAAATTTTTAATGTCCGTCTGTGGAGGGCACGGTACAGTTCAAAAAAAAAGAGCTATACTCCTGAAGTTTGGCACGATTATGTCTAATGGTCCTATGCTGGTTAAGCTCAATGGCAAAATCGGACGAGGGGAAAATGTTCCACCTTAAAGACCTTAAATACAACCAAAAAACACAATTTAAAAAAAAAAAATGAATATTTGTTCCACAAATGAAATATTTTTATGACATATGAAGTTCATTGCATTTGGACCAAGATAATTAGGAAATGCTATTTTTCGGCCCGCCCCCTTTTAAGGGTGCGGTTATAAAAAATAATACAAAATAATGATAAAAGTGTTTTTAGGCGTAAATTTCGTAAAAATTAATTTGTAAACATTTATGAAATGGTTTCCTCTAAGGTCCCCCTTCGACTCCCACCAACTTAAAACTATTCAAATTTTAAATTTTTAAGCATTTTTTACATACAAAAGTAACTTAGTTATTCAATTAATAAGTTTTTTAATTATTTTTTTGTTAATAAAATATTAATTATTTTATTTTCAAATTTTTTTGTTAATAAAAATATTTTTTAATAACCACTTTTTCATTCGATATTCTCTTCGATTAATCGAATAATTTTTAAGATCTAATCGTTTGATCGAACGAACAAAAACAATTATTTGATTTATTCGAACAAAGTTGGAAGGCGAATAATTGAAAACCCTAATATTTAGTACATAAATCCTCAATATGTCTACTTACATACAAATATATGACTTTATGTTTTGCCACAAACGATTGTCAATTTGCTAAATACTCTGGACAATGAAATTTTACGAATTCCAAAACACGTGTCGAGTAAGACTTGCTAAATGACCAAACCAATCAACTTAAACCAAACAACTTTATCAATAGTTTATTGAAAATTGTTACTTTGACAATATCATCGTAACTCGAGTAAATATTTTCTGATATATTCATATATAATTTGATACAATCTTATATGAGTTAATATGGTTTCGTATAAATTTATATAAAATTATATCTATAACCTTGATACGGTTGATCCACTTTATATATGTAGTTAGATATTGCTCCATATATGATTAGATTCGTATTTTGCTCATCAAATTATATAAAAATAGATATTATAAGATCAATTTGATATAATTAGATTTGACCAAATTCCGGATCAAATTGTATCAATTTTTATATTTTTTGATCTAAAGTAAAACAATTAGATATGTTTTGATACAACCATTTTACGGATCAAATTAGATCTAGTTAGTAAAATTCGCATTATGTTTTTACTGGGGAATGATTAGTTAAAGAAATATGACCTTGAGCTAGAATAATCTTTCTCAAAATAGAATTTTAAAGGTCGAGTAATAAATCATTTTTATTAATTTAAAAATTAAAATAGAATTTTATACTATATAAAAATTTTTATAAAAATTTTCAAAAATCATTTTTAAATTCAATTTTTTTTTTCTTAATTTCAATTAATATATTTTTTTTTCAAATAAATATAAAAAATATTGTAGAAATTAAAAACTGTTTTTTTAAGTACTCTTGGAATTTCTCTATTAATTAAGTAACTTAACAAAAAATAAATAAAAAAAATCAACACCACTTTAAAAAACTATTAAAACAAAATATAAATTTAACACTACAAACAACTAAATACATATTACAACAAACTACTACAAACACATTACATACGAGTACTATTAATATTATTATATACATATTTACCTACCTATTTATACATACTATACCTACTAACTATAGAATATGACCATGTAGTTAAAATTACATAATTACTATTATAAATAAATTGATTTCCAAAACTATACGATAGTTATCTTTAATATAAAAATTTTAATAAAAAAACAAAAAAAAAAGGCAAATAACATCCATATTTAAATTCATACCAAACTTATATTACAAATACATTTCAAATGTAAAATAATAAAGAGAAAAAAAATTATTACGAAATTTGTTTAATTTTGAAAGAAATTGGTAAGAAATCGTAAGTATTATGGAATTAAATAAACATTTTAGACCTTAGATGGGCAAGTAGGTCTGGCAAAATTAAAAATTTTCTTACCCTAAAGCCTGAATTACTTTAAACGTGCATGAAACGTAGACTCTTTAACAAAATTCAGTAAGTAAAAATAGTACAGAACATTTTTATTTATGTTTTGTTTTTGTCAAACGAATTGTATTTTTTGTCACGTTGAAACGTAGAGAAATTCTATTTTCAACAGAATTTCTCTACGTTTAGACGTGACAAATAATACAATGCGTTAGACACAAACAAAACATAAATAAAAATGTTCTGTACTATTTTGACTTACTGAATTTTTTTTAAGAGTCTACGTTTTATGGACGTTTAAAGTAATTCAGGCTTTACTCATCGCGGCTGCAGTAAAAACCCCAAAAAATTACGCATTTTGTCTGTTTGCAAAAAATAGGTCTTCACTGTCAAAAGTATTGCAAAAAAATTTTTTGCCGGAGTTATGGGACTTTTAAGTAATTAAAAGTGGCGAAATTGTAATTTTATTAGCGATAGGGAATTATTATTTACTCCGCGATGTGGGTGTCAAAAGATTTTTTGATTTTTATAAGACTTCGGGGGAGGCATTTGGAGTTATAGCAGAATGTTTTTCACCATAGCATATTTTTTTACATGACTTATCTCGGAGAAATCTCTTATGAATTTACGATCTCGGGATTTTTTAATAACTTAAAAGTCCCATTATTCGCGAAAAATTTTTTTTTGCAATATTTTTGAATGAAATCTTGTCTAGTGATCTTGACGTTAAAAACTTTTTTTAATTTAAAAACAAGTAAGGAAGCTATATTCGGCTGTGCCGAATCTTTAAATACCCTCCACAATGTTAACCAATGCACTATGGTTTCACAGACGACCTTTCTTGGCCAAAATTCAATTTTCTCAAAATCGATTTTATAGAAAATCGTAAACTCTTACAAACAACAGAAAACATATTTTGTTACACTCACTTACCGTTCAAAAACAAATTTAGCTTAAAATAAAAAAAAAGGATTTTTTTAAATTTTTTCAATTATTTTTTAGAGTTTAAATACAAAAAATTTCTTATAATATTAAACATGGAAAACAAAAAAATTATAACAATTGTTGTTTTTTTATTTTTAGTACCAAAAGGTACATAAAAATAAAATGTATTTATTCGGCCTTTATATATCGTGAACCTATATTCAAAATATGCCAACTCAAATTTGACGGAAATGAGTTTCCGATGGCAAATAGCTCCCCTATGTAATACCTATCTGCCATAAAAATTTCAGAGCAAAAAAATAATTTGTTGTCGTTTTACATCCATTTTTGTTATTCTGCTAACTCAAAGTACATATTTTTTTGTTGGAAATAAATGCCAACTCCCATTGTAAATTTCCAAAAATTTTTCAAAAATTTTTGAAAAAAAAATTAGACCACACATCTTATTGCATTTGCCATGCTGAATACGAATCTTGTAAAGATTTTGATATCTAATGACTGGTTCTCGAGATATTGCCATTTTGAAAATATCGGTAAATAGTGTTTGCAAAAAAAAAAATTGCTTATATTTATGTAACTTTCAAACTATTTATCAGATTGAAACATTATGAATGGGGCAAATAAAGTCAATGATATAAGCTTTCAAAATAGCAAGTTTGGAGTGACCCTAATGCAATGCAGCGTGAGTTACAGAGTGCCAAAGTTGACCACCCTGAGATTAAAAGGCTTTCGGAGCTAGTAACTTTTAAAAATATGCAAAGATTTTTAATTTTTTGTTCAGTTTTTGCAATTTCCGTACTAAGGATAACAAAAACCAAAAAAAAAAAATTTTTAAAAATTTTTCCAAAAAAAATGTTTTTTTATTTTCCGACAAAATATGCCAACTCTAAAAAAATATTTGTTTTTTGATATAGTAATAAATGCCATCTCTGAAAAATACGCAAACAAGTGCAAAATATGAAAATTTTTGCATAGGTAAAAATTGTTTAGAATATTTAAACCATCTTGTGGAAGGTACATTGTTTATTTTTGCAATAATATGCGAAATAACTAGTTTTTTAGCTCTCCTGAACAGTAAGCTTTTTCGAGTTGGCATTTATTGAATATAGTTCGACGATATGTATAAATATTCGATTAGAGTTTTATTCTAGTTCGAGGCCCAAAAATATTTCTATTTATGATATTGTCATAATAGATTTATTGCTTTAAAAAAGTTACTCATCTCATAGTATGTCTGTACTGATCAGTTTCATCCCCACTAAGGAATCTTCAGCAGACTTTAGAGAATCATCGTTGGTCAATCAAACATCAAACCAGACATAATATTTGATATATTTCACAATTTATACGAGAAATACTATTATGAAGGTCCGAAATCTGTTTTCCAACAAAAATCCACCATCGGTAATTATTTTAATATATGCGTTGCTGTTATTTTACAATAACAACAGTACCTAACCAAACAATAGTGTTGGTAGGATAAGTCGTACTAAACTTTGTGTTAAATGTTGGTTTTTTATTTTTAGTACCAAAAGGTACATAAAAATAAAATGTATTTATTCGGCCTTTATATATGTATATATATTCGATTAGAGTTTTATTCTAGTTCGAGGCCCAAAAATATTTCTATTTATGATATTGTCTATTATGTATTTTTAATTTATTGCTTTAAAAAAGTTACTCATCTCATAGTATGTCTGTACTTAATAATTACCGATGGTGATTTAGTATATACAATTTTTGCTTTAAAAGAGCTATTTTTGTTGGAAAACAGATTTCGGACCTTCATAATAGTATTTCTCGTATAAATTGTGAAATATATCAAATATTATGTCGAACTAGAATAAAACTCTAATCGAATATATATAATTATAACAATTTTTAATACAAAACCTATTTCAAACCAAAAATTTTTCCATTTTTGTAATTTTGGCCAAGAAAAGTGATGATCGGAACCATAGTGCAATGTAAATATTTAAAAATCAAAAAAAAAATATTTTATAAGTATGTATGAAAATTATATAAAAATTATGAAAATTATATAAAAGTAACCACGTGTATGACACATACTACGTATTTTTTAAGTACTTCTATTGATACAAATAACAACTCACAAACCAACAAGCCTAAAAAACATAAACAACTACAAAATGGCGCGCTGCCACGCCATATCAAGGAGGTTTATATTCAAACTCATCTCAATTTTTCATAGCTTCTTAACCCCTGAACCGATTTTGCCATAATTGGTACCAAAATAATTAGAAAAACGTTGAGAACAATAAAATATGAACCTTTTTAAAATTTTATTTGAATATGTCAACCATAAGCCAAGATAAATAAAATTAAAATTTTGGGTTAAATTTCTGGTGCCTCGCCCCATTGTGCGATTCCGCCCAAATTTTTTTTGAGTGTTAGGAATGATAAAATTACATTAAATTCCAAGTTTCATAGATCGACTTAAAATCGATCAAGGATCATGAATATATATACATTATGGGGTCCTAAACCAATATTTCAAAGTGTTACATACGGAATGACAAACTTATATATACCCTCTATCACCAGAGTGGAGGGTATAAAAAAATAAATATTTTGTGGCTTTTCAATGTCTTTCTAAGAGTATTTGGGCGGGTTTTAAGACGACAATTCGTGAACAAAAAATCCATCCGAAGTTTACAGCTTATATATTTTGAACCTCAGAGTTATCTTTCGAAACTTGGCGTGTTTTTTACAAAGAGACGGACGGATATTGCTAGATCGTTTTTAAATCGATCGAGGATCAAATATACAAAAATATACAAATATACGAGGATATTCTCGAAAAATAGGAGGTAGGTAAAATTCTGGTAAAATTACGAGGATTTCCTCGTAATTTTGAATGCGCCAAAAATTGGTAAAGTAACCAATTTTGTTGGTAAAAATATTGTTTTTAAACCGGAAAAATAAAAAAATGGTAAACTTACAAGAAAAAATGGTAAATATGTTTAAAAAAATGGTAGATTTACAATCCAAAATGGTAAATTTACAAAAAAAAAAAATTTTTTGTAAAACAACATAAATCCTCGCAATAAAATAATTTTTGTAAAATAACTTTTTTTTTTGTAAATTAACTAGAATCCTCGTAATTAATTTTTCAAAATTTTGTCAATTTTTTTTTTTAAATATTTTTAAATAAAAAAAAAAAATTGTGCGGGACTTGGAAATTTTTTTTAAAAAAATACAAAATTTACAAAAAAAAAAAATATTTTTTTTTGTTAAACAACATAAATCTTCGTGTAACATAATTTTTGTAAAATACCAGTTTTTTTTTGTAAATCAACTAGAATCCTCGTAATAAAAACTTTGTTGTAAAATTACAGTTTTTTTTTGTAAAATAACCTTTCAAAATGGTAGAATACAATTACCAAATAAATTTGTAAAATCTATATAAATAAAAATCAATTGTCGTTCGTTGGTAACCGCATCAGTTGAGAACGGCTGGACCGATTTGGACAATTTTTTTTTTGAAATGTTCGTCATAGTCCAACTTAGGTTTTTACGTAAAGAAAAATTGACCACGCCCACTTTTACGCCCACTTTTTTCGATTTATCTAAAATCGGAAAACGGCTGCAATTTTTTATTTAAATGTTCGTATAAATCCAATTTAAGTTTTAACTTAAAGAAAATTCGAACACGCCCACTTTTACGCCCACTTTTTCAATTAATCTAAAATCTGAGAATGGCTGGACTGATTTAAAAATTTTTATTTAATGAATTTTAATCATATTCCAACTTTGGTTTTTACGAAAAAAGAAATTGACCACGCCCACTTTGACTAATTTTTGTTGAAAATGTTCGTTATAATTCAACTGAGGTTTTTACGGATAGTAAAATTTCCCATGCCCACTTTTTCTATGTAGCAAAAGAACTATAACGGCTAGACCGATTTGGTTATAGTCCGAAAACGATTTTTAAGGAAATTAAAAATGTCCACGTCTACAATTATGCTCACTTTTCCCGAAATATATTTTAAATCATGGAATGGCTGGGTCAATATGTCTAATTTTGTTTTCAATGTTTGTCATAGTCCTGCTAAGGTTTTTCGGAAAGAAGAATTTTTCATTTCTACGCTCAATTTTGAATTAATGGACCGAGTTGATTAGGTTCAAAAAAGATTTTTACGGTAAGAAAAGTTGTCCACCCACTCTTTTTTTCGATATAAATAAAATTTTCTCTATAAAAAAATAAAATATAGAATAATAAAATATAGTAGTAAATAAAAATCAAATGTAGTTCGATGATAATCGCATGACTTGAGAACTGACCGATTTGGATAATATTTTTTTTAATGTTCGTCTTATTTTTTTTTTAATTTTCGTCTTAGGTTTTTTCGGAAAAGAAATTAATCACGCCTACTTTTAGGCTTCCTTTTTTTGATATATCTAAAATCGCAGAACAGCTGGATTAATTTGACTAAAATTTTTTCACGTCCACTTTTTTCGATATATCTTAAATAGAAAAACGGCAGGGCCGATTTGGCTATTAGTAGTGTTTTTTGACGTTCTTGATTGTACAACTAAGGTTTTTACGGAAAGAAAAATTGTACACTCCCACTTTTTTCAATACATCTAAAATCGGAGAGCGACTGGCTTGATTCGGTAAATAATTATTGTCCTCCAAAAATCCAAAGACCATATTTTTCAATATCCTAAAAATTTGCAGCACTTAAGAACGCCTAGACCGATTTGGCTATTTTTTTTTTTTGTTTTAAATGTTCGTAATAGTCCCTATAATTGTTCTGAAAGAAAAATTGTCCTCGCCCATCGATATATCTTAAATTAATTTTTACTCTAATTTGATCAATTAAAAAAAAATATTTCTTAATAAATTCCGCTTAAATTTGGTACAAATGATTTTAAATCCTTGGGAATTGTTAACGTATGTACAAGTTCACCTTCTACAAAAATTTTAACGCCCACTTTTGTCTAAATATGTCGACTACTAATGACCGGACTGATTTTTTTTATGTTAATTATACACTCAAAAAATTATGTTAGTAAAATCAACTGAAAATGTCAGTTAAAATAACTACTTTGTAAGTTGTTTTGGGGTCAACTACTTTTTCAGTTAAATCAACTAACAATGTTAGTTATTTTAACTGACAAAAATCAACTGACTTATGTAGTAAAAACGACTTACATTTGTAGTCAAAACAACTAAAATATAGTAAAAATAAAATAATAAATATTTTTTTTTTCAAAAAATTTTTCAGAAAAAAATTTGAAGACTAAATTTTTTAATTTTTTTTTTTTTTTTAAAAAGTTGTGAAAAATAAAAAAAACGAATATTTATTTTTTGGAAAAAAAACTTTGTAAATTTTTCAGAGATAAAAAAAATAAAATTAACTACTTTTAATAACTGTTACTACATCACCGTACTTTTGTGTTAGTTATTCAAAAAAACTACTTAAAACAACTAACAGAAATAGTTGTTTGATATTTTTCATACAAAAACAACTGACTTTGTAGTTGAAAACAACTTACTACTGTAAAATATACAAACAACTAACATGTAGTAACTTACATAATTTTCTGAGTGTAGTTCTAATTTTTAAGGAAATATAAATAAGAAGTGTACCGGAAAAATAAGAAATTCGGGAAAATTATAAAGGTTTGTTTGAACTCAAGACAATAGCTCTAAATAAAAACGAAAGATAATATTATAATATTATGCGTAATTTCTTTTTGTGTGGTTCGTAATGATACTAAAGAAGTGTTAAATTTGTACAGTTCACAAAGTCGAAGACATGGTATTTTTTTTAGTTCCTCAAATATAATTTGAAGATGATTATCTGCCTTATTGGGTCTTTAAAACCACGCCCACAAATTTTTCTAAGCCAAGAAATTCATTACATTTTTTGCAAGGCTATATATGTATGTATATGAAGCGAGACGAAATATAACACTGATCTTATATTTGGGCCAGCAACGCGGACCGGGCCAGCTAGTTAACAATAAAACTGTAGTTCTTGTTTTAGAATTTTTGTTAAAAAACAAGGAAAATTGTTAAATATTGGTAGAACGGGATTACAAGGCATTTTATCAGGCGTTTTACCAGTTTTTTTTTTTTTTTTTCTTCGTTTTTAGTGTAGACCGATATTTTAAGGTGTTACAAACGGAATGGCAAACCCTTTATCACTAAAAATAAGAGATTTCAAAACAAATCAAAAAAAATGTATTACAATTAAGAAAAATCCGAAAATTGCAAAAAGTTTTTTGTTTCCTAACAGATTTTGAGCCAAAAAACTCGACTATGGAAAGGTTTAAAGTACACTCAAAAAAAAAACTGTAAGAAAATTTGCTGATTTTGAACCCACAATTTTTTTGCTAAAATTAGCAAAAATGTTTTGCCAATAATTAGTTAACTGAATTTTTTTTTTTTAACTTAGTTCATCACATTTGAGGACCCCATTGGGTTCGGACCCAATAGGTCCAGACCCCGATGGGCCTAGACCTAGTTGGGTTCCTTAAAAATCGTCATAGTTTTTGATCCAAAATTTGTGTCCGTTTCGCTCTACCTTGCTTAGTTTTTGAGATACGTGATTTTAGGGGACCACTGGAGTCTTGAGAATTAAAAAACTCGATAACTTCAAAAATATTACTCGGAGAGCTTTTGACTATTTTGCGGTCTTGTTCTACGTACTGAGAGCTACAAAAATGGTTTTGGACTTTTTGTTGTGTCGGCAATATTTACCGAGATATGAGCATTTTAAAATTTTCGGGAAGGCTAACTTTTTTGGATCCAAAGTTAGGGCCCGTTAGGGTCCACACATGTGAAGAGGGCCGGCGATACTATGGAGAGCTCGAGAACCAAAAATGGCCTCCATTTTGCTCTATCTGGCTTAGTTTCCGAGATAGCGCCATTTTAAGTTTTCTGAAAATAAAAAAAAAATTTACCATTTATTTTGCTAATATTAGCAAAAAATCTTGTAAAAATGTTGTCAACTCAATTTCAAATCTTAGCAAAAGAAATTAGTTCAAAGTTTGTTTAAAATTGCTAATGTGCTAAATGAAGATTACAAGAATTTTTTGCTAACATGCTAATCTCAACTAAAAATTTGCTAAAAGTTAGCTAACTAGCATTAGCAAAAAAAAATTAGTAAATCTACTAACGTATTTTTTTGAGTGTACCTTGCTTAGTTTTTGAGATACTTGATTTTAGGGGACCACTGGAGTCTTTAGAATTAAAAAACTCGATAACTTCAAAAATACTCGGAGAGCTTTTGGTTATTTTGCGGTCTTGTTCTACGTGTTGAGAGCTACAAAAATTCTTTTGGACTTTTTGTTGTGTCGGCAATATTTACCGAGATATGAGCATTTTAAAATTTTCGGGAATGCTAAATTTTTTGGATCCAAAGTTAGACCCGAAAACCAAAAATGGCATCCATTTTGCTCTATCTGGCTTAGTTTCCGAGATATCGCCATTTTAAGTTTTCTGAAAATAAAAAAAAATTTACCATTTATTTTTGCTAATGTTAGCAAAAAATCTTGTAAAAATGTTGTCAACTCAATTTCAAATTTAGCAAAACAAATTAGTTCAAAGTTTGTTTAAAATTGCTAATGTGCTAAATGAAGTTTACAAGAATTTTTTGCTAACATGCTAATCTCAACTAAAAATTTGCTAAAAGTTAGCTAACTAGCATTAGCAAAAAAAATTAGTAAACCTACTAACGTATTTTTTTGAGTGTAGTTCTACAACATCTTTAGAACATTAATGATTTCCTAATACAAAACTTTTTATGTTTATTCTTCAAACTTTATTGACATCTTTAAGTAATAATTTCATTATATTGCTAACACTCTTAACAACATGTTGCTTTATCTGGTTAATAAAAACAAAACCAGTATGTCTTATCAAATATTTAACAAATTAATAAAAACATTTTATTAACAAAATCAAAAAAGACGTCCACATCCTGTAGATTGTCTTCCCAAGTGTCAACAAATATTAAAAGGACCAACAATTACTTTATATGAGTACATAAACATTAACTCACTTCTTATACTTCGAAGTCTTATCAAGATTTTCATGAAATAAAACAAAAAATATGTTATAGACATTTATGGTTAAGTAAACAAGTAGGTAGCTGGTCACTTTTTATCTATTCTGTATATGAGGCATTCCACACCAAATGTCTAGCGAAAAAAAAAAACATGTGTACCGTAAACTTCTGAATAGGTTGTATGGATAGCCATATATGGAACTTAGAAAATTGCGTTTTTGGTTTTTCAATTGTTCAAAAACTGGGCTTAGGAGGCGTGTTCAAATATTGGAAAAATAGTAAAATTTGTGGCGAGTTGCCTTGATTAAATATTTATCACATCAAAACGGAATGCACCACAATCTCAAAAATTTACATTCTTATATAGTTTTGTATGGGCTATCGATTAATTTTTTTTTTTTTTTGGAAAATTTTCAGAACGCGTTCTGAAATTTTTTTAATTTTTTTTTTTTAAGTTTAGATGTTTGTTCATCCACACAAAAAAAAATCAGAAACGAGTTTTTCGTTTTTTTCGAGAAAATCGCATTTGAATTTTAAATTTCATAACAATTTAGTAATTTGCTTGTATTTTCTTGTTTCAACAGAGCGTATGAGTAATATTTATGCAATTAATAATACTCATTCGCAACGTTAAAACAAGAAAATACAAGCAAATTACAAAATTGTTATGAAATTTATAATTCAAATGCGATTTTCTCGAAAAAACCGAAAAACGCGTTTCTGATTTTTTTTTTTGTGTGGATGGACAAACATCTAAACTTAAAAAAAAAAATTATAAAAAAAATAAAGTGGCCGGATTTTTTATAAATTGAGTTTTTTAAAAAATGAAAAATTTCAGAACGGGTTCTGAAAATTTTCCAAAAAAAAAAAAAATTAGTTGATAGCCTATACAAAACAATACAAGAATATAAATTTTTGAGATTGCGGTACATTCCGTTCTAATTTAATAAATATTTAAACAAGGCAACTCGACACAAAATTTGACCAATTTTCCAATATTTGAAAAATTTTAAAACCAAAAACGCAATTTTCTTAGCTCCATATAGGGCTATCCATACAGCCTATTCAGAATTTTACGGTACACATGTTTTTTTCGCTGGGAATTTGGTGTGGAATGCCTCATTTGTATTTTATAACATCTCCATAAAAATAAAATTCAAACATACTGAAATTACTCAATAAATATAATAAAAAATTTCAATTTAATAACAAGCAAGGTCACTTGGCCAAATGAACATACAGGAAGTATAAAATATATCTGATAATAGAAACACCAATGCCTTTATGCATAGGAGGCATTCCACACCATGTTTTGGTATGAAACAATAGGAAAATGGAAAAGGCGTTATTCTAGTTCGAGGACATTTGTATGTTCTCCATTGTGAATTATCATTAGAAGTACTTATGTTACACTCAAAAAATTATGTAGGTAAATTCCAGTGAATATTCACTTAAAACAAATGAAATTTTATTTAAAAACCATTCCACAGTTTTTTCATTTAAAATAAAAACACATTACAGTCAATTTTAAATGTTAATTTAATGACTAACCAAAACATTAAAAAACAAGTGAATATTCAGTTATTTTGTTTTGAAAAACAGTAAAACTATGGAAGAAATTTTTTACTGCCGAAATTAAATGTAACAGAAAATTCGTTTTTAATACAGTAAATTATTTTTTTTAAACTACAGAAACAGTAAAAAAAATAAACCCTTTATAAAATAAGTGATTTTTCTTTTAAAATGACTTTACTGATTACTTTTTAAAATAACCTACAAACAGTTAATGACATAATTTTCTTAGTGTACATAACCCTGATTTTTTATTAGGATAATCTCCCAATAAATACTCATAGAATTTATATAGGTCTTTCGACCTGTATAAAATGCTTATATAGTTTATCTTGAAGAAATGGGAAAAATCCTCAAATCGGTGGGTGCCTTGTGGAAGACTTCCCTTGTTAGTTAGAAAGAAATAAAATTTATCGATGATTCCGAAAAATTTAACCAGTATCACCACCAAATATAA
The DNA here is from genome assembly GCA_963921195.1 of Pegoplata infirma. Classification (NCBI taxonomy): domain Eukaryota; kingdom Metazoa; phylum Arthropoda; class Insecta; order Diptera; family Anthomyiidae; genus Pegoplata; species Pegoplata infirma. The sequence goes on along the minus strand of OY992540.1, from coordinate 25,949,038 downwards.
TTGCAAGCAGATTGGTTGATTTCTTCATTTTTGATTAAAAAAAAAATTGAAAAAAAAATGATAAAAATCGCTATTGGGCATCGCTAGATCGTCTTGAAATCGGTCAAGGATCATGAATATATATACTTTATGGGGTCCTAGACCGACATTTTGAGGTGTTACAAACGGAATGCCAAACTTATATATACCCTCTATCACTAGAGTGGAGGGTATCAAAAATATGGATGAAAAAAGGTTGAAACAAGTATAAAAGTTAAATTCGACTTGGCCGAATCTATGACACAATGCCCTTTTTAAAGGATATTAAATTTTTTAATGTAAAAAAAATTAACAATTTTGATTAGAAATATTTTATTTTTATAAAAAAAAATAATTTACTAATTTTTTTTTGAGTGTAACATTTTTTTCGAGTGTAAATTTTTTTTAATTGTAAAAATATTTCTGAGTGACAAAAATACTCTGTAAAGTAATTTTGTGGCTTATAATTGTTTTTAAGCCTTGTTTTTTTAAAACTCGGGTTTTTCAACACCTGAATTTTAGGTGAAACCAATCTGAAATTCAGGGTTTTGCTTATAACTTTTGAACCACTGAACCGATTTGGCCGATATTTAAAATAAACCGGAACAGAGAAACGAAAAATATATATGCCACACTTCAGTCTCAGAATTGTTGTTCGAAAGTTACCGTGTGTTTTATCCCGCAAATTCATGAAAAACCCTTGCCGAAATTCAGTATTTTGCTCATAACTTTTGAACCACTGGACCGATTTCGCTGGATAGCAATACCAACCTGACCAGGTAAATGCCCAACATATATGCTCAACTCCAGGAGTCTCCGTAAAGTTTTTCAAAAGTTAGCGTGATTTCAACAGACAGACGGACGGACGGAACATGAATATATATACTTTATGGGGTCTTAGACCAATATTTCGAGGTGTTACAAACGGAATGACAAACTTATATATACCCTCCATCACTAGAGTGGAGGGTATAAAAAATGTGAATGAAAAATAATTTTTGTTTATTAAAATAAAATTTTTGATGAAAAAATGGTAGCCCATTAAAAAATGGATTTGATCTTATCTGATCTGCTCTGATCCGATAATATATGATTGTATCTGATCTTATATAATTGTATCGGATCAGATATAATTTAATGTCAAATTTCTGCTAATGTTGACCAAATCCGAGATATAATTAGATCTCGATTTTGACCATTCCCGAGTAAAAAGTTTTGATTCCCGAGTAAAAATAAACATATATAACAATATATAACTTGATACAAACATAATAAATCATATATGATTATACATCGCGTGAGATCTTTTCTAAATTTTTTAAATGCAGTCATATGTAGTTATATATAATTTAATCATGATTCGGATTAAAAGGTGTACGGTTGATATAATTATATAAAATTATATGAGGGTCAATACAAAATTAGTTTTTCTGTATAATTTAACATAAAATTATATATAGCTTATTCTGTTCCATATAAAACTATATATGTTTCCAATTAACCAAAAATTTTCTAAGTTTTTTAGGCAAAGTATAAGAAACTTTTTAAAATGTTCCTAAACATTTCTTGTTAGGGTTATGTATATCACCTATCTGGTTCGAAGCGTACCCAAACATTTAAATGTTTGGTGAATGTATCGTTGACCTGTGGTGTATCTCAACCCAAACCAAAAAACACCAGGATTTTATATGTTTTTACGCAATTAGATCTAATTAGATCCAACAATATATGGCAATGTCTGGTCAAAACTCGGATGAAATCAAATCATATTTTATACAAGTTGATCTTTTTTAATGCAAACACATCCACCATTATTCGGATCAAATTGCGTATAAATATATATTGTGTTACATATCATTATATATTGCATCATATCAAAATTTTTACTCGGGTTATGATTAAATATATATTTTTAAATATACTTATATATTAATTGATCTATCATTTGATCCCAAAAATGGAGGATCCAAAAAATATATGATTATATCTTACTAGATTAAATTTGATATAATTAGATATAATTGGATACCAAAAATGGAACGGCAAATTTCATCTAATTTGATGTTGAATATCATATTATATCTAATAAGATATAACTATATATTATTATATCTTATTAGATCTAAATTTTTATAATATCAACCCGAGTAAAAATTTTTATATGATGCAATACATAATGATATATAACACAATATATATTTATACGCAATTTAATCCGAATAATGGTGGATGTTTTTGCATTAAAAAATATCAACTTGTATAAAATATGATTCGATTTCATCCGATTTTTGACCAGACATTGTCACAATTCATTGGATCCAATTAGATCTAATTGCATAAAAACATAAAAAATCTTGGTGTGGTTTGGTTTGGGTGAGTTACACCACAGGTCAACGATACATTCACCAAACATATAATTTTCTAAAACAAAAAAATGTTTGGGTACGCTTCGAAGCAGACAGGTGATATACATAACCCTAACAAGGAAATGTTTAGGAACATTTTAAAAGTTTCTTATATTTTGCTTAAAAAACTTAGAACATTTTTGGTTAATTGGAAACATTTATATATGTAACAGAATAAGCTATATATAATTTTATATTAAATTATACAGAAAAACAAATTTTGTATTGGCCCTAATATTATTTCCTATATTTATATCAACCGTATACCTTTTAATCCGAATCACGATTAAATTGTATATTACAACATATGACTGCGTTTAAAAAAATTAGAAAATACCTAACGGAATGTATAATCATATATGATTTATTATGTTTGTATCAAGTTATATATTGTTATATATGTTTATTTTTACTCGGGAAATTAAATAATATTTACCGTTCCATTTTTGGGATCTAATTATATCTAGTTTTATCAAATTTGATAAGATATAATCATATATTTTTGAACCTCCATTTTTGGGATCAAATGATATATGGCGCCGTATTACATTTTTTTAGTCGGGTTTCAAAAATAACTATATACAATCAGATACGTTCATATATGAATATTCATATATATAGATTCGATAAGATCTGAACCATTTTTAAAAAATGCTTTATAAAAAATTCAAAAGTATAATAAAATAATCCAAATTTTCTGCCACCTCTTATGTAGGGTATTATAAGGACGAGGTTCTAACTCTGTTGCTAATTTTTTCAATTTAGACAGAATCTACAAAACACAAAATACATTTCAAAGAATTATAAACATTTTAAAGAACAAAACCACTCTAATATAAATATTCTTGATATTATTTATTACGATTCAATTCAAAAGAAATCATAAACCTCAAAAATACAACTCACTTTTGCCGTTGATGATATAATTTTATTTTAGAAAGAAATAAAAATAAAAAACTTTAACCCTTAAATGCCGCCTGAGTATGTTTAAAGGCAGAATTTATAATTATTTTAAATATTTTGATGTTTAAACAAAATGTTAAATATTATTTAAATTAAAATTAATAATTTGCTCAAAATCATATCAGGAAAATTCTGATAAGTAATAAAAATATCTAAAAACTACACTCAAAATATTTTGGAGGCAAAAACAAATGAAAAACACACTTAAAACCAGTGAATAACAATTGAAAACCATTCCAGTAATTATTCATTTGTTTTAAAAACATCAACATTTCTTTTTTACTGTTGACAAAATTTTCGAAAATAAATAACATTAAACATTAAAAAATTACACTTTTTTCACTCTTTTTTACCAACAAATTCGAAAAAAATAACCAACGAAAACATTAAAAATTAATGATAGTTCTGTTATTTTTACCAACAAATTTCCAAAAAATAACCTACGAAACAATAAAAATTAATGATTTCGTAGGTAATTTTTTACAATTTTTTATTGAAATATTTTTTTAAAAATTTTTAATAAAATTTTTGGGGAATCGATCCCGCAATCAACTACATTCTGGCCAGACACTCTACCCATCGTGCCAAAGTCACTTGATACAAACATGTTTTTATATTTCTATAAATAATTTTTTGATTTTTTTTTTTCTACAAAAAAATAACTGACTTGTGTAGGTAAAAACTAATGATATTTCAATAAAAAATACCAACAATTTAAAAAAAATTACTGTCACTAATCATTAAAAATCAAAAGAATAATCAGTAGTTTTTACTTACAGAACAAAAATAAATGACTTTAAAAATTAAATGTTAATGAAAGTCTTTATTTTTTAGTGTGTTATTTTTGAAACAAAGGACTGAAGTAGTCATTAATAAAATTGAACATCAAACAAATGTTTTTTCTTTTAAAAACGACTAAACGGAAAACTTTTTAAATAAACTACAAACAGTTAATGACATAATTTTTTGAGTGTAAAAAAAATTCCAATAACTCTGAAAAAATTCTGATTAATTTTTATTAAAAAAATAAAAATTTTTTTACTCGAGCTTTAAAAATATTATATTGTGAAAGGAAATAATGACCTCGAGCTAGAATAAACCTAACCAAACTATAATTCCAAAAAAAAATTAGAGAAAATCAAGAAAATTCAGGTTACAAAAAAAAATTAAATCCCGAGAAATTGAAAAAATATATACAAAAAAAAACATTAAAAAACGCGGAAATTTTTTACAAAATTGAGAAAAATTAAAAAATATTATGAAAAATTCAGAGAAATACAGAAAAAAAATCTGATACTGACCACAGTTTTCACGCCAACTATAGAAAAAAATTGACTTGAATTTAATTTGTTTAGTCGGCATCTTTAGGCATTTAAGGTTTAACAAAATATGTTTTATGGGTGAAACAATAATACACGTATATTAGAATAATAAATTGAATTTAAATAAACCATCAGAAAAAAAGGAAATCAACATAAATTTAATATTCTATTAAAGTACCTATTAAAAAAAGAAAATAAAAGAAAAACATAAAAACATATAAAATCGACAGGAATAAACACATAAACTCCAGGCTTTAAAATGTGAAAAATTCTGTCAGAGAGCAAAATTACGCAAAAGAATATATTTAAAAACTTACACTCAAAAATACTACTGTTTGTAGTTTATTTAAAAAGTTGTACGTTTTGTAGTTTTTAAATGAAAAAACATTTGTTCAATGTTCAGTTTTTTCAAATGGCTATTTCTGTTCTTTGTCTCAAAAATAACAACATCAAAAATAAAGACTTTCATGAGCATTCAATTTTTAAAGTCATTTATTTTTGTTCTTTAAGTAAAAATAAGGGCGCTATGAAAAAACCCCCAATGAAATTACCCCCAAATAGGAAAATGAAAAAACCCCCAATGAAATTATCCCCAAATAAAATGAAATAACCCCCAAAGAAAAATAATGAAATTACACCCAAAATAAATGCAATTACCCCCAAAAAAAATGAAATAAACACCAAATTTTGGTAATCATAAAACTCACCAATATTGTTTTTTTTTAAACATTTTTAATATTTTAAAGTTTTTATGCGTAGCCGGCCTTCGGCCGGGCTTAGGGATTACAAACTCCATGCATTAGACCCACCCTCTCCGCAAAGTAACGTTTTCTAGGGTAGCAGGCTAGTTATCTATCAAATTTGTATTGCCTCAAAAAGGCCTGCTAACCAAAATAGCTTTGGTTTGCAGAGAGGGTGGGTTTAATGCATGGAGTATGTAATCCCAAAGCCCGGCCGAAGGCCGGCTACGCAGAAAACCTTTATTACAAAAAAACAAATCATAGAAGTCGTAATTTGGACATTTCGCCCAAAAAAAAATATTTTAGATTTTTTGACAACTTTGTTTTGGGAGAAATAACATTTTTAGACCGTACGCCTTTTTTTATTTCTTTTTTCATTTGGGGCTTGTTTCATAATGAACAAAACCCCAAAATCAATAATGAAACAACCCCCAAAATAAACGAAAAAACCCCCAAATAAAATTTTAGCATTTTTTGGGGATTTTTTCATTTTTCTGTTTGGGGGATATTTCATTGGGGGTTTTTTCATAGCGCCAAAATAAGTGATTCTTCTTTAATTTTTAATGATTTGTGTACATTATTTTTTTTTTTTAATTGTTGGTATTTCTTAAAAAGAAATCATTAGTTTTTACCTACTTGTGTGGGTTATTTTTTGTAGAAAAAAAAATCATAAAACTATTTATAGAAACATAAAAACATGTTTGTATCAAGTGACTTTGGTACGATGGGTAGGGTGTCTGGCCATAATATAACTAAAAATTTCGTGATGAAACCAAGTGATGAAACCGTAACATCAAGTGATGAAACCGTAACATCAATATGATGAAGGATTTTTCTTTGAGTGCACCTTCCTCCAAAAAAGTGGCCCTAGTAATTATATCCTCCACTCTAGTGATAGACATTCCACACCAAATCTCCAGCGAAAAAAAACATGTGTACCGTAAACTTCTGAAAAGGTTGTATGGATAGCCCTATATGAAACTTTTTGGTTTTTCAATTTTTCAAAAACTGGGCTTAGGAGGCGTGGTCAAATATTGGAAAAATGGTAAAATTTGTGGCGAGTTGCCTTGATTAAATATTTATCATATTAAAACGGAATGCACCACAATCTCAAAAATTTACATTCTTATATAGTTTTATATGGGCTATCGATCAATTTTTTTTTGGAAAATTTTCAGAACCCGTTCTGAAATTTTCCATTTTTTAAAAAAGTCAATTTATCAAAAATTTTTTAATTTTTTTTTTAAACCCGGTGAAAAATGATACAAATATGATCATATATGCCTTCATACAGCATCACGTATGTCCATATATGGAGCATATATGGATATATATGACGCTGTATGAAGACATATATGATCATATTTGCAACATATATGTCCATATACGTAAAATGAGGGCATATGCACATATATGACATATATGCTTAATATATGCCTGCATACAATTTCATATATGACCAAATATGCTCATATATTTACATATATGCATGCATATATTTACATATATGTATCCATATATGCTCATTTTTCACCGGGAAGTTAAGATGTTTGTCCATTCACACAAAAAAATTCAGAAACACGTTCTTCGTTTTTTTCGAGAAAATCGCATTTGAATTTTAAATTTCATAACAATTTTGAAATTTGATTGTATTTTCTTGCTTTAACGTTGCGAATGAGTATTATTAATTGCATAAATATTTCTCATACGCTCTGTTGAAACAAGAAAATACAAGCAAATTACAAAATTGTTTTGAAATTTAAAATTCAAAAACGATTTTCTCGAAAAAAACGAAGAACGTGTTTCTGAATTTTTTTGTGTGGATGGACAAACATCTAAACTTTAAAAAAAAAAAAATAAAAAAAAGTGGCCGCATTTTTGACAAATTGACTTTTTTAAAAAATGGAAAATTTCAGAACGGATTCTGAAAATTTTAATCGATAGCCCATACAAAACTATATAAGAATGTAAATTTTTGAGATTGTGGTGCATTCTGTTTTAATGTGATAAATATTTAATCAAGGCAACTCGAAACAAATTTGACCAGTTAAGCCCAGTTTTTGAAAATTTTTAAAACCAAAAACGCAATTTTCTTAGTTCCATATAGGGCTATCCAAACAACCTATTCAGAAATTTACGGGACACATGTTTTTCTGTAGCGGGACATTTGGTGTGGAATGCCTCATACATAAGTTTGTCATTCCGTTTGTAACACCTCGAAATATTTGGTCTAAGACCCCATAAAGTGTATATATTCATGATCTTCGATCGATTTAAAGACGATATAGCGATGTCCGTCCGTCCATCCGTATGTCTGTCCGTCTGTCTGTATATTGAAAACACGTTAACTTTTGAAAGAATTTACGGAGGCTCCTGAATTTTGGCATATATGTTGGGCATTTACCTGGTCAGGTTGGTATTGCAATCCAGCGAAATCGGTCCAGTGGTTCAAAAGTTATGAGCAAAAGACTGAATTTCGGCAAGGGTTTTTCATGAATTTACGAGATTAAACACACGGTAACTTTCGGACGACATTTCTGAAGTGTGGCATATATATTTGTAGTTCCTCTGTCCCGGTTCGTTTCAAATCTCAGCCAAATCCGTCTTGTGGTTCAAAAATTATAAGCAAACCCCTGAATTTCAGATTGGTTTCACCTTAAATTTACGTGTTGAAAACCCCGAGTTTAAAAAAAAAAAACACCTTTATTAACAGTTATAAGCCACAAAATTACTTTACAGAGTATTTTTGTCACTCAGAAATATTTTTACACTAAAAAAAAAAATTTACACTCGAAAAAAATGTACACTCAAAAAAAAATTAGTAAAAAGCTTTTTACTCAAAATAAAATATTTCTAATCAAAATTGTTAATTTTTTTTTACATAAAAAAATTTACTATCCTTTAAAAAGGGCATTGTGGAGGGTATTCATAGATTCGTCCAAGTCGAACTGAACTTTTATACTTGTCTTATTTTTAGTTTGTTTTTTACATACACACAAAAAAAAATCGAGGTAATATTACCTAAAATTATAGTATAAAAATACCTTAGCGCCAGGCAAACGGGGCATTTGCTAAGTTAAAAGGTAATGTTACTTAAAAGCTAAGGTAATTCCTATGTTCGAAAATTTATTATGGTTGACAGAAATATACCTTAGCTTTTTAGGTAAAATAGCATTGATAAATAGGTGATATTACGTAAATAATTTGGTAGTATTACCTTGCATTAGTAATGGCTTTTTTACACCATTTCCTTTTAAAATTTAAATAAAAACTACGAAAAGTTTATTATTTTTAATTAATTAATTTTTTTTTTTTAATTTTTTTAATGTTTACAAATTTTAAAGAAAAGTTGATAATAAGAAAAATGTATCAAAATTTCATGAAGGATCTGAAAATTTTTCTGTTATTAAACATTTTTTCAATAGAAATACTCTCAGATTCTAAAACTTTTCTACAGAAAATACTCAGTTTCTGGATATTTTTTCTTTTGAAAAATCTGAAATCTCAGAATCTGAAAATTTTTCTATAGAAACATGTATCACAATTCAGAATATGAGAACTTTTTGATAGAAAAATGTGTCAGAATCTGAGAATTTTTCTATAGAAAAAATGTATCAGAATCTGATCATTTTTCTATAGAAAAATGTCTCAGGATCTGAGAATTTTTATATAGAAAAAATGTCTCAGAATCTAAGAATTGTTCTACAGAAAAAATGTTTCAGGATCTGAGAATTTTTTTAAAGAAAAAATTTTTCAAAATCTGAGAATTTTCCTACATAAAAAATGTCTCAGAATCTGAGAATTTTTCCATAGAAAAAATGTCTCAGAATCTGTGACATTTTCTATAGAAAAAATATCTCAGAGTTTGAGAATTTTTCTATAGAAAAAATTTTTCTGAATCTTAGGCTTAGAATCTGACAATTTTTCTTTATAAAAAATCTCGGATTCTGAAACATTTTTCAAAAGAAAAAATCTCAGATTCTGAGACATTTTTCTATAGAAAAAATCTCAGATTCTGAGACATTTTTCTATAGAAAAAATCTCAGATTCTGAGACATTTTTCTGTAGAAAAGAAAATGTCTCAGAATCTGAGATATTTTTCTATAGAAAAAATCTCAGATTCTGAGACATTTTTGTATAGAAAAAATCTCAGATTCTGAGACATTTTTTATGGAAAAAATCTGAGATTCTGAGACATTTTTGTATAGAAAAACTCTCAGATTCTTAGACATTTTTGTAAAGAAAAAATCTCAGATTCTGAGACATTTTTGTATAGAAAAAATCTCAGATTCTGATAAATTTTTCTATAGAAAAACTTTCAGATTCTGAGAGATTTTTCTATAGAAAAAATTTACCAAAAATCTCAGATTCTACGACATTTTTGTATAGAAAAAATCTTAGATTCTGAGACATTTTTGTGTAGAAAAACTCTCAGATTCTAAGACATTTTTCTATAGAAAAAAGTCTCAGATAGTGAAACATTTTTCTATAGAAAAAATATCATGTTCTGAGACATTTTTCTATAGAAATAATCTCAGATTCTATAGAAAAAAAATTTTGTATAGAAAAAATCTTAAATTCTGAGACATTTTTGTATAGAAAAACTCTCAGATTCTAAGACATTTTTCTATAGAAAAAAATCTCATATTCTGAGACATTTTTGTATAGAAAAACTCTCAGATTCATAGACATTTTTGTAAAGAAAAAATCTCAGATTCTGAGACATTTTTGTATAGAAAAAATCTCAGATTCTGATAAATTTTTCTATAGAAAAACTTTCAGATTCTGAGAGATTTTTCTATAGAAAAAATTTACCAAAAATCTCAGATTCTACGACATTTTTGTATAGAAAAAATCTTAGATTCTGAGACATTTTTGTGTAGAAAAACTCTCAGATTCTAAGACATTTTTCTATAGAAAAAAATCTCAGATAGTGAAACATTTTTCTATAGAAAAAATATCATGTTCTGAGACATTTTTCTATAGAAATAATCTCAGATTCTATAGAAAAAACATTTTGTATAGAAAAAATCTCAGATTCTGACACATTTTTCTATAGAAAAAATCTCAGATTCTGAGACATTTTTTTATAGAAAAAATCTGAGATTCTGAGATATTTTTGTGTAGAAAATATCTCAGATTCTACGACATTTTTGTATAGAAAATATCTTAGATTCTAAGAAATTTTTGTATAGAAAAACTCTCAGATTCTATGACAATTTTCTATAGAAAAATTCTCGGATTTTGAGACATTTTTTGTACAGAAAAATTCTCATATTTGAGACTGATTTCCCATAGAAAAATTTCCAGATTCTGATACTGATTTTCTATAGAAAAATTCTCAGATTCTGATTTTCTATAACAAACAAACAAAAATTCTTTTGAGAAATTTTTTCTTTACAAAAATTCTCAGAAACTGAAAATTTTTTCTATACTAATTATAAAAAATATTGCTGCCTTTAAATCTTGATGCGTCTTGAATATATCAATCTTAATGGATCGCATAAAAATATTGATGGTTCATTTCTCGACGTCGTTATCCACGACATTTTTTTATGGAATTTGTGAGAAAATTTTTATCTTTAAATCTTGAAACATCTTGAATTAAACATATTTTGATAAATCTTCATAATGTTGATGACTTCTTTTCTTGACATCGATATTCACGTTATCTGAAAAAACGTAGACACAATATTATGTACTAGTTTTTTACAACGAACTAAAAATTATACCTTACTGATCCAATTTCTTAAGATTCAATCATTTTCAGCTAGTTTTATTGCGCTTCACAATTACAAAAAAATTGTGTAAATATGAATAAAAATAAAATGTTGATGTTTAATTTTTTATTGAATTTTAAATAATTGTCAATAAATTTTTCGAAGTTCTACCTAAATTGAATAGTTAAAGTTGCATAGCCAATAAGGTATTTAAATTACGTAGTGCAAAGGTAATAAACCGTATTTTTTAAATTTCATAGAAAAAATAAATACCTATGCCAGCTAAGGAATTATTACCTCGATTATTTTTTTGTGTGTATTGGAAGGTATTAAACATCGCCTCAGCCGAATTTAACACTCTCACTTGTTTTTGGTCACTTTTGTTGCACTGTGTTATTAAATCGATTAAGCGATTAATACCAAAACTTGATTAAATGAGTTCCCTAAAACTCATACAAACAAGTTTTTTTTTTTTGTTATTTAATAGATTTTACTTTTATCGTTGATAAGATGATGACAACAGGATTTACAAATAAAAAAAAATTAAAGCGTAAAAATCATGTAAGTCCTTTCTAAGGACTACGTTGTGGCTGAAGACGAATAGAGTTTAAGATGAAAAAAAAATATAAACACAATGTAATAAAGGGCATTAACCTTTTTTAGAAAAAAATTGCTGCACAGACAATATTTTTTTTATATATTTTTTTTTGTTAATGAATTTCATGGAAATTTCGTTAAAAAAAAATTTTTGGACAATTTTGTTAAAATGTTTTTAAATGATTACATTAAACCCTTATGTTGAAAATATTTTATTTGTATTAAATTTGTATTTAGTTTTTCTGGAAACTATCAATAAATTTCCCAGTAACAAGAGATATGACACTTAGTTATACACTCAAAAAATTATGTTAGTAAAATCAACTGAAAATATCAGTTAAAATAACTACTTTGTAAGTTATTTTGGGGTCAACTACTTTTTCAGTTAAATCAACTAAATAAAAAACAACTGACTTATATAGTAAAAACTACTTACATTTGTAGTCAAAACAACTAACATGTAGTAAAAATAAAATAATCAATATCGTCCATTCCATGAGATATTTTAAAAAATCTGACCGAGGGTCTTCCGATTTTTTTTATATTTTTCATACAGACTCTCTATGGAGCCAATTTTAAATTTCAGCCATCAGATCGAAAATATTCGAAAAACTCGCGATTTTATTCACGATTTTCGTTTTTAAAAAAGTCAAAAAAATTCAAAATCTGTGTAACTTTGAGCAGCTGTATTTTCTTAACTACTTATCGCGTTGTAATAATCTATAGCTCATACGAATGGTATGTAAGTCTATTTTAATATCTAATAAACTGAAAAAATATCGGTGGTTTAAAAGTGCATTTTATATGCAAATGCAGTTTTGAAGTGCATTTTGCGAAACTTTTACCCCTTTTAATATTTTTTTAATTAGCATATTTGGAAAATTTAGAATTTTTGCTACAAAAATTTGTTTTCATTACAATGGACCGAGAATGTATGCTATTTTTAATATTTATTTTTAAAAAATACTTCCTTATAAAAATTTTATGTTTTAAATTATACCAAAATCATGTAAAAAGACAAGTTTTTAAATCGTTGTATTTTCAAAAGTACTAATCGTATCTTATTGTTTTTATGCACATTAGAAAGGTATTTTTGTCTTCTTTTTGCATATAATGACCGCAAAAATGTTGGTGTTTCGAAAATGCATTTTAAATGCAAATGCAGTTTTGAAGTGCAATTTTCAGAAATTTTACCCCTTTGAATTTTTTTTTAATTATCATATTCGAAAAGTTTACAAATTTTACTATAAAATAATGTCCTCCTAATAATGGACCCACTGTGTGTGCTATTTTTAAAGAAATTTTAAAAATTTCCTTAAAAAAAATTTTAATACTTTAAATTAAACCAAAAAAAAACTGAAATAACATTATTTTTTAAAAAATTCTAAAAAATAGCACACACAGTGGGTCCATAATTAGGAAGACATTATTTTGTAGTAAAAATTTTAATCTTTTCGAATGTGATAATTAAAAAAAAAATTTAAAGGGGTAAAAGTTCTGAAAAATGCACTTCAAAACTGCATTTGCATTTAAAATGCATTTTTGAAACACCAACATTTTTGCGGTCATTATATGCAAAAAGAAGACAAAAATGCCTTTCTAATGTGCATAAAAACAATAAGATACGATTAGTACTTTTGAAAATATAACGATTTAAAAACTTGTCTTTTTACATGATTTTGGTATACTTAATTTAAAAAATAAAATTTTTATAAGGGAAACTTTACGAAGTATTTTTTAAAAATAAATATTAAAAATAGCATACATTCTCGGTCCATTGTAATGAAAACATTTTTTTGTAGCAAAAATTCTAAATCTTCCAAATATGCTAACTAAAAAAAAAATTAAAAGGGGTAAAAGTTTCGCAAAATGCACTTCAAAACTGCATTTGCATATAAAATGCACTTTTAAACCACCGATATTTTTTCAGTTTATTAGATATTAAAATAGACTTAAATACCATTCGTATGCGCTATAGATTGTTAAAATGCAATAAGTAGTTTAGAAAATACAGCTGCTCAAAGTTACACAGATTTTGGATTTTTTAGACTTTTTTAAAAACGAAAATCGTGAATAAAATCGCGAGTTTTTCGAATATTTTCGATCTGATGGATGAAATTTGAAATTGGCTCCATAGAGAGTCTATATAAAAAATATAAAAAAAATCGGAAGACCCTCGGTCAAAAAATGCCTAAAATCACCAAATGTCTGGTGGAATGGACGATATATAATTTTTTTTTTTTCAAAAAATTTTTCAGAAAAAAATTAAAGATCAAATTTTTTCCAATTTTTTTTTTTTTTTTTAAGTTGTGAAAAATCAAAAAAAAATATTTTTATTTTTTGTAAAAAAAACTGAAAATTTTTCAGAGACAACAAGAATAAAATTAACTACTTTAAATAACTGTTACTACATTAAAGTACTTTTTTGTTAGTTATTCAAAAAAACTAACAGAAATAGTTGTTTGATATTTTTCATACAAAAACAACTGACTTTGTAGTAGAAAACAACTAACTACTGTAAAATTTACAAACAACTAACATGTAGTAACTTACATAACTTTCTGAGTGTAAACAAATAAAAATCTATTCAACTCAATAATATTAAAAACACTTTGTTTTTTTGTATTGACAAACTAAATCAATAAAACAAAACAAAAAAATTTTATTTTTAAAATTTTATTGTTCATCATTGTTTCAATTCTTTTATCCAGTTAGCTATCCATTCAACCATCCAATCCATCATAGAATGTCATAGAAATATTTTTAAGTAAATCTCTTTGTGTGAATGTGTAAACCATGCAGCTGTAAATCCTTACTGCAGATGAGACCTGATTTGCATATATTTTTGTTTAGATTTGCCTTCTTTTGTTTAGTTTTTTTTTTTCGTTTTTCCAATCACGCATTTAGATTAACTTAACAATTTACTAGATTTTAAAACATGATTTTTATAGATTTTTGGTTAAATGAAGATTTGAGTGGTAGCACTCGTAACACATTTGAAATCCCTAAACAAAAATGTATGTACTTTCAGTTACTTTCATAGAGAAGTTTTTGTTTTTTTGTAGTCTGTTGTATTGAACTATAGAAGAACTACCAGCACACAAAGAAAATGCTGGCTGGCTGGCTGGCAAGTTCATTGCAGTTACACAAAATCTAACTAAAGTAAATTTGTTTGAATTTGATAGTTTTTTAATTTCTTTAGATTTATAGGGTTTTTTTATACCCTCCACTCTAGTGATAGAGGGTATATATAAGTTTGTCATTCCGTTTGTAACACATCGAAATATTGGTCTAGGACCCCATAAAGTATATATATTCATGATCCTTGATCGATTTTAAGTCGATCTAGCGATGTCCGTCCGTCCGTCCGTCTGTCTGTCTGTCTGTCCGTTGAAAACACGCTAACTTTTGAAAGACTTTATGGAGGCTCCTGAAGTTTGACATATATGTTGGGTATTTACCGGGTCAGGTTGGTATTGCAATCCAGCCAAATCGGTCCAGTGGTTCAAAAGTTATGAGCAAAAGAGTAAATTTCGGGAAGGGAATTTTGCGAACTTTCGAGATTAAAACCACTCTAACTTTCGAAAGACAATTCTGAGGGTGCTGAAACGTGTTACATATCTTTGTCGTTCCCCAAGTCTATTTGGTTTTGAATTTCAGCAAAATTGGTTCAGTGGTTCAAAAGTTATAAGCAAGGCTCTGAATTTCAGATTTTTTCACCTTAAACAGTTGAAAACTCGTTAAACAAGTTTTAACAAGCATGGTGAAATACCAGTTTTTTTTTAACTTGTTGTTGTTTGTTTTGGGTGCAGTTTAGTTGTTAGACAAGTAAATATTTGTTATTGTTTTTGTTTTTGTAACTGTATGTAACGGTGTATAGTAAGTGTTTTTGGAAAAAAATCAAATATTAGTTTGCTTTTGGTTTTTAAAGACGAGGATGGTAAAAAAAATGAGGGAAATATGTGAAATTTATTTTTTTAACATATACGTATAGGTATAAAACAACAAAAATATTTTACAAAGTAATTTTGTTACTCAAACAAATAGTACACTAAAAAATATTTACACTCAAAAAAATTTTACACTCAAAAAAAATGTTTTTTTTTAATTTTTAATTTAATTATTTTTTTTTAATGAAATTCACACTCAAAAAAATGTTGACAGTCAAAAAAATTTTACACTCACAAAAAAAATTTTACTCAAAATAATATATTTCTAATAAATATTTACACTCAAAAAAATTTTACACTCAAAAAAAAAATTTTTTTTTTAATTTTTAATTTAATTATTTTTTTTTTAATGAAATTCACACTCAAAAAAATTTTGACAGTCAAAAAAATTTTACACTCACAAAAAAATTTTACTCAAAATAATATATTTCTAATAAAAATTTGTAATGCATTTTTTTAGAAAATTACTATCAGATAACATTGTGGAGGGTATTCATAGATTCGACCAAGTCGAATTTAATTTTTCTACTTGTTTGTTGCTGGCTTTGTTCTACAGATGTTGCTTTTTGTATTGAAATCACTTACTTCAGGTTGATATATTGAGTTCATAGATGTCTGTTATTGAATAAGCAATGTTGCCTAATTTGCAAATGGTTGAGTGATTTTAATCTCCAATAGAAAATATTTGCAAAACTACATAAGAAAGGACAATTGTCAAATTTTTTTAAACATTTTTTCTTTTTTTGGAAATTAAATTTGCACTCAAAATATTTTGTAGGCAAACACAAATGAAAAACACATTTAAAACCAGTGAATAAACAATTGAAACCCATCCCAGTAATTATTCATTTGTTTTAACAAATATCAACATTTATTTTTTACTGTTGACAAAATTTTCTAAAATAAATAACATTAAACATTAAAAAATTACGTTTTTTTCATTCTTTTTTACCAACAAATTCCAAAAAATAACCTACGAAAACATTAAAAAATAATGATAGTTCTGTTATTTTTTACCAACCAAAAAAAAAAAAAATAACCTACGAAAATACTGAAAATTAATGATTTCGTAGGTTATTTTTTACAATTTTCTATTGAAATATTATTTTAAAATTTTTTAATAAAATTTTGGGGAATCGATCCCGCAATCAACTACATTCTGACCAAACACTCTACCCATCGTGCCAAAGTCACTTGATACAAACATGTTTTTATATTTCTAAAAATAATTTTTTTTAATTTTTTTTTTTCAACAAAATAATATCCTACTTGTGTAGGTAAAAGCTAATGATATCTCATTAAAAAAATACCAACAATTTAAAAAAAAATACTTACACAAATCATTAAAAATTTAAAGAATAATCAGTAGTTTTTACTTACAGAACAAAAATAAATGACTTTAAAAATTAAATGTTAACGAAAGTCTTTATTTTTTAGTGTGTTATTTTTGAAACAAACGACAGAAGTAGTCATTAATAAAAACTGAACATCAAACAAATGTTTTTTTTTTTTTTAAAAACGGCTAAACGTAAAACTTTTTAAATAAACTACAAACAGTTAATGCCATAATTTTTTGAGTGTACCATTTCGATCCCAGTTCCATCTAATTTCATTCCAAAAAGTCTAAAGTTTTTATCTTATAGATATAAAAAGTACCATTTTACACCACTTTTACCAATTTAGGTACCTATTTTTGCCCTAAGATTTTTTTTAATTTAAAAATATGTCCTTCTCTTGGATCTTATTTCTACATGTCAAATTTTGGCATTCTGGGGTTTTTAGTTCAACAGTTATAAAAAAAATATTTTCTTCTTTTCGCTATTTTATTTTCTTAAAATTAAATTTTCGAAAAACTGTTTTTTGGAGGATGATCCCAGATTCAAAATATTAAGTTTCTAGGACTTTTTTTTTTACATAAAAAGTACCAAATGTACCGTTTTTTACCCCTTAGAAATGGAATTTCCAAAAAGTACTTTTTGGGCAATTTGTTTTTCACTGAAGATCCTACATTAAAAAATTTAAGTCTGTAGGATCATTATTTCAAAACATATATAAAGACTAGAGTTAATTTTGAAAATTTGATCTGCGGAACTAAAAATAATGGCGGTATTTTTCTGCAAAGCAAAAACGGCTGAATATATTGCAAATCTGCTTTCACCAGTCTATGCTACAGCAAAAAATAATACAATATTCGTTTTTCAAACTCTTAAAAAAAGTTTAAAAAAACCCACCACAGAGGGCGGAAATATAAGGTTTTTCCATTTTCTTTTTAAATAAATTTTTTAAATATGCACAATTAAAGGGCATTTTCAGCTTAACAAAATGGTACCAAATTTTCCGTTCTATCACAACCCGTTAAAAAGTCATAAGCTCTCAAAAATAGACAAAAACACGTTTTTTGAGAACTTTAAATTCAATTTTCTCGAAAACATGACGCGATAGAAAAATTTGAAAATTAGATTCAGAATCAGCATTGAAATGTTAATCGAAAACAAGTTTTATGATCCCAGAATATCATCCAAAAACATCACAAAAAAATGCTTTCAATAATGCACAAAAATGCGTTTTTTGTGAACTTTGACCTCAATTATCTCAAAAACCTGACGTTACGGAACATTTTGGAAACCACATTTGGAATCAGCATTGAGATGGAAATCGAAAACGAGTGTTCAGACCGCGGACCCATCCAAAAAAAAAAAAAATTTCAAATTTCGGTCAGTGTTTTATAATTTTGCCATTAGAAAAAAAACTTTGAAGCCTTATAACTTTTTAATGGGTTGTGATTAGTGTTTGGGAATTCCCGGACTTTTCAATTTCCCGGGAAACGGGAAAAAAATAATTTATTTCCCGGGATTCCCGGGAATCCCGGGAAATTTTCATTATTAATATAAATCATAAAACACATTAAAATTTTACCAACTTTTTATTAGAATCAGTTTTATTACAGATAAACAAGTAATTAAAACATAAAAAATCAAAATATTTGTTCTGGAAATGTAAATTCTATGTTAAAAATTTTTATATTTTTTTGACAGTCTTAGCAAAATTATCATTAACCGACGTATATTTTTTGACTTTTAAAGTTTTTTCATGATATTGTCATACATTTTACACTTGGTCAGTTTTCCTATGAATATATGTATATTTGTACTGTTCTTCCAAATAGAAAAACTACAAAAAATAGCAAATGTAATTGTACCTGTATGTAAAAAAAATATTAAAAATTAAATTAAAATAAACGTTCTTTATGTAAAATGGTTTATTTTATAAAATTCCCGGATTTCCCGGGAAAAATTAAAAAAAAATCCCGGGAATTCCCGTCAGTCTTTTCCCGGGAATTTCCGGGAAATCCGACCCGGGAATTCCCGGACCCCAAACACTAGTTGTGATAGAAAGGTGCTTTTTGTACCAATTTTCTAAGCAAAAACTGTCTACATGATTAAAAAAATAATTTAAATTTTTTTTTTAAAAAAATCGATTTTTCCGCCCCCTGCTGTGGGTTATTCGAACTTTTTTTAAGAGTTCAAAAAACTGCGATTGTATTAATTCTTGCTGTAGAATATTCAACCTTTTTTTTCTGCAGAAAAATCAGCTCAAAATCCGCGTTTTCAGATGCTTTGAACCACCCCAAGGAGTGAAAATTTTTCCAAAAAAATACCGGCATTCTTATTAGCTCCCCTAAATCCTTTAAAAAAAATGATGATATCCGATAAACAGATGAAGTGACATAGTCACCAAACGAACTCTAATAAAGACATATATAAAAAGTACCAAAAGTACACTAAGGAGTGAGATCATAAAAATGTTAACACACATTTTTGCCTACAACTTTGGTGTAAAGCTTCCAAATTTTTTTTTTTTCGGCAGTTTACATTTCAAAAATATGTCAGTTAATAAATTAATTTACATCATGAGTTTTAATTTGCAATTTTTTACACAATGGACGATGAAAGAAAAGTGCGTTCAAAAATAATTAAATATTTTCAACAAAACCAAACATGGACATACAAAAAAATTGCCAAAGAAACTAATGTATGCCGCCAAACAGTTTCAAAAGTGGTAAAAAGGTATCTGGAACACCTAACAATTGAAAGGAAGCCCGGAACAGGAACAACGACTGGTTATCGTAACATTGGTAAGGCATATAAAGTTAAAAGCATCCTTAAGAGAGCTCCTAACACATCTGGCAGAAAAACAGCTCGGTTAGCCCAATGCTCAGACTTTTTTGTACGTAAAGTGAAACGTAAGGCGGGACTAAAGTCCTACAAAGTTCAAAAAGTTCCCGATAGAAACGCTTTTAAAAATTTGGAGGCCAAAACCAGAGCTAGAAAATTGAAATCAAATTTTATAAAAAAATACAACTGTTGTGTAATGGACGACGAAACTTATGTCCTGGCTGATTTTGCGCAGCTCCCTGGTCAAGAATTTTATGTTTCCGATGTTCGAGGAAATGTTGCGGAAAAATTTCGGTCAAAAAAGCAAACGAAATTCCCCAAAAAATTCCTAGTATGGCAAGCCATATGTAGCTGCGGCCAAAGAAGCCAGTCATTTGTGACATCTGGCTCTATAAACAGCGAAATTTATATCAAGGAGTGTTTGCAGAAGAGACTTCTTCCGTTCTTGAGTCAGCACAATGTATCCACTTACTTTTGGCCCGATTTAGCATCTTGTCACTACAGCAAGAAAGCGCTGGAGTGGTATAATGATAATAATGTGGTTTTTGTACCAAGAGAGGCAAATCCACCAAACTGCCCGGAGCTCAGGCCAGTGGAGAGATATTGGGCTCTTGTTAAAAAAGAATTAAAGGGCACAAAAAAGGTCTCCCAGGACATGCAAGATTTCAAACGTAGATGGACCACCTGCTCTAAAAAGGTGACAGAAACTACCATAAAAGCCTTAATGGGAGGGTTTCCGGAAAAAGTGGATAACTTTGTTCGTAGTGGTTAGAGTTCCATGCGGTTTTTTTGTTATGATTTTGTATTAAATTTTATTTAATAAAAATTTGGTTTGAAGTCTTAAAATTCAGCAGTCTGTTTTTTATTTAACTTTATGTGTGTTAACATTTTTATGATCTCACTCCTTATTTACACCTTTAAAAATATAATTTTTAATTCTGAATATTTTGTCACCGAAATTTCAAGTGGTAGGATCATTATTTCAGAAACTATTAAAAGTACAAAAAGTACACTTTATTACCCCCTGTTAGAAACGGAATTTCCATTAAGTACCTTTTTCAGAATGTTTTTCTCATCGTAGGATCCTACATTCAAAATTTCAAGTTTCTAGAACTATTATTTCAGGAAATATAAAAGGTAACAAAAGTAAATTTTTTTAACCCCTTTAGAATCGGAATTTCCAAAAAAGTACTTTTCATTAATGGATCCTTAATCCCAAATTTCCAGTATCTAGGATAATTTTTTCAGGATATATTAAAAATAACAAAAGTACACTTTTTAACCCCGTTATAAAAAGGAATTTACAAAAAGTATTTTTCAGGATTTTTTTTTTGTCGAAGGATCCTACAATTCAAATTAAAAATGTTAGGAATAATAAAATATTAGGAAATATAAAAAGTACCAAAAGTATAGTTTTTTACCCCGTTAAAAAACGGAATTTCAAAAAAGTACTTTTTACAGAATGTTTTTTCATCGAAGGATCCTGATCATGTCACCCAATAAAAAATAACACATTTTTACCCCTTTTACCTCCTTAGAAGTGGAATTTAAAAAATTATTTTTTCCAGTATTCTTTTTCCGAAGGATTCTACATTACAAGTTTTAAGTTTCTGTGCCCATTTTTCAGAAAATATAAAAAATACAAAAAGTACAGTTTTTTACAATTTTTTTAAAAATTGTATTTCGAAAAAGTACTTTTTCCAGAATATTTTTTTACCGAAGAATCCAACATTCCAAATTTCTAGAACCATAATATCAGCAAATATAAAAACAACACATTTTTACTCCCTTTACCCCCTTAGAAACGGAATTTTAAAAAATATTTTTGCAAAATTTTTTTACCAAAGGATTCTACGTTACAAATTTTAAGTTTCTGTGACTATTTTTCAGAAAATGTAAAATGGTTTAATGGTAAAATGGTTTACCCGTTTAAAAACGGAATTTCGAAAAATTACTACATTCCAAATGATTATACAGGGGAAGTAGACATTCTAAGTGACCAAGTGTCTGGGGACATTATTTCAGAAAATATTAAAAGTACCAAAAGTACATATTGTAAAACCCTCTAGAAACGCGAAAAAGTATTATTCAATAATGTTTTTTTTTCACCAAATGATTCTACATTTCAAACTTCAAGTTTCTGGGACCTTTATTTCAGGATATACAAAAAGTACCAAAAGTACACAACAACATTTATATACCCTCCACTCTAGTGATAGAGGGTATATATAAGTTTGTCATTCCGTTTGTAACACCTTGAAATATTGGTCTAAGACCCCATAGAGTATGTATATTCATAATCCTCGTTCGATACTAAGACGAACTAGCAATGTCCGTTCGTCCGTCAGTCCGTATGTCTGTCACGTTGAAAACACAAGGCAATTCTTAGGATGCTGAAGCTTGGCACATATATTTGTCATTCAACTGGGCTGGTTCATATTGAATTTCAGCCAAATCGGTCCAGTGGTTCAAAAGTGATTAGCAAAACCGTAAATTTCAGATTCGCCTCAACTTAAATTCGCGTGTTGAAAACCCGTTAAACATGTTGTAAAAATATTGGTAAGTCACAAAAATATTTTACAACGCCTTGTTGTCACTCAAAAATATTTTTACACTACACTAAAAAAACATCCACTCGAAAAAAATTTTACACTCAAAAAAAATTTTACACTCAAAAAAATTAAGATAATTATTATTTTTTTTTTAAAATTAGTTAAAAAAAAACAAAAGTTTTTTACACAAAATAAAATATTTCTAATCAAAAATGTTATTTTTTCACTTTAGAAAATTTCCTATAACTTAAAAAGGCATTGTGGAGGGTATTCATAGATTCGGCCGAGTCGAATTTAACTTTTCTACTTGTTTTTTCACCAACTGATCCTATATTTCAAAATTCTAGTATTTAGGTTCATTATTTCAGGAAATATAAAAAGTACCAAAAGTACACTTCTTTACCCCTTAGGAATGGAATTTCCAAAAAGTACTTTTTTAATGAAGGATCCTACAATCAAAATATTAAGTTTTTATGACTATTATTTTAGAAATACACAAAGTACCAAAAGCACACTTATTAACCCTCTCCCCCCCCCCCCTCCACATCATTTTAAACGCCATTTTGAAAAATAATTTTTTTTAGAATGTTTTTCACCGAAGGATCCTAAATTTCAAATTTTTAGTGGAAATTTTTGAAATAACTAAAACTTTGATGGAAGGGCGCCACGGCTTAACATAATCGGCTAGGCTCAATTAAATTTTAAATAAAAACTTATCTCAAGCACTCTGAAAGTGTCAGGGAAAACATTTAACTTTTTATTTTTAAATTTCTTGAACGTAGTAAAAAACCACCAGTTTTGGTTAACTTTAAATAGCGATATCTCGAAAACCGTTCAAACTATTTAAATTTTTTGATATTCGTGTTCAGCGCATCAAAATTATCCAGACTTCTTCCGGAAAATTATATCTGAATCTAAAACTTTTCCTAGAGGTAAAATTTATCAATATTGGAGACTTTGTAAAATCTGAGTATTTTTATTTAGGAAGAAATGACTATAAATCTAATGCTCCGAATGTATGACTTTTTCGATAGTTTAAATGTCTCATAATCTAAACTTTCTGTAGGAAAATGTCTTACAAGGGAAGTATCTCAACCCTTATGAACCGATTTGCCTGAAACTTAAAATATATATTAAAGAGACAATTTTAAGGTTGGGGTTTCTCG
Organism: Pegoplata infirma; assembly: GCA_963921195.1. NCBI lineage: Eukaryota > Metazoa > Arthropoda > Insecta > Diptera > Anthomyiidae > Pegoplata > Pegoplata infirma. Next base: position 25,925,430 of record OY992540.1, on the reverse strand, counting down.
GCTTATCGGCCATATCGGTGTTTAAAAATTTCGTTGTTCCCTTATGAAACCATGTGGACCTTCGGGAAAATTTTGATAACTTCCGAACTAACAGGAATATCATCTAGGGCAAAAATACGGGTCGACTTAAATTTAATAAAGATTACTTCTTATCCATATAGATATCGTACATCTATGTCTTCACATAAGTACCCCCCAAAATTTGGATAGGCATTAAAAAACCTTTCTTCTCATATGAAAACATCATATAGGTTCTTAAAAAGAAATGGCTGAAAAATCCAAAAAACGATTTTTTTGCCATATTTTTACCCATGTTTTGACACCCCAACCTTAGAATTGTCTCTTTTATATATATTTTACGTTTCAAGCAAATCGGTTCATAAGGGTTGAGATACTTCCCTTGTTAGAACTTGTCTCCTAAAATAACTTGTGATTTTTGCAAAATTGAAATAACAAACTTATGTAAACTTAGACTATTACAAAAATGTAATAGATGTACAATATCAAAACAAAATTATTCGTTCTATTGCCTTTTTTTTTATAAACAAAATTCTTATTTGATAAACTTCTAACGAAAGCGTATGAGTAATATCTAACTCCTACACAATAAATAAATAACAATCATACGTATGTATGATAGTACAAAATGTAATATATGAAGTCAAATACTGTTGTACATTTACAAAAATATATTAAAAATTCCCTTTTTTTTGATGATAAACAAAAAATGTACTATGTTGTAGGTACTTAAAAATAATAGCAAAAATTATATTATCAACAGACAAAAAACAAATCCTTTAGTAAGACTGCAGGGACTGAATGACTGACTAAAATTTACTGGGTACATATTTTCAACATCATATAATACACCAGAACACTTACACACATACACATTACTATAATCAACTAATACCACTACTTGTAAGCTGCAGCAAATGGGTGGCACTTATTGTGATAACTTTTGATTTTTAAAGAAATAATTTTCCAAAAAAAAAAAAAAAAAAAATTTTGAAATTTTAAAGTTTTAAATTAAAAATTCTTAACAGATTTCAAGAGATTTTCTAAAAAAAATATTATTTTATGAATAAAAGCCTCCTTAATATACTTAAATTTATTCATTCTTTCATATTCATTTCATTCCATTTTGCATGTGGTATGTGTACTTTGTAAAATTTGGTGTTTTTCTTCGTTCGCATCATTCTATGTTTGTAGAGGATGCAGTATACACTCAAAAAAAATTAAATTGTAAGGACAACAAAATACTTGTAAAATTTTTTTATACCGAAAATCTGGAGTTTTCTGCAAATTTAAAAGTTTTAGGGAATAATAAAATATTTTTTACCATGCTTTCTAAAAATATTAACACTTTTGTGATGTTAGTTTGGTTTTATTGAATATCAATTAAATTCACAAATTTATTTCTTTGAGTGTATATAATACATGCATCTGAAGCTCCTAGCAAAATACAATTGCACAAAGCAAAAACAAAAAAAAAACGAAAACGGAAAATAAAAATGAAAATATCTAATATGCCACATGATTTGTAAAGGGATTTGTTTGGCTGATTGTTAGTAGTAGTTTTTGTTTGTGTAAAGCATTGTGTGAAATTCTGGGAAAAAAGTACATTTTCAGTTTATTTTGTTACAGTCTTAAAACATTTTTTTTTTTGGGTATTTAAAGTCAATGAACTAGAAAGATAGAAAACACCAAATGTTGTGCTTAAGAGGATAATATTAAAATTAAATTTTTATCAAATTTTAGTTTTTTTTTTTTGGAAAATTGGAAATAAAAACAAATACTACTAAAAAATAAATTTCCATTTTTAGAAAATTATATAAATTACACTGTGACACAATTGAAGGGTCATTTCTTAGGGCCTCAACCAAACCAAGACAGTTTGAAAGTACTTGTGTGTAGTAGTAAAATCCCCAATGGGTTTTGCTCTGTAACGTCTCAAATTTTTTTTATAGCCCACTGAATTTTTAATTTTTTTTTTAAAGGCGTTTGAAAAAAGCCGAAAAAAATAATGTAACATGTCTTTTGAGCTTCAAATAGTGTTAGGATGTCTTCAATAGAATTTGATGAAGAATTTTTTTCTAGAATATATTAACCCTCTATCTGCCGTATTTATTGGTCATTTAAGTACTTTTCTTAAGAAATGGCTCAAAAGTCTACTAAGACTTGCGTTTAAAGGGTTAAAATGTTCTACGAATATGTTCTGCATCAAATTTCACTAGGGGTTACTGGAGGCAGAAAGTTCGACTTGTATAAAGAAAATGCAGAAAAACGATAAAATGTAAAGTGTCATTAATTTTTTTATATTTTTGCCAGAAATTGTATACAATTGTAACTAACAAATTTAGGAAAAAATATAAAAAGTTAATGATACTTTACAATTAATCTTTTTATGCATTTTTCTTATACCGGCCGAACTTTCTGCCTTCAGTAACCCCCAGTGAAATTTAATGCTGATCGTAGAACAATTTAACCCTTTAAACGCACGTCTTTGTAGATTTCTGAGCCATTTCTTAAAAAAATGACGTAAATGACACATTAAAACGGGAGATATAGGTTTAGCGTACTCTAGAAAAATGTTCCCCATAAAATTTTATTGAAGACATCCAAACACTATTTTAAGTTCAAAAGAACATTAACATTAGTTTTTTCGACTTTTTTCAAACGCCTTTGAAAAAACTGAAAAATTCAGTGGGCTATAAACCCTTTGGGATTTTTACTACTATACATAAGTACTTTCAAACTGTCTTGGTTTGGTTGAGGCCCTAAATGTGCTGTTGCACTGTGTTATTGAAAGTAGATTTAACAGTATTAAGAAGTAATAGTAAATTTACTATGTTCTAAAAGAAATACAATTTCAATAAAAAAAAATAACTTGGGGAATATAAATTTTTTCGATTAACTTTGAACACTTTTTTTTACCAACCCGTTGAATAATTAAAAGTATCTTTTATAAAAAGTACGTTTTATAAAAAATACTTTAATAAAAGTATATTTTATAGAAAGTACTTTTATAAAAAGTACTTTTTATAAAAAGTACCTTTTATAAAAAATACCTTTTATAAAAAATACTTTCATAAAAGCATATTTTATAAAAAGTACCTTTTATAAAAAGTACCTTTAAAAAAGTACCTTTTATAAAAGGTACTTTTTATAAAAGGTACTTTTTATAAAAGGTACTTTTTATAAAAGGTACTTTTTATAAAAGGTACTTTTTATTAAAGTTACTTTAGGCGTATTTTGTTGGCATAATTATCAGTGTTTTACCATACAAAGTTGACATTAGTGTTAACGCTCAAAATTATAGAAGTTAAAAATTAACTTTCATCCATTGTGAATGATTCTATTATTGTTAATGGCTCTCTTTGGTATTAATAAAAAAGATAAATGTTTTTGTGTTGCTTTCAAGCTAAATTGCATTTAATAAACTAATATTTCATCCAAAATGTGTAATATTTTACAAAACTATTCCAAACGACGCTAAATTAATTTGAGAAATTTATGGAAGTTAACGTTTCGTTTTTTTTCGTTTTGATGCATGTTAACAATCAATGTTTGCCAACAAAAAAGGCCTTTTTTATAAAAGGTACTTTTTATAAAAAGTACTTTCTAAGGTACCTTTTATAAAAAGTACCTTTTATAAAAAGTACCTTTTATAAAAAGTACCTTTTATAAAAAGTACCTTTTATAAAAAGTACCTTTTATAAAAAGTACCTTTTATAAAAAGTACCTTTTATAAAAAGTACCTTTTACAAAAAGTACCTTTTATAAAAAGTACCTTTTATAAAAAGTACCTTTTATAAAAAGTACCTTTTATAAAAAGTACCTTTTATAAAAAGTACCTTTTATAAAAAGTACCTTTTATAAAAAGTACCTTTTATAAAAAGTACCTTTTATAAAAAGTACCTTTTATAAAAAGTACCTTTTATAAAAAGTACCTTTTATAAAAATCACCTTTTATAAAAAGTACCTTTTATGAAAAGTACCATTTATAAAAAGTAATTTTTATAAAAAGTAACTTGTATAAAATGTTACTTTTATAAAATGTAACTTTTATAAAGTACCTTTTATAAAAAGTACCTTTTATAAAAAGTATCTTTTATAAAAAGCACTTTTTATAAAAGGTACTTTTTACTTTTTATTAAAGTTACTTTTTATAAAAGGTACTTTTTATAAAAAGTACTTTCTATAAAAGGTGCTTTTTATAAAAGGTACTTTTTATAAAAGGTACCTTTTATAAAAAGTACCTTTTATAAAAAGTACCTTTTATAAAAAGTACCTTTTATAAAAAGTACCTTTTATAAAAAGTACCTTTTATAAAAAGTACCTTTTATAAAAAGTACCTTTTATAAAAAGTAACTTTTATAAAAAGTACCTTTTTTTTCCTTTGGTAAAAAAAATTAAATAATTAAAATTCAAAAGTACCTTTTATAAAAAGTGCCTTTCATAAAAGTACCTTTTATAAAAAGTACCTTTTATAAAAAGTACCTTTTATAAAAAGTACCTTTTATAAAAAGTACCTTTTATAAAAAGTACCTTTTATAAAAAGTACCTTTTATAAAAAGTACCTTTTATAAAAAGTACCTTTTATAAAAAGTACCTTTTATAAAAAGTACCTTTTATAAAAAGTACCTTTTATAAAAAGTACCTTTTATAAAAAGTACCTTTTATAGAAAGTACTTTTTATAAAAAGTACCTTTTATAAAAAGTACCTTTTATAAAAAGTACCTTTTAAAAAAGTACCTTTTATAACAAGTAACTTTTATAAAAGGTACTTTTTATAAAAGGTACTTTTTATAAAAGGTACTTTTTATAAAAGGTACTTTTTATAAAAGGTACTTTTTATAAAAGGTACTTTTTATAAAAGGTACTTTTTATAAAAGGTACTTTTTATAAAAGGTACTTTTTATAAAAGGTACTTTTTATAAAAGGTACTTTTTATAAAAGGTACTTTTTATAAAAGGTACTTTTTATAAAAGGTACTTTTTATAAAAGGTACTTTTTATAAAAGGTACTTTTTATAAAAGGTACTTTTTATAAAAGGTACTTTTATGAAAGGCACTTTTTATAAAAGGTACTTTTGAATTTTAATTATTTAATTTTTTTTACCAAAGGATCCCACATTCCAAAAATTAAGTTTGTATAACCACTATTTCAGTAAATTAAAATAAAGTACCAAAAGTACACTTTTTTTACCCATTTTACCCCCTTAGAATCAACATTGGCAAAACTCCAGCCTTGGTGGATCTATTTTTGTTTTTAATAATCTCGAACGATTTTAAACCTTTTCAGATGGGAAAACTGATTTCGTTTTAATAGGTCTCCTTGGACTATTAATTCGTCAAGGAGCGCCATCTGTTGTAAATTACTTAAAAACCAACCCCTCACCCAAAATAAACTAAAGAAATTTATTAATTACATCAAAAACTTTTTTGTAACACAAAAAGATTTAAAGTTTTTAATAATATCCTTAAGAAAATGTTTTTCATCTCATTTTAATTTTGTTACCCACATTATTTTTTTTTTTGTTAAGTTTTCATCTCTATCATCACATATGCCAGATGTCATTATCACAACAACAGCAACAAAAAAATAACACAAGGTTTTATTTTTCTAAGAATTCTTATGGTAACTAAAAGTTTCTTAACATTTTTAATTCACATTTTATTTTGTTCCGTATCTGCACTCACAATAATAACTCTGTAAAATACTCTGTAAAATGACTGTAATCTCAATTCAACAGATATTTGACAGAGTTTTCTGTCAAAATACAGATTTAAAGAAAACACTTTGTATTTTGTTGAGACAAAAAAACAAAGTTTCCTCTGTTATATTACATTTTACTTTGTAATCTTAATTTTACAGATAATTAACAGAGTTTTCTGTTAAAATACAGATTTAAGCAAAATACTTCGTAATTTTTTTATAACAAAGTGTTCTGTTTTGAATAGTTTTTGTTTTTGTTACCAAACATCAAAATTTTACCTGTATATTTTTTTTTTTTTTGAGAAAAAGTTGAAAAAGTAGCAAAAAAAGTTATCAAAAAAATCTTTTCAGAAATCTTATAAAAATTTTACTTAATAACATGCATTTAACTAAACTCTGTAAATTTACAGAGTTTTTTCTGTATTTTTTTTTTTTTTACAAATATATCTAAATTTACATAGTTTTCTTTGCTAAATGGTGGTTTATTTAACCAATATTTTACTAGAAACTCTGTAAATTAACAGTTTTTTTTTGTCCAAATCATTTTACAGAGTTTTTAAGTAAAATTACAGAATTTTCTCTGTCAAAAATCTTTCATATTAACCAATATTTTACTGTAAACTCTGTAAATTAACAGTTTTTTTTGTCAAAATCATTTTACAGAGTTTTTTAGTAAAATTACGAAGAAATGTTGTTAGCTGGAAAAGTATCGTGTACTCTGTTAAATTAGCAGAGTTTTTCTATAATTTAACAGAGTTATTATTTTGAGTGTGGAAATAGGAAAATGCATTCATTAATTTTAATAACCACCCCCTGCCAAACAACCAACCAGCCAGCCAGCCATCTAGGCAAACAACTAACATCATTATTTTCTTCAAAATTTGTTCATGTACGTCTTTGTAATTATAACAGAAATTTATCTTTCACTTATTAACAACATCATCATTATCATTATCGTTATCATATTTATCATTATTAAATTGTTAAAAAGCAAATAAACAAACTGTTTAAGAAAATCTTCCAGTAAATTACAAACATAATTCAATAAAAGACATTTAATCTAGTAAGAAAGATATATTCCGAGAATGTGAAACTTTTTCTATAAAAAAACCGGAATCTTTTCTGCACTCAAAATAATCACTCTGTTAAATTACAGAGATACTCTGCTGAGCCAGCAGAAAATACCATAGATTTCCAACCAGCAAGATTTTTTGTTATTTTACGAAGAAAACTCTGTAAAATGATTTCGATAAAAAAACTGTTAATTTACAGAATTATCTGTAAAATATTGATAAAACCGAAAAGAATTTTACCAAAAAAACTTTGTAAATTTACAAAGTTTTAGTTAAATGCATTTTATGAGTTCAAAATTTTACAAAAAAAAAACTCTGTAAATTTGCGAAGTTTTAGTTAAATCCATTTTATGAGTAAAACTTCTCTGCATCAAAAACATTAATTAAAATTAAAAAAATTAAATTAACAATTAAAATTTTGGTAAATTTGCCCGCTTTAATGCTTCTAAATTGTAAACTTACTTTTTTATTTTTGTGAATATTACGAGTTTTTAACAAGTAACTCCAATTTTACACGTCATCTTCGTAAAATTTACAAGTTTTTATTGTAATTTAAGACACTTTTATCGGTCATATTTGGAAGTTTTTCGAAGTGATTTTTATTTTTACAGAGCAATGTATAAAATTACAAATGAAATTTAGTATTTTGGTTACGAGAAAAAACAAAGTATTTTTCTGAAATCCGTATTTTAACAAAAAACTCGTGTTTATTATCTGTAAAATAGAGAATACAAAGTAAAGTTACAGATAAAATTTTGTTTTTCGGTCACAAGAAAATACAAAGTATTTTCTTAATATCTGTATTTCGACAGATAACTTTGTCAAATATCTGTCGAATTGAGATTACAGTAGTGTTTGGGAATTCCCGGACTTTTTAATTTCCCGGGAAACGGGAAATAAAAAATTAATTTCCCGGGATTCCCGGGAATCCCGGGAAATTTTCATTATCAATATAAATCCTTAAAAAATATTAAAATTTTACAAAATTGTTGTTTAAGACCATTTTATTAGAAATAAACAATATGTGTACAACTAATTAAAACACAAAAAACAATTAAAAGCTGACATAAATGTAAGAGAAGTAAGAGAGAAAAACTAAAAAAAAATTAAAAATTTTTGCGTTTTGGAGCAAAAGACTATTCAATATTCAAGACCTTTCAAGCTCCAAACAGCTCATTCACTAAAATACCAATTCAGCGCGTTTCGCGCTAGATTTAACGATTTCTGACCACCTTAAAAGCGCATTTTTTAAACCTAGCGCGTTTAAAAAAAAAAGCGCTGAACTGGTGCGTTTTTACTTTTTTATTCAGCGCCATTAGCACTTTCTTTCTACAACTAATCACTTTGAGAAAAAAATGTACATTTTACAACAGAAACGTCCTAATAACAGTATTAAATCCATACTTTGTTGAAAATTAAACAAAAAATGTTGTTTTTATAATAAAAACAGAGAAAATTTTGTTTAAAAATTATATTTAGCAATTTTTTAGACTTATTCTTTGAATAGGCCTGACGATTTTATAATTTTTTTTATTAAAACCGTTAAATTAAAAATATTTTTAGCGCTTTTCACTTTATTCAAATTGAGCGCTTTATGAGTTACTGTTTTGCGTGTTTTGGCTGTAGAAAGTTGCCATTACTCGTTTGAGTGGTGTTTTTTCAACAATTTAAATTTTTTTCTGTTAAAATATATTTAAAATTAAATTTTAATATGCATTTGAATGTAAAAAGGTTTATTTTATTAAATTCCCGGATTTCCCGGGAAAAATAAAAAAAAATTCCCGGGAATTCCCGTCAGAGTTTTCCCGGGAATTCCCGGGAAATACGACCCGGGAATTCCCGGACCCCAAACACTAGATTACAGTCATTTTACAGAGTATTTAACAGAGTAATTATTTTGAGTGTGCGAAAAAATGGAAAAGGAAAAATATGTCAGAGTATAACAGTTTTTCTCTACGAAAAATGTGTTAGAATCTGAAGCTTTATTTAATCGTGAAATTTTCTTAAAAAAATATTAAATCATATTTCTCAGAAAAAAATTTAAGCAATTACCAAAGCAACGTATCCAGAAATCTGAAAAGAGAAGTGAACAACTAAAAAAAAAATTTTAATTGTCGCCCCCTTTCGCACCAACTTACATTTCGTAGCTTAAACTGCAGTTCACACTATCAATATATTCAAAATTTATTTTCAAGAACAGAAAATTTAACACTCAAAATCGACATAGGTTACACAATGGAATTTCAAAAGCATTTAAGGTCGGGTCGCTCTAATTGATTTATTTCTAGTTTTTATATAAAAAATGTACTGTTGTTCGACTAGAAGTTTGAATAACTTGGCTGATTTTAAACCTATTTTAGATTTTACTACACTCAAAATAATTACTCTGTTTAAAACTCTGTAAAATGACTGTAATCTCAATTCGACAGATATTTGACAAAGCTATCTGTCGAAATACAGATTTTAAGAATAAACTTTGTATTTTCTTGTAACCGAATAACAAAATTTTATCTGTAATTTTACTTTTTACTTTGTAATCTCTATTTTACAGATAATAAATAGAGTTTTTTTGTTAAAATACAGATTTTATAAAAATACTTGTGTTTTTTTCTCGTAACCAAAATACAAAATTTCAACTATAATTTTACTTATTGCTCTGTAATAATAAAACCTGGCACATTTTACGAGGATGTCGTGTAAAATTGCAGGTACTCGTAAAAAAACTTTCACAAAAATAAAAAAAAAAAAAAAATACAATTTGGAAGCATTAAAGCGGGCAAATTTACTCGATGGCATTTTCCAATTGTCAACACTACTTGCACATTAAGGAAAGATAAATTGATCAAAAATCAAATAGTAAAAAAATATTCAAATTCTGGCCGCTTTTATCAAAATTTTACAGATAATTCTGAAAATTTACTGTTTTTTTATCGAAATCATTTTACAGAGTTTTCTTCGTAAAATAACAAAAAATCTTGCTGGTTGGAAATCTATGGTATTTTCTGCTGGCTCAGCAGAGTATCTCTGTATTTTAACAGAGTGATTATTTTGAGTGTACCTTATTAGAGAGACATTTTACACCAAATCAAAATTCTGTAACCACCTGAATTCAAATTTAACTTAAAATACAAAAAAAAGTTTAAAAAAACAGAAAAAAAAATCTGATTTTTCCTTGTAATCCGTTTTTTTTTAATTCAAGGCCGATGCAGCACGCCTTACCCATGTCCGATCAACCTAAATGTTTGTGAAACGTATTTTTACCCACAAATTAATATATCTAGGGTAAGTAGGGTCAATATCTAGCAAATTTATTTTTTTGGAGCACCATATAAACTAAACCAGAGTCAAAAAAAAGAAAAGTTCAATTTTCAAAATTTGAAAATAAATAGGACGAATTGTGATCACATCTCGAATTATGGAATAAGTGATAACACCGTCCGACTAAAATGAAAAAAAGTCGTTGAATACGAACTGGATAATATACGTTTGAAACTAGAGCTAAATGTAGTAAAACTGCATTTACAGTTTTTTATTTCGTGATCCCGTTTCCTTTTAAAAATTTTAGAAGATTAAATTTAATAATATATTTTTTTTTTTTTTTAAATTTTAGAAGATTAAATTTAATAATATATTTTTTTTTAATATTTGTACTTCTCCTGGAATACAACAAGTAAAAGCAAATGAAAATTTTAAAAATTTTCAACAAAATACATATTTTGATAAAGTTTTCAAATGACTTTATTTATATCCTTTTATACTGATATGGCAAAATAGAAAATTGGAAAAATTAGAAGAGATCCTGCTCTTTCATTTTCCGTCACCAGTATCATTTTAGGACAAGTACAAATATTTCAAAAATATTTTACAAAAAGTATCCTTTAAAACTTTGAAGTCATTTTAAAAGGAAACAGGATCACGAATTGAAAAACTGTAAATGCAGTTTAACTCCATTTGATCTTTACTGTCATCTGGTTCATGTTTAATATTGGTTGTCGGACGGTGTTATAAAACGGTTATTAGAGAGATTTAAGACAAATTCAAAGGGGCGTTTGTATGGTGGCTAGGTCTTAATATGAACTATTTTTTTATACCCTCCACTCTAGTGATAGAGGGTATATATAAGTTTGTCATTCCATTTGTAACACCTCGAAATATTAGTCTAGGACCCCATAAAGTATATATATTCATTATCCTCGATCGATTTTAAGACGATCTAGCGATGTCCGTCCGTCCGTCCGTCCATCTGTCTGTTGAAAACACGCTAACTTTCGAAGGACTAAACCTAGCCTACTGCCGCTTGGCATATATATTTTAAATTTGCCGCGGCAGGTTGGTATTGCATTTCAGCGAAATCAGTTTAGTGGTTCAAAAGTTATAAGCAAAAGAGTGAATTTCGGCAAGGGTTTTTGCTAATTTAAGAGTTAAAAAACACTCTAACTTCCGAAAGATAACTCGGAGGCTTCTTGAGCCTCGGACATACATTTTTCGTTCCCCTGTTCTGATTGGTATTGAATTTCAGCTCAATCGGCCCAGTGGTTCCAAAGTTATGAGCAAAACCGTGAATTTAAGATTGGTTTCACCTTAAATTCACTTGCTAAAAAACCGTCAAACACGCATAAAAAATAATTAGTCACAAAAAAATTTATAAATTTATTTTCGTCACCGAAAAACATATTTACGACAAAAAAAAATAAACTCTAAAAAAAATTTTACACTCAAAAAAAATTTTACACTTTTAAAAGTTAGTCATTTATTTTTTTTTTACACAAATGATTAAAAAAAGTTTTTTATTCAAAATAAAATATTTCTAATTAAAACCGTTGATTTTTTCACGTTTGAAAATTTTCTAAGGCATTGTGGAGGGTAAAAAAAGTAGGCAACTCGTATAACTAATGTAAGCACAAAAATCAAATGTATTTGAGCTCACGTTTAATACACACAGAAAAATAAATTTCCAACCGAATTTTTCAGTTGTATCAACTCAAAACTCCATTGTCGCTACTATTTTTGGATGTGACAAACGAATTGTTGTTGTTGCTTTAATTAAATGTCTATTGTATAAACTAGAGATGGGCACATGAGCAGATCAGGGCGTGATTCACGCGTGATCACGCGTGAGTGTGACTGAATTCAATTTTACTCACGTGATTGTGAGTGGGGGAAAAAATTGCGTGAGTGAGTGTGCGTGAGTAGGATTTTTGCGTGAGTGAGTGTGCGTGAGTCGATTTTTTTGCGTGAATTTGCGTGATTTATTTGCTCTTCATATTTCCTTTCGTACCAAAAAAAGCAACAAAAAATTGTTAAATTTGGCTTAAAAAAGCAAAAAAAAATTTTAAATTTCGTTGAACTTTAAATTTGGCTATAAAATTTGAAAGATTTTTAAAATTTTAGTTTTTGAATTTTTTTTTATATATATGAGTTTCGTGAGTGTGAGTCAACGTGAGTGTGAGTGAAGCTTGAGTGAGTGCACGTGAGTGTGAATTGTATTAAATTTACCTACTTGATTGTGAGTGAGTGTGAGTAGAAAAAATATGATCGTGAGTGAGTGTGCGTGATTCAAACATTTCTGTCGTGAGCGTGAGTGAGTGTAAGTCAAAAATCACTCACGCGCCCATCTCTAGTATTAACCCAAATTAGGTGACACTACTGATATCTAATTGTGACGACCTATCTGCAAATGTACCAACCGATTTTTAGTTGTATTAGCTGAATTTCAGTTGGAAATTTTTTAAATTTGTTTCTGTGTGTAGATAGTCAAACTGAGGTGGCGTTCTGCGTAACTTTTAAATTTAGACATCAGCCTTAAAACATTATCTTGTAAAAAAAGATTAACCAGATCGGTCTAGCCGTTCGCAAGTGATGCGATTACAAACGAACGACATTCAATTTTTATTTATATAGATTTCATTTCGGATTTCCTTAACAGGCTTGTAACTACATACCAATTTCCAAACATACATTTCGTCTGATGTCTATGGCAACATGTCTGACAGTGTTTCTATAAACTACTTAATATAATTATGCTGTTTTGTATAATACATATTAGGTGGAAAACTATTTTTTAAAAAAAAAATATTCAAAAATGTAGCAATTCCTAACAGCTGCTCTAGGCAGTAAATTTAATTCTTCGAAAAACTTAAAATAAAATTTTGCAAATTTTTAAAGCAGTTTGTTCAAAGATTGTTGATATTTTGAATCTATCATATACAAATTATTACTACCCTAATCTTTGTTGATATAATAGAAAAAAAATGCAACTTTTCATAAATTTTATATTAAAGGAAAAAAGATAAATTTTACTTTTTTGTTTTTTTTTTTTTTTTTTTGTAGACAGTTTTCTAAATAGAGATCATAATTTATGGACACTTGTCCCTGGTTATTTTCAAGCAAACTATCAAACTATTTCAAGATTCATTAATTTATTCATTATTTAAGTTTGTTTTGTAAGATTTATACACTTATTGTTAGGCCAAGAATAGGGATTCAATAATACAGATAATAAAGCATTTAACAGAAAAAAAAGGTTTCATTAAAATAGCTGATTTTAATCTGACACACATTAAGTGTGACAATCGAAAAGCGCTGATGATGAAAGAGTGGAAACTTTCGGAAGCTGTCGATATTTGTAAAGCGAAAATATGGGAACATGATTGCAGTACACCAAATCAACCATTATGGAAGATATATAAATGACTGTGACAACTATATTTTAATCCACAACAATTATAATTTTTTATCATACTATGATTAGCGATGTTCATAATGATCACTTTAATCATATTATGATAAAGTTATCAATCATACCTTTTCATTATAATTGCCACAGCCATGTTTCTCCTCTGCGTGTGCCCTTAACCTGTGTTGCCACTTAATTATATTTTCAAAATCTTTTCCCAAATTTAGGTAGTGATGCATATTTTTTGTCCAAATATTATCATGTGCTCTCAATTGTTATAATATTAAACAACAGAAGAATAAAATTTTCACAAAAAATGTGTCAGAATATAAATGCATAACGAATAATTTAAGCTCAGCTGTATAAATTTAGTATGTTTTAGCATACAGCTTTTTTTTGTCTTATATGTTGTACAACAGTATAATAAGCAGCATACGAAGGTGGTTGCTAAAGTAATATCAAGCTTAAACTAGAAAAAAATAAAGTTGCTTGAAACTAGAATTTTAAATTTTTGAGAAATTTTTACACTAAAAAAAATATTTTGAAAAGATTTTTCTAGTTCGAGGTCACATTTCTTTACAAATCATTACGTTGATACTGTCAAAGCAACAAATTACAAGCAAGCATTTTTATTTGTTTAAAAAAAGGTTTGGAATATTTTTGATCTGTGTCAACAGATCATTTTTCAAGACTCTTAAGAAACACATTTTATATCAAATGTCCTAGATCACTTTTAATGTTCGGTATTTAAATTTTTGCTAACGAGTCTTGATAATGATATTTTGATACGGATCGAAACACGTGTCACCTTACACTCAAAAAAAAACTGTAATGTTAGCAAACAAAGCTTGTAAACCTACAAAAAAATTTGCTGATTTTGAACCCACAATTTTTTTGGTAAAGTTAGCAAAAATGTTTTGCCAAAAATTAGTTAACTGAATTTTTTTTTTATTACAACTTAGTTCATACACATTTGAGGACCCCATTGGGTTCAGACCCGATAGGTCCAGACCCCGATGGACCTAGACCTAGTTGGGTTCCTTAAAAATCGTCATAGTTTTTGATCCAAAATTTGTGTCCGTTTCGCTCTACCTAGCTTAGTTTTTGAGATACGTGATTTTAGGGAACCACCGGGGTTTTGAGAATTACAAAACTCGATAACTTCAAAAATATTATTCGGAAAGCTTTTGATTATTTTGCGGTCTTGTTTTACGTGTTGAGAGCTACAAAAATGCTTTTGGACTTTTTGTTGTTTCGGCAATATTTACCGAGATATAAGCATTTTAAAATTTTCGGGAATGCTAACTTTTTTTGAATCCAAAGTTAGGACCCATTAGGGTCCACACATGTTAAGAGGACCGGCGATACTATGGAGAGCCCGGCTTAGTCCGAGATAGCGCCATTTAAAGTTTTCTGAAAATAAACAAAAATTTACCATTTATTTTTGCTAATATTAGCAAAAAAGCTTGTAAAAATTTGGTCAGCTCAATTTTAAATTTAGCAAAAAAAAATAAGTTCAAATTTTGTTTAAAATTGCTAATGCGCTAAATGAAGTTTACAATATATTTTTGCTAACATGCTAATCTCAACTAAAAATTTGCTAAAAGTTAGCTAACCAGCATTAGCAAAAAAAAGTTAGTAAATCTACCAATGTATTATTTTGAGTGTAGTCTTGCAAAAATTAGCAAACATTCGGATTAATTTTTATTAATAAATAAAAATTGTTTTATTCGACCTTTAAAATATTATATTTTGAGTAGTTTTATTCTAGCAGGATCGTGGGATAACGATTATTACTATTTTTTTAAATTTTTTGAAAAAATGTTATTGTAATTTTCCAATCATAAAATCATTTCTACTGCTCCAATGGTGCGTCATAGAGGGGTCATTTCCAAGACCGATACCCATTAATTTTTACGTCTAAACATTTCTGCGGAACAAACTAATACCCTATCTCCAATTTCTAAGGGGGCTCCCACACAAATTAACATTTTTTTAAATTTGCTCCAACCGCTCTAACTGCCCTAAGAGTGCCATTTGAGCAATCAAATGTATGACCGACCCACAATATTTTTTTGTCCAAACACATTTTCTGAACACACCTACCCTCTATCTTTAACTCTTTAAGCGGTCCCCATACAATTTTTTTAATTTTTGTAAATTTGTTTTATTTAATCAGCTTTTACCAGATCAATGGTGCTTCCGAGAGGGGTCATTAGTGAGACCGACCCCCATTTATTTTTACCCTCCAAAATTTTTTTAAAACATACCTACGCCCAATTTTAAAAAAAAATTGCATACTAGAGCACTTTTAAGAATTTTTTTGGATTTTTTTTAAAAGTACGTAAAAAATAAAAATTAAAAAAAAAAATCCAATTTGGACCATTATTGTAGAAATTATGCGTAAAAGAAGTTTGAGTAAAGGAACAAACTACCAATTTTTAAAAATTCGATATCTTTTGAACGGGTCATCAAAAAAATCTGAACATTTACAACGAAGGAGTTTTCCAAGGGTACTAAAAACTGTAAAAAAATTGGGAAAATCTAAAAAAAAAGTTATTCAAAGTGTCCGATTTGACATGGAATGCCCCGTATATATTCTTATAGAATAGTTTTCGAAAAAATTATTTTTCTGTTTTAAATTTATTTATGTTGGGCATTTTGACAGGACTTATTTGACACGTGTTTCGGAATTTGTCAGATTCCATTGTCAAGATTATTTAGAAAATCTAATGGTACCATTATCATCTTCTAATTGTAATGGGATCATTTGAATTCCCTTTGCTATTTGTAGGGTAGGGTTTTTATATTTGCTAAATAATCTTGACAATGGAATCTGACAAATTCCGAAACACGTGTCGATTAAGTCTTGGAAAAATTACCAACATAAATAAATTTAAAAGGGAAAAAAACTTTTCTTGAAAATTATTCTATGAGAATATCAATAGTTTTAATAAGTAAATGAGATAATGACCTCGAGCTAGACTAAAACTACTCAAAATATATTAGCAAACATTTTTGACAGAAATTAATAAATTGTTTCTTTAAAATTGTTCAAAAAAAATTTCATTCGACTCCCAGTGTCGATTACGTCGAACGCGTAAGTAATCGCGGCGCTTAATCACCTGTCGCAATTTGTGAAAGAACCAAAGAGCTTAACGAGAATGAACACCAGAATACTTCCTACATTTTTCTTACTTTACACTCAAAAAAAAACCTTGTAAAATTACCAAAAAAAAAACATGTAACTTTTTTTTGCTACCTTCTATTTGATAAGAATTTAATATAATTTTACAAACTTTTTACCAATAGTTTTGTAATTTTACAAGCTTTTTACCAATTAAATTGTTAATTTCGTAACTTTACTAGAGTTTTTGCTACATCCTATTTTACCAGAATTCCTTTTAAAAATTAGGAGCTTTTTTGTAATTTTACAAGCTTTTTACCAATAATATTGTAAATTTGCAACTTTTTTGGCGAAATAAAACTTAGGAATTCTCGCGAATTTACTAAATTTTTTTTGGTAAAAAAATTTTGGAAGTTTGTAAAAATAAAAAAAATTTGTAAAATTACAAAAAAAAATTGGAAAATTACAAAAAAAAGATTGTAAAATTACCAAAAAAAAAAATTGTAAAATTACAAAAAAAAAATTGTAAAATTACAAAAAAAAATGTAAATTTCGATCGAGCATTTTTTTTTAAAACAAGAAAAACTGTCAAATATTGGTAAAATGGGATTACGAGACTTTTTCTAGTAGTTTGACAAGTTTTTTTGTGTGCACAAAAAATATAAAGTAAGAACATTTGCACCTCATAGTAATTCACTGCACCATTTTCGCATCCTTCTCGTACTCCGAACTTCGTAACGTTTTAACAGCAGCTTCAAGGAGCACAGTTTTCATAAAAGACTCGTAGGGCAGAGCTCAATGACTTTTTTCGGCTTTTCAACTGGAAACTTCGTTTTCTGGAAATTGACGCCGCGGTGAAAATGGTTAAAAATAAAAAGGAAGCCCCTGTGGGTTAGTTGGTAGCGTGCTAGCCTTTGAGTCTACGGTTCGATTCCCACCAGAAGCCTTGGTCTTTTTCGCTACAACCAGAAGACGGTTATTGTTGTCAGTTCTAGATTAGGTTAAAATTATTTAAAATTAGTTGTATGAATAGAAATTTGTTAAGGATCTATTGCATTTTAAAGATCAATTGAAATTTGACAGATACCATATAAATCGGAATCATTTAAAGTTCAAAAAGTTCAATTGAAAGATTAATTGAAATTTGAAGACTTCAATAAAAATCGAAGACTCCATTTAAAAATCGAAAATTTAAAAAAAGATTACTGGTAATTCGAAAAGACCAATGAGTTCAAAGGCAAGTGGTATATGTGATTAAAAAATAATTTTCTTTAAAGTGTCCATTGGTTCAAAACTTTTTAAACACCCCTCCCCCACTTTTTAAAAAGGTTTTGACTTATGCTTAGCAGTTTGTTTTATGTTTTATTTTTTTTGCAATGTTGCACGATGACTTTTAATGTTTTTTTTTTTTTATTTCTGTTATAATTAGGCTGGCCATTCGTACTGATTTGATCAGTACATGTACTGATTTTGGATCACGTGTACTGATCAAACAACGCTGTACTGATTTGTACTGATTTTTGGAAATATGTACTGATTGTACTGATTTTTGAATTTCAACATAAAAAATAATTTTATTTGAAAATTCTATAAAAAAACTTTAATTTCCATAAAATAGGATGCTGAGTAGTTTTTTATAACTTAATTATGGCGATGAGATAATTTATTATGATATAATTGAAAGGAGATTAGCGTTCGTAAATCAAGAGGCAAAAATGTATTTGAGCATGAGATTATTTTGATCTTCATAAATTTATATAAAAAAGGTACACAAAATCTTGAGGTTTTTAATAACGAAAAGTTCACGGGATGAAGGCTTCTCCATATTTTTAGAAATTTAGTATAATTTTATGAATCCAAATGATTATAAAATGTTCGATGAGGTAATGTCATCAGAGTTTATTGAAAAAAGCTCCCAGCCTTTCAGCTGGGAAGTTTGCTTAAAGGAAATGTTATTAAAACTTAAGGACAAAAAATCCTCAGAATCTGAGGAATTATCTTATTCTCAAAACCTCTGGGGTTTTGTTATATTTTCTGACTAATCAAATCAAATAAAGTTGTTTGAAGTCAACAAAATTTTCCCCAAAGTAACGACAACAGTTTATGACAGTTGTTTTACTGAAATACAAATTGACCCCAAGTTTATAGTTTAACCGAAAATTTTTAGGGTGTTAAAAAGATCGTCAATATTTTCCCATGGAAAAAAGTTTTCAGAGAGTTATTTCTAACAAAAAAAAAAAATTAAAAACTTGGGCGTACTGATTTGAGAGTTATTTCTAAAAAAGAGCATAAAAACTTCGGCGTACTGATTTTAGTTCAGAAAAAAATGGTCACCCTAGTTATAATACCTTATTATCTGTGTTAAAATATACAGAACAAGAACAATTATTCAGCTAGGTCGAATCAAAATATACCCTTCCTTCCCCCTGGTTAAAAATAAAATTGGTTCTGCACAAAAAATTTAGATTTTTTATAACGTACAAAACATTGTACCCTGTAACAATAAGTTTGTGCTTATGTTTCTAACCACCCGAAATATTGGTCCAAGTCTCATCTTTAAGTATACCGATCGACTCAGAATCACTTTTTGAGTCGATTTGGCGATTTTATTCCGTCCATCTGTCTATGTAAACGTTGTTAAGGGAGGGGGGGGGGGTACAATTTTTAAACAGCTATAAAAATACGCAATATTTTTTTTAATTCTGTTTTTTTATTTGAAAGATGAATTATTGTAATATTTTTAAAATTTTATAACACAAAATTTGGTCAACAACATTGCCAGCCCTGCCACTCAATTGTAGAATTAATTTTTTTAAGACAAAATCGGCTGCAGTTGTACAGCAAAACTTACGGAACCGATTTTGATGATTTTTTTCTTTGATTTGTAGATTTTTAAATTCTCTAGTACGTACCGTGGCCATTTTTTGAAAAATATTGATTTTTGTTGAAATTATGCTAACCCGAGTAAAAAAGTTCCTATATAGTTGTATATAATTTTATAAACATCATATGTGATTAAATAGAATTATATAGAATTTGATGCGAAAAATGAGTCGATAAAACTATATAAAATCTGATCAATGTTTCATATATTTTGATAAATTTTTTATATAATTTTATGCGAAATTTGGACCCCTATTTTTATATAATAATAGCAAAATTATATAATTAGATACAATTATATAAAAATATATAAATTTGTATAAAACTGTATAAAACTATCAGCCTTACCATAGAAGAATAAAATATATTTAAAACCAGCTTTTAATTTTATTTCCATACAAATTGTTTTTGTTTTTAAAATCGACTTTCAAAAAATGTATTGAAAATTTGAAATTTAAAATAAAACTTTTGTTAAAATAGACTTTTTGTTTTCTTGTGGTAAGGGCCTATATAAAGTTACATAAAATTATATATAATTATATATAATTAAAACAAAATTTTATGATTTATATAAAACTTGATATAATTTTATGTAACTTTATATAGTTTTATACAGTTTTATACAATTTTATATATTTTTATATAATTATATCTAATTATATAATTTTGCTATTATTATATAAAAATAGGGGTCCAAATTTCGCATAAAATTATATAAAAAATTTATCAAAATATATGAAACATTGATCAAATTTTATATAGTTTTATCGACTCATTTTTCGCATCAAATTCTATATAATTCTATTTAATCATATAAGATGTTTATAAAATTATATACAACTATATAGGAACTTTTTTACTCGGGAATAAAAACTTTAAAAATTTAGCAAAAGAGTACATCTTTTAAAAAATGCATGTATTTTTTGATGTTTCTTACAGACTGATCGACTTTATATACCACCTCTTACTATGTAAAGGGCTATAAAAAAAGAAGGATAGATGCACTTTTTTCCGCCATTGAAAGAAACTACGTATAATTTGTGTATACAAAAAAAGTAGGAAATGAGGTTATACTATTATCAACATAATAATATGTTGCAAGATTATTAAATTTTAACCTTAACACTTTTCAACAGACTTCCAATGTTTTTTTTTTTTTTTTTTGTAAAGAAATTTTTTATATTCTCATAGTATTATTACCATTGACTTCATTATTTTTTCCCGTGTTCCTTTTTTTTGCAACTATAATTCATTACAACGTTGTAGGTTATAATTATCCTGAATTTTACGTGAGTCGAAAAAAAAATAGTTCATTGTACTTAAATGGAAAAAGTTTGCTAGAGATGGAATTTTTTTTTTTCATTTTTACTACACTTAAGGGAAATGTTTTATTAAATTTACAAAGTTTTTTGTTAATATGGTGAAAAACATGAAGCAGAGTTGTTAAAAGAAGTTGTTGAAACCAGAGTTGTTGAAATAAGAGTTGTTGAAACAAGAGTTATTGAAACAAGAGTTGTTGAAACAAAAGTTGCTGAAACAAGAGTTGTTAAAACTATTTTTTGAAACAAGTGAAACAAGTTGATATCGTTTTCTATTCTTTATGTTAATGTTAATGTTAATGTTAATGTTAATGTTAATGTTAATGTTAATGTTAATGTTAATGTTAATGTTAATGTTAATGTTAATGTTAATGTTAATGTTAATGTTAATGTTAATGTTAATGTTAATGTTAATGTTAATGTTAATGTTAATGTTAATGTTAATGTTAATGTTAATGTTAATGTTAATGTTAATGTTAATGTTAATGTTAATGTTAATGTTAATGTTAATGTTAATGTTAATGTTAATGTTAATGTTAATGTTAATGTTAATGTTAATGTTAATGTTAATGTTAATGTTAATGTTAATGTTAATGTTAATGTTAATGTTAATGTTAATGTTAATGTTAATGTTAATGTTAATGTTAATGTTAATGTTAATGTTAATGTTAATGTTAATGTTAATGTTAATGTTAATGTTAATGTTAATGTTAATGTTAATGTTAATGTTAATGTTAATGTTAATGTTAATGTTAATGTTAATGTTAATGTTAATGTTAATGTTAATGTTAATGTTAATGTTAATGTTAATGTTAATGTTAATGTTAATGTTAATGTTAATGTTAATGTTAATGTTAATGTTAATGTTAATGTTAATGTTAATGTTAATGTTAATGTTAATGTTAATGTTAATGTTAATGTTAATGTTAATGTTAATGTTAATGTTAATGTTAATGTTAATGTTAATGTTAATGTTAATGTTAATGTTAATGTTAATGTTAATGTTAATGTTAATGTTAATGTTAATGTTAATGTTAATGTTAATGTTAATGTTAATGTTAATGTTAATGTTAATGTTAATGTTAATGTTAATGTTAATGTTAATGTTAATGTTAATGTTAATGTTAATGTTAATGTTAATGTTAATGTTAATGTTAATGTTAATGTTAATGTTAATGTTAATGTTAATGTTAATGTTAATGTTAATGTTAATGTTAATGTTAATGTTAATGTTAATGTTAATGTTAATGTTAATGTTAATGTTAATGTTAATGTTAATGTTAATGTTAATGTTAATGTTAATGTTAATGTTAATGTTAATGTTAATGTTAATGTTAATGTTAATGTTAATGTTAATGTTAATGTTAATGTTAATGTTAATGTTAATGTTAATGTTAATGTTAATGTTAATGTTAATGTTAATGTTAATGTTAATGTTAATGTTAATGTTAATGTTAATGTTAATGTTAATGTTAATGTTAATGTTAATGTTAATGTTAATGTTAATGTTAATGTTAATGTTAATGTTAATGTTAATGTTAATGTTAATGTTAATGTTAATGTTAATGTTAATGTTAATGTTAATGTTAATGTTAATGTTAATGTTAATGTTAATGTTAATGTTAATGTTAATGTTAATGTTAATGTTAATGTTAATGTTAATGTTAATGTTAATGTTAATGTTAATGTTAATGTTAATGTTAATGTTAATGTTAATGTTAATGTTAATGTTAATGTTAATGTTAATGTTAATGTTAATGTTAATGTTAATGTTAATGTTAATGTTAATGTTAATGTTAATGTTAATGTTAATGTTAATGTTAATGTTAATGTTAATGTTAATGTTAATGTTAATGTTAATGTTAATGTTAATGTTAATGTTAAGGTTAATGTTAATGTTTGCAAAAAAAGTGATGGGAAGGCTATAAAATCAAAAGGTCTCAGATTCTGATTCCTATAGAAAAAGTCTCAGATTCTGAGACATGTTTCCTGTAGAAAAAGTCTCAAGTTCTGATACTTTTTCTTATAAAAAAAAAAATTCCCAAAAGAAAAAAAAGCTCTCAAATTTAGACATATTTTTCATATGAAAAAAATCTTAGATTCTGCGACCAGTTTCCTATAGAAAGAGCCTCAGATTCTAAGATCTCATTCTGGAAGAAAAATTCTATATTCGATAACCCTTTTCATAAAGAAAAAGTCTCAGATTCTAAGACATCAAAGAGAATAAGTATCAACTTCAAAGAATAAGTTTCAACTTCATAGACTTCAACAAAAAGATTCAGATTCTGAGACATTTTTCGTATTGAAATAGTCTAAGATTCTGAGACATTTTGGCTATAGAAAAGTCCCAAATTTTGAGACATTTTTCCTATAGAAAAAGTTTCAGATTCTTTTTCCTATAGAAAAAGTCTCAAATTTATCTTATAGAAAAAGTCTCAGATTCTGAGACATTTTTTCTATAGAAAAAGTCTCAGATTCAGAGACGTTTTTTCTAAAGAAAAAGTCTCAGATTCTGAGACATTTTTTCGATAGAAAAAGTATCAGATTCTGAAACATTTTTTCTATAGAAAAAGTCTCAGATTCTGAGACATTTTTTCTATAGAAAAAGTCTCAGATTCTGAGACATTTTTTCTATAGAAAAAGTCTCAGATTCTGAGACATTTATTCCTCTAGAAAACGTTTCAGATTCTGAGACATTTTTGCAATGGAAAAAGTCTCAGACTCTTAGACATTTTTCCGATAGAAAAAGTCTCAGATTCTGAGACACTTTTCCTATAGAAAACGTAAAAATCTCAGAAGTAATTTTCAATAGTCCAATTTTCAATAGTCCAATTTTCAATTTTCTCACGTGACTAAAACTTCCTAAAATGTTGCTAATTTTAAATACATTTTATTTACAGTGTATTTACTTAGGATTACTTGAGGTTTAACAAAAAACTAAAAAAAAGAACGGAAGTGCTAACAACTTCATTAGGCATTTTTTACAGTTTTGTAAGTTTAGTATCCGCCTTCTGCAATGTTCTTGTCTACAGTTTTTCTCTCTATATATAATTTATATCAACGAGCTTGAAGTTTAACATGGCTTAAGGTGTATTTTGTTTTAAGCTTAATGTAGAAAGAAGTCTTACAATTAAATTTTACCACCCACATAAACAGCTGCAACAGTAACCCGAGCAAATTCAATCCACAATTTTAACAGAAAATTAAAAACATTGTAAAATAAATTGTTCACCTAATGCACTACAAATTGTATAAGATAAGGAAAAAAAGTATACTCAAATACAAATGTTTGTCGTAGCATTTTGTTAATCAGATTATTCAGACAGAAAAATTTCTTGATTGATATAAAAGAGAAAATGTAAATGGGGGAATGGACTGCAATTTTTCCATACGCTGATCTGTTATGTCTATACCTCAAAACCTAAGCGAGATAAACCAAAATGGAAGAATTTTTTTTAATTTCTTAATGTTAAAAAACAGCAGAGAAAAAAAGAGTTCCTTTCTGCTTCTGGATGGTAAACAATGTTTTCTTCCGATTTTAAAAGTACTAATTTTTATTTTCCTAGGCCTAACTTATGTGGTACAAACTTTAGACCAATCGAATAAAATTAACCCGTGGTGAAATTAAAAAAAAAATATTTTTAAAATCGGTTGAGCGGTATTCGAGATATTGTTATTTGAAATTTGCAAAAAAAAATACGGTTAAGAAATTACGTTCAAGATATTATAAAAAAAATTAAAAAAATACTTTCCCTTGACCTTTTCATAGAGTTTTCATCTTTCATTTAAACTTAATTTAAGCCAAATCCGACCATTTTACCCGTGGCGCCCTTCGATCAAAATTTTAGATTTTTGGAAAATTTATACTAAAATTTTGAATTTTTAAAAATGAAAGAATAATATCTTGCAACACATATTGATCGAGATATCGCCATTAGAAAATTGTCAAAAAGATCCAAAAATGGCGGTTTATTCGTAAGTTCAAGAAATTTAAAATAAAAAATCTCAACATTTTTAATTCATTAACTATTTCATAGAGCTTGAGACAAAGTTTTGAACATTTTAACCTGTCGCGTCCATTATCAAAGTTTAGAGTTTTTGGTGAAAATCTTCTAAAAAATTTCTGCGAAGTTTGTACACTTGCCTAAACCATTGAATCATGATAATGTGTTGCTGTATAAATAGGTGTTCTTTCCAAAGCAAAAATTTTCTGAAAAAAATTTTTTAATAAAAAAATATATTTGATGAAAAAAAAAATTAGATTAAAAAAATATATTGATGAAAAAATATTAATGAACAAAAATATTGATTAAAAAAATATAGATGAAAAAAAAATATTGATGAAAAAGCAATATTGATGCAAATATTGATGCAAATAATGATGCAAATTAAATAAGTTGCCTTTTATCTTGGTGAATATTTTTTTTATTCACCACGAGGTGAATTATTATCCAAGTGAAAAAAAAAAATATTGATGAAAAAAAAATATTGATGAAAAAAAAAATTGATGATAATAAAAATTTGGACAAAAAATATTGATGAAAAAAGATATTGGTAGAAAAAAATATTGAGAAACAAAAATATTGATAAAAAAATATTGATGAAAAAACAAATATTGATGAAAAAGCAATATTGATGAAAAAAAAATATTGATGATAAAAAATAAGGATGGAAAAATATATTGATGAAAAAGCAATATTGATGAAAAATTAAATGA